>CP139503.1:34515243-34948441 GCA_021014915.2 Artemisia tridentata subsp. tridentata
GCGTCACGTGTATTTTTCATATCCACCTCTTTTGCCAAGCCATGACGCCGTCAAGGAATATCCCTGTTTTCCAGCAGCTTTGGAGACTTTGTCGTTCTCTTCACTTTTATGCTCCAAAAACGTCCAAAATGCTTCCTTTTCCAGATTTCTTCTCCAAAGTACCTAAAATGACAAAAGGAACGATTTAGGGCAATATTTGATCAAATAAATACAATTTAGGGCTTAAATGACCCCCTAAAAGCGGTACACTTTTCGCTTCATCAAATACCCTTACACTTGAGATTTGCTTGTCCTCAAGCAAATGCGCTTTTATTCTAATCAAAATACAAGTTAGGGGTCATTTAACGCTAATATAAAAGTAATTACAACAAATAGTCATTCCACTTTAATCATAATAAGCACGGAGATTACACACTAGCACCTCACAAGTAGTGTTTAGATACTCACATCTCTCAGGTGTCATAGAAGTATATCTCTAAATGAAAACGGATAATATCTATCACTACCTGTCATAGCAAATAGATTACCATAGGCTTGGGAAAGGATCAAAAACCTTCTCCACTAGGCGTAAGCACCTAAGATAAACTATCAAAGAGGGCTTTTAAACGGGTTATAATGTTAGGTATAGGGATATGATAAACACGGTTTTGTTGGATAAGGGATATTTTACTGGTGGCGAGTTAAAGATCTTGATTAATTACATGTACAATATGGCGTTGCTAAGCCAAGACTAGACTCGACTTAAGCTAAAAACAAAATAACAAAAACATAAAATAAACATAAAATGAAACGGGATGGTAGTCCGTATGTTTTTTCTATTTTCCTTTTTCTCATTTTTTTGTATTTTTCTTGATTTTTTTTTTTTTTTTTTTTTCATACACTCTTGCCCTACCATCCAAAATAATACATCATAGGGGCGTTGCATTCCCCTTACACTTGAACTTTTACATAACTTTACAAATAATTATTCTAATGACTCGAATTAAGATAATCGAAACACTTGGAGTACTTTTAAAATATTTAGCACATATGGGGGTAATAATGTTGTTCTTCCCCATTACTCCATTACACTAGTACTTTACCCATGAGTCCCAATCGTCCCAAAAAATATGTACAAGGATATGACTCGACTTAGCAACCATGTAATCAATCAGATAATTAACTTGGGGTTTAAACAAAAGTTGTCACAATAATGCACTAAAGATAGTGCATACAAGGTAGGCTAAGGCGATTTGGGTGTACATTTAAGTGGGGTGTAAACAAATTCTTACTTTAAGTAAAATGCTTAAAGTTAGAAACGAAAAGATAGGCTCTGAGGGGTGTACTAGGGGTATCGTGTACTAAAAATGAGTACAACGCAAAGGGTGTGGGAGAATTACTTGACCAATGTAGCCAACATAATTATAACAAAAACACAGGTGTAAAACAATGGGTTAATCCTAATGCCTCTTATCATGTAGTAAATCTAACTACACGAATGTAGTCTCACATTGTGGCCTCGGAATGGTCCTAAGCAAGTTCTAGAATCTAAGTGCTACCGGTACACACATCATAGCATAAATGCTTTTCCTACCAATTCTAGGGGCGAACCTCACATATTTGGGGGTGGAAAATTTTTTAGTGGTACGGTTTTGTGCTAGTCATATAACTCCTATCCATGAGACGCTCATTAAGATCAAAGTTTCACTCCTATATGTTGTAAAAATTTTAAATTTGGCACTAAAATTGCCCTAACAGGTATTTATCTCAGTTTTATTACACATCTACTATTAAACAAACAAAAATCAAGTGCAATTGCATTCTCTAAAGTATCGTACTTTACCCCCCCCCCCTTACACTTAAGATGAACATTGTCCCCAATGTTCAAATAACAAGATGTAAAAGTTAATAAGGTAAAAGAATGAAATCAAATACTCCCTGATTCGTTTGGTGGATAAAGAGGTAACATGGTTAGATCTTCTTCCAAGGTAATGTGGAAGCTCCAAGACTAAAGCATCGCCAAAAGATTGATTCCACATACATCTCCTTGTCCAAAATAACCTGTTAAACCTAAGAAAACAAACACGAAAACCTGCATAACATCGGCGGGATAAATCTATATATAAGGATATAATGCTTGTGGAATGATAATTTTGCAGATTCCTGGAGATTATAAGTTAGAGATTTAATAAAAACTTTTTATGAAAACAAAACTTTCAAAAATTTCAGAAAATTAAAACCTGACGCCGTCAGGTTGTAATGCCTGACCCGTCAGAAATGATCTGACAGAATTCTCATGTTAAGTTTCTGGAAAATTTCTGGAAAAACCTATACCTTACTTCCTGGAATTCCTGCAAAATATCATTATGACTCGATACAAGCATTTGACTCAACAATTACTAATATGTATGTTAATTTAATATTGTTATGATTCATGTTCATTTGTTCTAATAAACCGATTTGGATTTCCCTTACACTTATCTTTTGAAAATACCTTTATATGTAGTTAAGACGAAGTTAAAAACAAGATAAAGCATTTTCACAATTTAGTTTCGCACATGAATCAATAATAATAAAAATTAAACATACATACGGAAGCAAATAAAATCAAACAACCAAATAAATAAACACACAAAGCAAATAAAGCTTGGGTTGCCTCCCAAGAAGCGCTTTTCTTTATTAACGAGTCTTGTAGCTAGACTCAAAGTCACCGTACATTACGTGACTCCATCATTGGTCACGGTTCCTAGGCCATTCTCATTTCCGGTTTTATATTCCGGTCCTAATTTCAAACAATCCTTGTAGAAACCGGATATCCTTTCCATAACATAGTCTACTCCTTTACTTCTATCTTCATCATTCCTATAGTAGACCGCTTGCTTAAGCTCCTTCTCAACATTTGACAAGTGTTGGAATTGCTCTATCTTATATGGCATTTGGTAGTTTACCTCATCGGTCTCATCCTTAAATCTAACTATCCCTAAGGAAGGTTCATAAGTCATTCTAGAGACCTCAACAAATGGTTTTCCAAAAACTACTTGAGTTAAGCATGCATCGACCATTGGGCGGATATCTTCTACAATTACAAAGTCGGTGACATAGGTGAAGTTTCCTACATAAACCGGTAATCCCTTAACTCTTCCCGTGAAGTTACTCATCCAACCCTTATCAGGGAACATCCTATACCCAAGTTGATTTTTCATTATTAAGTTGTAGTGGGCTCTAGTCATGATGTTTATGGGCGATCTAAGGTCGATGTAAGCCTTCCACACATGCAAATGTCCGATGTTGCATGGTATGTTGAGATTAGAAGGGTCGCCTATTTTTATAATTGGTCTACCTAGGAAGTATGGTGTCTCGGGGTCATCGAATAAGTCTGTATGATATGCGCGCTCTTCCTTAGTGGGTAGCCTATTGAAGTAGTCCTCATCATCATCTACTTCTTCAATCTCACTTTCCCTAACTTCTTTATCAACCTCGACTTTCTTAACCTCATCCTCAGGTTCACTATTATCCTCATTCCTATCAATTGGTTTAATAGTGACAATGTTGACGAAGTGGACGTGTTTGGATGAAGAGGGGTCTTTTACTTGGGGTCCGCTATTTGTGTTCCTAGCGTCCTTATGTGGAGGTGATAGCACTTGGTTATTGAGGGCTTTCAATAAGTTGTCAATTTTATTGGTCATCTCCGTTTGTTGTTGATTGAATTCGGATTCGAATCTAGCTATCCGAGCTTCTTGAGATGCCATAAATTGAGACATCAATCCTTCAAAGTTATTGGTACTACCATTGCTGGAAGGATTGTTGTTGAAAGTACGGTTCGAGTTGGAACCGCTTGATTGGAAACGATTAGGTGGGTTGGAAGAATTGGTTTGTTGTGTGTTTTGGTTTTGTTTCCACCTAAGGTTTGGGTGATTTTTTCCCTGAGGGGTTGTATGAATCACCGTAGGGGTTTGGCTCGGGTTTGAAAGTGTACCACTTGTCTCCCGCTCCGTCGGTACGCGAGGATGCGTAGTCCGCAAAAGCTTGTTCGGGGAGTTCCACGCAATCACGAGTGTCGTGGGGACCACTACATAATTCACATGAAGAAGTGATTTTGTTCACTTGGCTTGAAGGTTTAGGAGCCTCGTAGGATTTCTTAAGAATCTTGACTTGGTCTTCAAGTTCTATGATCCTACGGTCGGAAGTGCTTGAATTGTTCGAAGGCAAAGATATTGCCTTGACCGTTTTATTCAAATCACGGGGATCACTCCAACTTTCGTTGTCATAAAGAGCAAGATCTTCTAGGAGAGCCCATGATTGTTCCGCACTTAGATCACGTAGCTTACCACCGGCCGATTGGTCAATGGTTTGCCTCGTGGAGAGATTGATATGGTCATAGAAGATTTGGACTTGGAGCCAAAGTTCTATGCCATGGTGAGGGACTTTTTGGAGTAAGTCCTTGAATCGAGTCCATGCCTCGTAGAGGGTTTCGCCTTGACGTTGTTGGAACATCAAGATATCATTCCTTAGCTTGGTAGTTCTTCCCGGTGGGAAAAACTGAGCAAGGAAAGAGTGGTGAGATCATCCCAAGAGGTGATGGATCCTGCGGGTTGACGCTCTAGCCATTGACTAGCTTGGTCCCGCAGAGAGAATTGAAAGAGACGCAGTCGGGTCGTCTCTCGAGTGGCAACATCAAGGTCTATGGAATCAACGATTTTGAGAAAGTCCTTGAGATGTTGATTAGGATCTTCGGAACGAAGTCCATGGAATGCGCATCCGCTTTGCACCAACCGGATGGTGTCGGATCGCAAGGGAGTGACATTGGCTCCTTGAGTGAGCTCAATGGTGTTTCGATAGCCATGGTGGCTAGGACGGGAGTAGTCTCCTAAGGTACGGGCTCTAGGAGGTGGGTGTTGTTGTGGTGGTGGGTTGTTGGGATCAAGGATATTACCACCTTCCATGATGTCGGATGGTAATGGTTACGAACAAAGAAACGAAGAAAAAGATAGACTAAAGAAAATCTAGAAAAATAAAATAAAAATCTCACTAGAAAGGAATCTAGTGAGTAGACCTAATAAAATAAAAATTCAACCTAAACCATAACTATTCCCCGGCAGCGGCGCCAAAAACTTGATGCGTGGTTTTGCGACCTTACAACAGGTTTTACCTCTCGAGGGATCTCAAGAGGCTTGCAATCCCCACCAGGCAGTGTACCTGACCGATGTAGTATAGTGAAGTGGCAAGTACCGGGGGATTGATCGTTCTCTAGGGGAATAGTGTCGTTAGGATTGAAAAACTACTCTAGTAGGTCTAAGGGTGAGGGAAGATTCTTTTTGTATTTTTATAATTTTATGAAAGCAAGTAAAATCTCGGGTTTGAAAGAGTGGGCGGAATTAGTTGCTAGTCAACTAACCCAAATGACTACAAATGCAAATAAAATAAAATGACTGAAAATGAAAAGGTTGTGAAACTTATATGGAGAGAAATGTGTTTACTTAGATTTCCTTACTCCCTAACTATCTTTTACCGGTTGATTAGTATGTATTAATTGTGTGGATGACGGGTGTATTCCTTAATACCAATCGTGGGGTGGCGTACGTACTTCCCCAACTCTACAAGCTCCTACTTCACTCCTATGTCGAGCCGGCTAAGAAGCTCCTAACATGGGATCACTAGAATTCGCTCATGCATTAAATACAACCATAATAACCTTAGTACGCATTGGTTCATGTTTCTTAAGACGTTCAAGCAAGTTACCGTATAGGAAGTTAGCCAGTTTTCTTAAGCCTAACATCGATGAACAATCATCCAATACAATCAATAACACACTAATAACCAATAATCAATAGTTAGGTTTCATTAGATCTAAGCAAACACAAGATAAATCTAGCCTAGCATGTTAATTAAAAGACAAGAACAAGATATAATCAAACAACACATAGACATATTGAATGATTAAATGATTACTTATCTTCAATTAAACATGGGAGATCCAAGGGTATAAAACCCTTAAAAAATGGCAGAAATTCGTCTTAGGGTTTTCTCCTCACAAAGTTGCACACTAATGACTAAAAATTGCAAAACTATATATAGAGTTTAGGGGCTGACGGCGTCACGTTGTAGATCTTGACGCCGTCACCTCGCCGTGGCTAGGGTTCCCGGATGGTCTTCCTGACGCCGTCCCTCTTTAATGCTCCAAAATCCGCTCTGGCCTATCAAGGGTTGACGCCGTCAGAATAGAGCTTGACGCCGTCTCTCTTTAACTTAAACCGTGATGGCCTTGATCACCTTAAAGGGTGACGCCGTCAGACTTTCCATTGCAAAACTCTCTGGCGCGTCACGTGTATTTTTCATATCCACCTCTTTTTCCAAGCCATGACGCCGTCAAGAGAAATACTTGACGCCGTCAAGTGTACTTTTCCAGCTGCTTTGGAGACTTTGTCGTTCTCTTCACTTTTATGCTCCAAAAACGTCCAAAATGCTTCCTTTTCCAGATTTCTTCTCCAAAGTACCTAAAATGACAAAAGGAACGATTTAGGGCAATATTTGATCAAATAAATACGATTTAGGGCTTAAATGACCCCCTAAAAGCGGTACACTTTTCGCTTCATCAGTATCACTAGTCATGGGGATTCAATGACTATGTCATTGATGCACCAATGGCATGACTCTAGGATGGGGGAGTGATGACCCATCACGTCCCTTTTATTATGTATTATGTTTGGCCACAATGATTATGATTTCTGCAGGGGCGTATGGATGCATCCTAGATTTGGATCTGTATTTGTTACATATATTGTATATGTTTAGTATCTGGTGTATGGTAATTGTGTGCAATACATGCCATACACACATGGGAGTTCGCTACTCCAATTATGTTACTTAAGAGGTCTCCCCTTTTGTTGATTTATGAGAAGTGAAGACTATGTTATGTTCGAGCCAATGGTATTATGATTCTGTTTATGCAGGCGGCTGCATAGATTCTTATTACTTAACCTATACACTATGTTTTCCCTTACATTACTTTATGCCTACTTATGTTTCCCCATTGTACTTCATTTGAACTTCACATTTATATTTCTGTTTTCTATTATCATATATCCGTTCACTGGACTTTTTAAGCTCAGCTGCATTTCTTTTCACCGCGGCAGGTTTTAGAGGGAAGATGGGATATGAGTGAAGAGTGCATAAGAGCTCTTAGAGGACTACACCTTTGATAGCTACCTTGGATTAGAGTTGTCTTGGAGATTTTTATTACTAGACTTATTGTACTTTTGTTTTAATCCTTGTATTCCTTTTACCTTAGATTTCATTTGTAATCTTTGAATTTAATTGTATTATTATAGTCTTCCGCTTGTGTATGTTCTGTTTGACACCATGAATGTGATATCTTAACCCTTGTCGGTATGGGGTGTTACACATCGAGTAACGCGAATTGAAATCCGGGACGGATTTCCCCATTAGCTGGGGAGACTGTGACAAATGGTAATTTTCACACTTTAAGTAATAATAAATATTTATTTATTATTTTTAAGCCGAACATTTCTATGCGCAATTGCATGTTTCTGAGCATTTTTTGGAGTTGTCCCGCATATTGTAGCTTACAGTCACTGCTGAAAAAGTTTATTTTTGTTTGTAAGTGTAAATTATTCTATTTCTGATAGTTACTGACAAGTTTCGTAATTAACTGAGAGCTTTCTCGTAATTACTGAAAAGCAACCCACACGCGAGCCGACAGCACAGTATATATGGTAGCAGTCAAATAAATGCATTTTTGAGCAAATAATAATATCTTATTATTATTCTGACGAAAACGTCAATAAAAACTTTATTTTGCGTATATGTGTCCAAAAAGGTCAAACCAGGACTTTACGGTAACATTTAAGCTCAAACCGACACACGATACACCAACGATGTTCAAAATACGTTTCCCCCCTCCCTCTTTACTCTTTTGCCACCCAAATCCACACCAAAACAAGGTAGTGGAGCTTTTGTCTTCTTATGTGACATAATATAGTTTTGTTTGTTACTTAAACTATAACACACACTTAATCACACACTCATTTTTCTCATCCAACATTTCCTCTCTTCCATTTTCTTCTCAAAACTCTCGGCCAACTCATAAAATCCTAGATCCACAAAAATTCTTTGAAGTTATAACAAATCAAGGTGTACTTTCAAGTGTTTTGGGTTAATCGAAACGTATTGTGGGTAAATTTGGGTGCAATTTGGTTTGTTCTTGGGTCCTTATACCTCTCGACTTTTTCTCAAAACATTGTAAGAATCTTTAAAACTTGTTCAATCTTGTTCTTTACATGTTCTTGTGATGTTTAAAAGTGTTACCAAGTGCTAAATGTGTATGTTTTTACTAAAATGAAAAAGTTAGGGTTTGATGTATGGTTTATGTTTGCTCGACTTTTCTTGAGTTTTCATACAAATTATGATATTTCTTGTTTGTGTGGTAAATCTTTTTACTTGTGGTACTTCTTTCATACAAATTATGATATTTTGGTACTTCTTTCATACAAATTATGATATTTCCTTCATACAAATTATGATATTTTGACTAAACGTTAACTTTTGTATCGAAAACTATAATTATGAAGTAATCATAACGATAAATATAGTTATAACGATAAATATACATTTTGTACTAGTTTTGCAAATATAGTTAACGAAAGAGATTTTTTTTAGGAAATTGCAACACTTGGGACAAATGAAAAAGTTTGAATAAATGAATGGGACATGCTTGATTTTTCTAAAATTTCGACAATTAGAATATTTTGGATGAAAACCGACTAAAAGACGAAACGGATTGTTTTTATTATTAAAAATATTAATTCTTCTAAATGAATATTTTTAGATCTTATAAGACTTATGAATATACTTTTGACATTTATACACTTACACTTATTTAATTTCTCAAAATTAAATACTTATAAATTTCTTTATAATTATCATTATATTATAAATAATCATAATATTTATAATATAATAATACTCCACTAACACCATAATCATATTAATTATTCATTATCTATTTAATTAATTACGAGTATAAATCTTAGAGTTAACTAAATTTTTGGTCCTTGTGGTTTACCGGGTATAACAGTTTTGGTCCAATGGTTTAAAAAGTAATGGATCCTGTCCAGAATCCGACGACCCGTAACAGGTTTGGTCCAATTTTTTGTTGACCGTTAGTTTGACAAATTAAGACACATGAAATGACTAAAATACCCTCATCTTAATGGACTAAAAGTGATACATTCAGCAAACCATAAGGACCAAAAATGTAATTAACTCATAAATTTATAAAACTAAAAAAATAAACTTTTAACAGCTAAAAACTTTTATAGAAATTAAAAACTATCTAAAAAATTCAAAATAAATTATGAAATTTTTATCACAGCTAAACTTAAGTAAGAACTAATTTTATTTTTAGAAAGAAAGTGAATTTTAAAACTTACGAAAATATTTTTAGCGATTTAGTAACTAAAACTGCTTTCTAATCTATATACAATACTAATGAAATACTAAAATTTTAATAAAATTTACAATACTTATAAAAACTGCTTATAAGTTGACAGAAATTTGAGAACTAATTTTCTTTAAAAAAAAAAAAAATATTGATTTAAAAAAAAAAAAAAAAAATCACTTTTCTAATTGCTTTTAAATTTTATACACATTTTTATATACGTTTTATTACGCGTTTTTATATAGGTTTTTACGCACGTTTTTATTTACATTTTTATACACACATTTTATACGCATTTTTATATACGTTTTTATATACATTTTTATCTACGTTTTTATATACATTTTTATCTACATTTTTATATATGTTTTTTATAAGCATTTTATCTATATTTTTATATACGTTTTAATCTACATTTTTATCTAAGCTTTTATATACGTTTTTATGTACATTTTATATACGTTTTTACATACGCTTTTATCTACGTTTTTAAAAACGTATATAAAAACGTAGAACGTAGATAAAAACGTAGATAGAACGTAGATAAAAATGTATATAAAAACGTAGATAAAAATGTATATAAAAACGTATATAAAAGCGTAGATAAATATGTATATAACAGCGTTGATAAAAATATAGATATATAAAAAAAAAATTGTATACAAAAACGTATAATAAAAGGTAGATAAAAATGTATATAAAAGCGTAAATAAAAACATAGATTAAAACGTAGATAAAAACGTATATAAAAACATATTTAAAAATATGTATAAAAACGCGTACAAAAATATGTGTATAAAAATATGCATAAAAACTTATATAAAAACGTAGATAAAAGCGTGTATAAAAATGTATATAAAAATGTTGATAAAAACGTAGATATATAAATAAATAAAAAACATATATAAAAACGTATATAAAATCCTAAATAAAAACATAGATTAAAACGTAGATAAAAACATAAGTAAAAATATATATAAACATGTGTATAAAAACTATTGTACTAAAAGTGAAACACTAGACAAACCACAAGGATAAAAAATAATTTAGTTAACTCTTTTATTCAACAATATAAATGAAAAGACAAAAATGCCGTCAGATTTAACAGTCAAAATTGGTCAAAGTAACGGTGGACCAAAAATTGGACTAAACTTGTTACGGGTCGTCGGATTCTGGACAGGATCCATTACTTTTTAAACTATTGGACCAAAACCGTTATACCCGGTAAACCACAAGGACCAAAAATGTAATTAACTCTAAATCTTAATTAATTAAATTAAATACTTTATTATTATTATTATTATTATTATTATTTATTATTATATTATTATTATTATTATTTTATATTAATTTTCTATATAATATAATATATATATTAGTTCCGCATTTTACGACGACAAGCACAAAGCACAGAAGTTCCGTCGCACGTATTTCACCGTACACTTTCACCATAAGCCATCACCAAAGAGTCTTATACAATAAATTGTTTTGAAATGTACCTTACCACACAGCAAGCAAGAAATACACGAGCACTGGTCACACATAAACTTTTCAATTGAGTTAAAACATTTAAAAATATTAATATTTCGCTAAGACTTACCATACTGATCTAGGTCGTGTGTCGGAGCGGCTGCACTGTGTTGTTGTTGATTAGCATATTGCTATTGTTTTTAAGGTGAGTTTATAGCCCCATTTTTATATATATTGTTTTTATAAACCTTGGGGTGAGAAACATGCAAAACTGTTTTCATGGACCAAAATGAACTTTGTTTTTATACACACTTGTATGCGAAAACCTAAGTTAGTTGAATCCCATTGCGCCTACTATCATCAACCGTCAATTCCTGCTGGGAAGCGCGTGTGATATAAATAGATATATTGGGGGTGACTCCCCCGTTCGGTTGGCTCGGCATAGTCAACGCGAACGTATACCATATCGGAATTTGCCGAGTGTCTGGGGATTAACACTCGCGGGCACCCTTTATTTGCTATGCCAGCTTGGCATATTGTTTGTCTAGTTTCGGTTGGATGAGCTTAGTGTTTGCATAGCGGATTAGTGTGTTTGCTGAATTATTTGCTATGGTCCATATGTGCTTATTTACTTTAAACCTATGAACTCACCAGCGTTAGCTGACTTTTAGCATGTTTTTCTCAGGTATTTGAGAATGTATTTAATGAAGGCAGGGCATGGCAATGGTCACAAATTTGTTGGAAATGTTTTTGCTTATGCGTTAAACTCTGAATTTTGGACCGCTTTGTTAAATGGGCTTCATTTTATTTGAATTGAATTTGATGTATGACAATATAACTTTGGGAATGTAAACTATTTTAAAACGGATTTTTAATCCGTTCTCTATATCTTTGCGTTGTGATTATCGATTTAGTAGCACCCAAATATGTATGCTTCCGCAAATCTTAATTTTGGGGGTGTTACATAAGTCGCCTATAACTGATGAACATACTTTCAATGCGAAATAACTGATGAACCTAAAAGTTTTGAAACACAACCGACGCTAACTGATGAACCAAAACAGTTTGAAAAACAACCGACGTTAACTGACACTAACTGATGAACCAAAACACTTTGAAAGACAACCGATGCTAACTGATGAAATTACTTTCAATTCAAAATAACTATAAACACTTTTTTCATCTAAAAACTTAAAACAGCTGATATAAGATGGTGTTTGTTTCATCTTATATAGCCGGCTTGTGACTTATAAATCGAAGATTTTCAAAATAAGCCACAATGCCAGCTATATAAGCTGAAACAAACACCAACGCACTAAGTCGCCTATAACTGATGAACATACTTTCAATGCGAAATAACTGATGAACCTAAAAGCTTTTAAACACAACCGACGCTAACTGATGAACCAAAACAGTTTGAAAAACAACCGACGCTAATTGATGAAATTACTTTGAATGAAAATAACTATAAACACTTTTTTCATCTAAAAACTTAAAATAACTGATATTAGGTGGTGTTTGTTTCATCTTATATAGCCGGCTTGTGACTTATAAACCGAAGATTTTCAAAATAAGCCACAATGCCAGCTATATAAGCTGAAACAAACACCAACGCACTAAGTCGCCTATAACTGATGAACATACTTTCAAGCGAAATAACTGATGAACCTAAAAGCTTTGAAACACAACCGACGCTAACTGATGAACCAAAACAGTTTGAAAAACAACCGACGTTAACTGACACTAACTGATGAACCAAAACACTTTGAAAGACAACCGACACTAACTGATGAAATTACTTTCAACGCAAAACATGATTAACAACTTATTCTAATATATCCGCAACCTACTAATTTATTCTAATATAACAAGCAATAACTGATGAACCTACTTACAATTCAAAATAACATGCAAAACAATAACTGATGAATCAAAAACTGAAGAACATACTTTCAATGCCAAAAACTGAAACATAAAATAAATCAAAATCATGGTTTTATACCTTTAAAAGCTGGTCGGTCTTCGAATCGTTTTGATCTCCTTTCTAAAAAAATATTATAAAAAAAAAATTTAAATTAAAATCATATTAAACAAAAGTAAAGTAAAAAATAAACTGATAAAAAAATCCTAATTCTTACACATTTTATTTTGTTGTTGTACTTTCAAATCTTCCATTTATTCATCATTTTCATTTGTTTGTTTATTCTTGATTAGTCTATTACTTCGTCTAGGTTCTAAAAAATACGCATGCACAAAGTAAAATTAAAACAAAATTAAAATAAATTAAAACAAAATTAAAACATAAATGATAAACTTACCAGCTTGTTTCATCTTTTCGAGTATAAATTTTTTTGTTTTAATCGATGATATATGATCGGAAATAGAAACCCTAAAATTTTCCCCAAATTTTGACTGCCTTTTAGAGAGAGAATAGAGTTGGGTGAGTGAAATGAATGTGAGAAACGTTTGGAGGGAAGAGAGAGAAGACGGTTTTTGTTTGTAAAATTACTCTTCTATCTTTGTTATACATATTGAGCGTGTTTTTTTCCCATTTAAATAACAACCGTGGGATTATTTTTGGTCAAAGATTTGATTGATCAGATTGCTACAAAATCTTTTTAGACTTTTTAATTTGCATCCCCTTTGTTGGGGATCGCAACTCATGTCAAGTCACCACAAAGTTGCATAATTTATTCATAATATAAAGAAAAAAAATATGTAAAATAAACTTGTCCTTTGTCGGATATCTTTGTTCAATAAATCTAGCTATTTTATGAAAAAAGTATAAATGTCTACATGTTAACTCTCAATACCCGAATTTGATAAGTCAAGTATTATGGTGGTTGTTATTCTAAGAAGGATCTCAACTTTGCGAAAGAATTTGGGCCATTAAACAACAACGATCTCATAAATCAAAGTTACAATGATATTTTTGTGTATTAAGTCTAATGCGAACAAATGACTTATATTTCATTACTACCTCAAGTTATGTGAAAAACTCCCTAGCCAAGTGATTATAAGTTCAAGTTCTGTTTATTACATGTGAGATTGATTTTCGATGTATGTATTTTGAGATAATTAATTACCCCTTGCATAAACTTTTTACGTACGCATAACGAATCATAGAAAAAAAATTATGTCATGCATAATGAATCATAGAAAAAAGTACGTTATACATAATGAATCATAAAAATACATATCTACATATTATATATATAACAATATGCGTATGACGTCATCAAATGCCAGATTGCCCAGTAAGCGGCCTTAAATGTCCAGTAAGCAGGCATTAATGCCCAGTCATCATGCCATGTGGCATCATTTCTCCATAATTTTTATTTTATTTTTTTTGTAATTAAAATTCGTATTTAATATTAAAATTCGGAATTTTTTTTTAAAATTTTGCCACTTACAAGGATCGAACCTAGGTTGTTGGTAACATTAACAAGCATCATAACCACTAGACCAACACCTTTTTTTATTACATCTTGCAAGCCCAAATCTATAAACCTATGAAAACAAATAAATTAAGAGAATCCCTACAAGTTAGGTAACCCTAATTAACTAAATCCAATATTATCAATATCCACTCCATTCATTATTCATTATACGGAATATTTTTTCCTAAAACCCTAATATCACTCATTCATCTTATTATCACACACAACACCATATTCTTTTTTCTTCTCTGATTTCATGTGCAGGTTGTTAAGAAGATATAACAATTACAATTACAAAAGGTACGTAAAACATACTCTATTTATGTATTATATTATGTTTGTTATCCGTCCCTATTCACTGTATGGTGCAGGATGTTGCCGAAAAGATATTAACTTTTGCAAAACAGAGACCAAGGGCTCTATGCATCTATATCGACAAAACTCAGTAAGATCAACCCATTATTGTCACAAAAGTAACGTTATTTTAATTCTTCATATAAAAGTGTTATTTGTCGACAGTTCTAATGCTTTTTGTTATTTGATATCATATAGGTTTGATTGTTGTAAAGATGAATCACATGAACAAACACATTTTTTTAATGTTATAGGTTAGAATTCAGTTTTTGATTATTAATGTTTTTTTTTTTTTTTAAATGTATTAATTTAAATTTTCTAATAAAGATTAAATCTTGATGCGTTTTTTGTGCAGGTTGTGATTAGAACATCTACAGCTATGTGTTTTGCTTTTCTTGGAGCTTTGATAACGTATCGAATTTAGGGTTTTTGTTGTTCTGGATTCAGTCTACGTAGGTATGATTCAATTCGCGCTGTCTATTGTGTTTGTGTAGTTTATTTTTGTAGATTTCTTCAGAATTGATATGGGTTTTTGAAGCTTGAATCTTCAGGTAATATAATCTTTGTTTTTTTAATGATTTGTTTACACCGATATGTATAATTATGTTGTGTTTACGATGAATAGCTGTTTCTGATGAATAGGTGTTTCTGATGAAGCAGTGTTTCTGATGAAGAGGTGTTTCTGATGAACATGTATTGTACTTTTTTCAGTTGAATTTTCAAGATTTTAGCTAGCAGTTTAAATCAAAGATAATTCAGTTTTTGCTTATTAATGTATTTATATATTTGGCTTGTGACTCAATAATAAAATCACATTATCGATACCACTTCTTTTTCCTTGCTATGAAGATACCACAACTTTTAGAGCTTGACATTATTCGTTTGCATGATAATTGTGATTCTTGGAAATAGTTAATTGTCTTATTCAATACTTGCACTGTTATAAATTTAAACGATTGTTGCAGGCGTGAAGTATGTGCCAAAGGTACTCGATTTTGATGCTGCTGTTGTTCGGTACACATGTTAATGGCAGTTTGTACTAAAAAGAATTTGTACATATTTGCAGCCCCAGACTTGGAACGACCATGCTTGATTTTGCAGACGGTGTTGATCTTACTGAATGTAACCCTATCCTATTCTGAAAATGTTGCACGCAACGCACCGAAAACCACATCAGTAATAAATATCAATAGATATAAAAGAAAATCAGGTGGTAAATTGTCAATTCAACTATGTAACATGTTTATTTGTGACTATGAGGTCAGGTGCTAAGATATGGTTAAAGAGAAAGGTGATCGTTCTAACTTGCTGGTAATCGTCATGTTGTCTTGGGAGCCACTGAGTCTCACCCTGATTTGGTTAGTCTTTTATAGGGAACCATAAGTATATGCTTATTTTGCATTGTTGGATCCTTATCATTATGTGTGCTTACATGCTAGATTATAAAAGAGGAGGGATAAAGTGCAGGCAATTGTTAGTATGTAGTTCATGTAGCAGCATCTTGTGATTTTTGAAAGAGGATATTCCAAAATTTTAAGAAGCCATATCACATAATAGTCAAACTAAACATATGCTGTTAACTATAATACCCAAGAACGTTGGGATGGTTTATGAGTTCCTTGCTGTTGGGATGGTTAATTAGTTCCTTTAGTTTATAAAAGAACATTGGATGACATTTCGTTTGGGTTTAATCAATAATAAAAATGTGATTTTGTGGTGTCTCTACTTAATCCTCCGCTTGCCGTTTTCTTTGCAGATGTTTCATCAGGCCTGCACACCCGGTGGTATACTTCACGATATACGTTCATCGAGAAGACTTGAAGCATCTTAGGGATGCTCCTTTTGATAAATTTGAACATCAGCTCCCTAAAGATTTTGAGGTTATAAAACTCATACACTTCAGTAAGTTTTTGTTTAATTTGTAGTTCATTAATTCTCAAGTACACTAACTTTGAACATCAGCTCCCTAACTTTTTAGTCAGAATTGTGTTTTACTATTAATTACTTAACCTGATATGTTTGTTCATCTTTACTCAGTATTGTGTTTCACTACACTGTAAAATGTGTTTGCGGGTTGGTCTATTTTTCTACAGGGAGCCAGAAGAGATAAATGAACAACCGGAAGATGAGTTGCTGCATATTATACACAGTGATTGTGAAAGAGGCGATATAAAGGTACCTAATGACTTTTTTATTATATAATATGTTTAATTTTGATTTGATTTGTTACTTGCCAATTAATAATTCTGATGGCATGTGTTTACAGAATGATTATGTCGGCAGGAAAGTAATAAGAAAAACATATATATTTCAGCTTACATAAGCTGTTTGAAATAAGCAGTTTTTACTGATTATCATAAATTACTGATTTTAATTTTGAATAAGCAAATAAGCAAAAGCTATTGAATGACACATAACATTTTTGCTTAAAATTCAGGAATTCATAAGCATTATCAGCAATACCAAACACTCCCTTATGTGAGATATTGACTTGACTTTTCACATTGTGGTTGTGACAATTTGTACAGAGGCAAAATGTATTTTCAAGTCTACAGCAATGAAAATGGTGATAAATTTATGCTACAAAGGTTCGTGCATTTTAATCATTTGATAGTTACACAGAGAGCTTAATTTAGCCCATTCGCATCTCCAATTTGACCCACTACTTTGATGTATCTGAGTGGTAGCATCATAGTTTATTGGTTGATGTTTAAAACATCCAATATGTGTCATGTTAAGAGTTATATCGATATTTTCATATTTTCTTAAAGGATCAGTCTTGACTACGGTCCACAGTTTTTGTAATAGCTATGTTATAGCCATGAAATAAATATGAAATACAATATAGTTTTAAAATACAATCTGTTATGTCTAGCTTTCAGCTGAAATGTGACTGTTTAGTGAATCTGATAGTTGAGAGCATTTTTAAAATAACTTGATTGTTAGTTTGTTACTGCCTATTATAAAGCATTGGAGCAATTACATATACACCCAAGGAAACGTGCATCTTTTTGGGTCCCTGCATTATTAAGGTTAAGGAAGAGATCTAGCCGTTGAATCATCCTTGGCTTGAGAGCAACCTTATATTTTGTATTCATCTATATCCCGCGGCGGCAAATAGTTTCCGACGGTGGGTAATGGTTTCCAGTTGTAGTAGTCTAAGAGCAGAGGGAAGGTTTAGAGTGAGGGTTGGGTGAATTTGAAGATTAAGTTAGGGTTGGGGGTAGGTTGGGGATATGAAAGCTTTATAATCTAGAAGATAGATGAAGCTTGGATATCCCAGTATAACTCCAATCTTAATATTTATCATCCATACTTACCTCTAAACCTACCCTAAATTTATTTACGTTACCAACGAGAATTATGAAATTGCACCATCTTTTTTTTCACCCAATAAGAATGTGACACATCACCCTCCCCTCCTCTGCCTGTTACACCACTACTGCCATCCGACGGGAAGTATTAACTGGCGGCACCGCTTTGCATGTAACATTCTGATATGACTCTAGAATCTACATTAATCGTCTCTATAAACTGACAGTTGGTTTAAGACTTATGTGAAATTGCTTATATTCACAGGAGATCTTTGATTACTCCTATGTCCGAGGCCATGCAATTATGCATCGCGGTCACCATCGACACGGTGCCAAAGCTACTACAACTGGGGATAGAATCAATTTACTGCTTTGGTGCAGAAGGTATATAAGTCTTTTAACTTTACTGTTTTGCTATTGCAAGATTGAAGAGAGTAGGATAAAAACATTGGTCGTGAGTCTTGTGTCTGCTAATTACTCTCTTTTTTTCCTTTTCAACTTTATACATATTTCTGAATTTAATCAAGTTATGCTCTGCATATGACACATTATATACTGGGAGCATGCACATAAAGTTATAGATCTTTTGTTTAAGTAAGAATCTTTTAAGTGGGGTTGATCATGCAAGTATATCTGAATTAAAACTGTTCTTTTCCTGCAGTTCTGTGTTTAGAGAGTTAAGGAAACACCAAAAGGAGTTTGAAACGGCTTAACCAGGTTGTGGCTGCGAAAAAAGGGGTAAAAATTTATACCGTCTCTTAATCCCTTCTCATAAATTTCGTTTAAAAACGAGAAACATAACAGATGATCATTTTATTGCAAATTTCAGGAGTTCTTTTAGAAGTTAAGGAAAAGCTGCTGCTTGATTAGATAAAAACCGATTTGCTTCTCCTCATATGCTTCTAGCTATTTTAATATTTTTGATAGAAAATGATCATTGGATGGTTTATTAGTTTAAGCGTTAACTAATCTCTCACTTAATAATCTGTAGGTTGGATATTTGTAGTTAGTACTTGGGATGATCAATGGTCTGATTATAATACTAAGGATGCCCTCAGTGTGATAGATACAGATCTAAACAAGCTGGACGAGTATATTTCCATTGTTTTTGTTCATTTACGTTCTAATCGTTGTTCACATTCTTTTGACTGAAATCAAAACTATCTTCATTATTTTGTAATTGTTGTTCCTGTGTGCTGAAATATATGTTATAGTATACCAACGGAACTTAAGGCGATGTTTGGCATTGTGTCTTGATGTATTCTTTTCAGCATTTGCATAGCTGGAATTAATCGATGGGGCCTTCATTAGCCAAGTTTTGGCCATAGGATTGACAGCAACAGAAGACATCAATGATGGATGTGAAGATGCTGCAGAAGCTGTAACAGTGGTAGCACGAACAAGAGCAGCAGATGAACAATGTCCCACCAACTGCATCAGCCATTGAAGCTACAGCATCTAATGTTGATGCTGTTGAAAATGGTATTCATGAGGAAGAAGGTATGCTTGCTTTCATTAATATCCTATACATTTGTCATACTATCAACCTATAACTGATTTAAGCTTGATACCAATTTGTTTTGGATTGATATTGACCCTTTGGTGCTGCTCTTTGTTTAATACAGGTATATGCTCTGACAAAAAAGCGTGGAAAGGATGGATGATGGGTTGCTGAGCGACTTGTAAAACAGGTCAGTAAATTTTGTTAAATCATATCTTTAAGGTTACTCCTCTTGAATCAATATATTTACTTTCTCAAATGTTTTGCTCCTTATATCTTTAATGTTTCACTAGAGATGAAACGCTTTTATTTGTATTTTGGCAGCTATTGATAGAGCTAGATGGTGCTGATCATCGCAAGGGAGTTTACATAATTGGTGCCACTAACAGGTGAAACACATCATCTTCCTGTAATAAATTACTTAATAATGACTGCTAATGAGTATACTTACTATAGGGGGTAACTTTTATCCACTTACAAATTAATGGGTCGATGCGGGTTTGGTATTATCTCTAACTACAATGACCTGCTTATATCACTACCTCTAGAGATGATGGCCTTTGTAATTGCTAACTATAACTCGGAAAGCAACATCACATATTGGTTGTTGTATCAGGTTTACCTTGCAGTTGCATGTGTTGTGGCACCAAACATGGAGGATTACAGCCATTCGATTGCAAGGATGATTGCGTCCGGGTCGGGTCAACTAATTAGAGGAATAATATGGTGTGGGGATGTGACAGTTGATAGATTGAAATATTGATTTTGTTGGGTTTTAAATGATATTGCTGCTACTTTGAAGATTCTGCTGCTAAGTGTGTTATTCTGCTGCTCATGGTTCAAATGGAAATATACTAAGTATGATTCTGCTGCTAGGCATAATCATTCTGCTGCTAGTATATTCATTCTGCTGCTGATGATATTCGAAGTATGATGAAATAAGCTAAGTGTCAAACTGATGCTAGCCCAAGATGATCCTGCTGCTAGAGTTTGATTCTGCTACTTATTGGATATGTATAGTTTGTTTATGGTAAAGATACGATTAGATATTATTCTTGTATAGAAAGGTTTGTAACCGACTAGGACTCCTTATGTGTATAAAAGGAGATCTAGGGTTAGGGTTCGATATCGATTGTCCTAGCATACGTATTATCTTGTAATCACTTCAAGGTTCGTTGTAACCCTGTTACTTTTGAGTAACTGTATATTAATATATTGAGGTGAAGGTTGAGAGAATTGTCGTGTGTTATTGTTATTCTTCTTAAGATTAATTACTAACTTCCGCATAGTAATTAATAGATCGTTCATAAACAGTTTCTATACCTATTGCTTTAGGTTTATATCTAAAGTAATTAACAAGATCGTTAAGCTCAACTGGGATCAACAGATTTACTTATTTTGTGAAATATAGATCCATGTTTGTGACCCTACTATTTTACATTTGAGTTTCAATCATATACTATATATATTAATTTTTCTATAAATGTTAACGTTCATTTACTTTAATTGTTAATGCATTTAACATAAAAATTAGTACGTTTATATCTTAGTTTTTGTTAACTTACTTTTTCCAAAGATAAATATAAGTTAAGCCCGCCCAACAAGATACCGTCCTCAGCACTTTTGAGAATAAGATGGCGTAAAAATTTAACCGTAACTAATTCATTCATGCAGTGTGTCTTCATGTGGCTTCTTAAAAGTGGGAAACAAAAAACATTAGACAACTGATTATTGGTATACGGATGCTAATTCATCAAAAACAACAACTAACGCTTCCTATAAACAACTATTATGAAATTTGTACATTTATATCTTATTATTCGTTAACTAATACCTTCAAGCGATATTTATAACTGATTCTCGTCCATCGGTCGGGCTTCCCAAACAGTATACAATTGCTTTATGCGGTGTGATCAACAACAACTATTAATAAAAGTAAACAAAAAAATCTCCACATATGCCTGCTCTTCAGTGATGAGTTTTCTTCGACAAACAATATGCAATTATCTCAAAAGTGAATAAAATAAGCACATTGAAAATTGTTATTTGTCAAATTTTTTAATAATTAATAACAGTCAACTAATTTTCATGTTTAACACATTAACAAAGAAGCCTTGCTTAACTAATACCTTACAAGGAAATTTTTCATGTTTAATTAGAGTATCTTCGCGCGTGAAGATTTTCAGTAAGTAATGAACTTTTAATATTATTAGCGGATTTAAGTTAAGTTATAATATCTTCGCTTATGAATTCGGAATGAACTTTTGAGATTATTACTGGATTTAACTTTAGTTAGAGTATCTTCACATGTGAAGAATATTAGTTAGGAATGAACTTTTGAGATTATTATCGGATTTAAGTTTATTTAGAGTGTATTCGTGGATGAATTGCAAATTTTGATGAGTTTGTGAAAGGATTTTTGGATTATTTAAGTTCAGTAAAATGGTTAAACATCTCCCTGAAGGAATTAGACGGTATTAGACTAAGGTATTAGTTATTGGTATGCAACATATGTAATTTAGTATATTTGTATCTTTATTTTTGGTAAATTTATTTTTTCAATGATAATCACAATTCATGCCCGCCCTGTGGGCGGGCTTATATGCCCGGGAGGGCTTACAAGTCATGGCCGCCCATTGGGCGGGCCATGAAAACTATAATTACAAGTGGCGGGCTTTGAAGTCTAGTATGTATATATATATATATATATATATATATATATATATATATATATATATATATATATATATATATATATATATATATATATAAATATATATATATATATATATAATATGATGAACTAAATAAGTACATTTTATTATCATCATTGGTTGTTATAATTTCCAAAGGAATATTTGTGAAAATATTTCCCCGGGTCGTTCTCCCAACGAAGGTTTGACGGCGTTTAAGTCGATTCGGAGTCGTGAAAATGTGAAGTGAATAAGTGAAAGTGATTATTTTGGTATTGTTTAAACTAAAATATGGAAAATTAAAAGAAACAATCTATGTTATCAAATAAATGCACACAAAAAGAAATAAAATAACGCAAATCCCGGGCTAATCCCGAGACTTATAAATCTAATAGTGAATTTATTAAACTAAAATGCAAAAGTAACAACTCAAGGGACTGAAAATGTAATTTATTAAACTAATTTTATAAAGAAAATAAAGAAACAAAAGTTATAAAAGTTTAGGACTAAAAGTGGAAAAACTGAAACTTTAAAATACTTAACAAAGAAAGGGACTAAGATTGCCAATAACCAAACTATTTTAATACTAAACACTACAGGCACGATTTAAACTAAGGCAGTAAGTCTAGGGACCAAAAGTGACAACTCAGAAACTTATGAACACCCAGTTTAAGCCATAAAGCAATCTTATATAGTACTTTTCAAAAGCTTGTAAAAGACTCAATTCTTAACCAATTTTGAAAACGAAAACTGTTTTGGAAAGCTAACCAAGCAGAGATTACTAGTTTCTAAAAACCCCTATCACAAACTTTCAATTGCTAATCCAATTCGGAGCAGATACAGATGAACAAATCATGAACATGCAGCAACTTTTAAAACAGCAGGTTTGTGACAAACTTTGAGTGCAATTTTAGGGTACCAGATGTTATCGCTATTACTTGAAATGAAAAATACTCAAAATATCCTAGGCTAACTTACTTAGAAACACAAAATCACACAACTTCGAACACTAATGATCATTCAAATGGACCTATGAACACAGTAACTAAGAGTGAAATGAAGCCAGTGCACAGAACCAATTTTTCGACGAATTAGATACTCACTATGGTTGACTTATGTGAGATTCAGCTTATTAAATCTAAAAACCTAGTTGTACTTAAGCTATTGAACTGATTGACTAACAAACTTACACCAATTAACTAACCAAAAATCCCTTCACAGTTTCTTAATAGCAGCAGAACACGGCAGATCACACAAACTGTTTTGACTCTTTAATTGCACAACCTACTTATGCTTAAACTAACATGAGTTTTATATGATAAATTTAGACCAAATAGATCAAAGTTCCTCAGCTAATCAACCTTAATACTCAGTACAGCTTACGATCCAAACAATCCTTTATCACTCCTAATCACTAACAAACTGATTTTTCAGGTTTATCCGAACGTTAACCAGCATCAATTACCACTTCCTAACATCAACTAACTTCAGCATAGCAACAATCAACATCAAATAACACCAGATACTCAGTTTCGCTCATATGATCAAAACACTTCTATATCGAAACTTAAAATAATCAAACTTATATTCAGGCTTTACTAATCATCAACCAGCATCAAACATTACTTTCAATCATAAATAGATCTCGATAGAGCAACAAACAACAACTCTAAATTCCAAAATCTCAGGTTCACAGATACCACAGTTACTCGAAATGCAAGCATAGTTAATGAAACAGTTACAATAAACTATTGTGCAAACTAAGTTACTATGATGTAAACTACTACTATTAAAGCTATATTATGATGAAACTAAACTAATGAAACAGTAACAATCAATAAAACATGAATCTATAACAAACAAACAGATTAAGCTACTTATTGAGTGGAATTTAAAAATCTTATAAGAACTTACAGATTACTCTCAGCTAGAACAGAGAGTTTTCCAAAGAAGCCTATCTTTAGATAGGCTAGAGGCTTCCAAATCCCCTCCTAGACCATCACTCCAAACTGCTATCATCATGGATCAAATGGACTTTGACTTTCTTTGACTATTTTATGATTTTATAATGACAGATTAAGGACCAGAATTCAGTTTCACAAAAGCTATGAGAAGCTTAAATGATACTTGAGAAACAACAAACTAAGCTTATTGAAGCTTGTTTTAACTGAACTACTAATTGTTTTATTTATTTATTTTTTATTTATATTTTTTTTTCTTTGTTGATGATCAGAAATTCACACAAACTGAATAAACTAAAAACTGGAATCAATAATAATGAAATGAGAATTCGGATTCAAAATAACTTCAGATTTCAACTTTCATTAAAACTTTGAGATTACAAAAACTCAACCTGATACAAACTACAATTTAAAAGAAGAAAAACTGAAAGCAGAAAATTACATTAAAGACTTGAAAGAAAAATTACAATGATAATAAAAATCAAAAGCAGGAAAAATTACACGCTAACTTGAGGAGAAATCCTCTCTATATATATAGCACTCGGCTGAACCTTCTGGGTCATGCCACCTTGGCAATCCGTGTGTGCTTGAACTCATTTCCACCCTTAGATCACTTCTATCTTCCCACGCTTGATCTTGACCGTACGATTGGATTTGATGACACGGCCTCTCCAATTAAAGGCTCCCACGTGTCCTGGCAGCTGTCAGATCCTTCCAGAATTTACCAATCATGATATAATCATTGGTACGAGGTTAATTTGTGTGGTACAGTAAATAGGGTTCTTGGTAAAAATAATTGGGGAAGAAATTCGCGCGTGTGAGTGAAAGAGGGAGTGTGTGTATTTTTTTTATAATTTTTTGACTGGAAAAAGGTTTTAGTATGGTTGACCGGGTTTGGTTTTAGGGTTCGGGTTTTAGTGTTGGACCGGGTACGGGACTGGGTTGAGGGTTAAGTAATGTTGGGCTGGGTTTGGTGATGAATTGGGTTCGATGGTGTTGGATCCGGGTTTTTTTAGTTTAAAAGGATTAAAGGTTTTAATCATAGGGACCAATTATGTAACTTGCTGAAAATCAAGGGACTGAACTTGCTGATTTTTCAAAGTTGAATCCAAGGGCTAATGTTGACAACTTCTGATAGATGGAGGACCTGGGTTGACTTATTGACCATAATTTCTTTCCCGGTTCCGGTTCTGAGCCGTTTCCGTATCTCGTGCTCGTTTTCCCGATTTTCTTGTGTCTTTTGTCGTTTTTCACGATATCCGTCCCTGCACATATAAAAACACAAAAACGCAATATATTTGGCATTTTGGTCGGGTTTTTGGTCTATTTGGGTCCGGTTTTGGTCAAGAAAAGGTATGTGTTTAAGCACATACCAAATTCCCCCAGACTAAGCTGTTGCAATGTCCTCATGCAATGTTATAAGAACACGTTTTCAAAACCGAAAATTTCCAATCTCTTTTTACTAACTTTGAAAAGTAGCAAAATTTTCAAAAGAGATCAAGAAATCTTAAGTTCTAAAAACTCCCCGATTTTCCTTTTTATTCTATTTTTGTATTTTTCTTATGTGACCATGTGACGGTTTTGTTGACAATCATTATCTTTCGATAACTTTTAGGGTCTTCGAGTAGGAAACACGACTCATAAAGAAGTGACCATACGGATAAAATTCGTCGTCCCTGATTTTTCACGAGCCCCCAAACTAAGCTTAAAAACGAAATCATTGTCATTTACAAGTTAGATTGCCGACACTACTCATAAAAGCTAATTGTGGACTCTTTGTTCCCAAATTCCTCTTTTCCTCTATTTATTTTATTTTTGGTGAGAAATGAATTTCTTCAAATTCTCGTTTCGATAATTTTTAGTCCGATAAAAATACCTAGTTTAGACGCTAAGTAGTTTCCAAACCTTCCCTCGAAAACCGTTGCATATAAAAATGAGGTCCACATCAAGGTCTCTGATTTAACACGATTTTGAGGATATCCCTTTTATTTGCGACCGAAACAACTCATCTACGAGTCCAGAGACAGAAGCCTTTATTAGGATACCCCCGGAGTCGAAGTTTGGCATTTTTAAACATTATTAAGCACATTAACGTATTTAATCCTTGGCCCTTTATAACAATCACAACATCGGCTGCGAACCGGCAAGATGTGATAGTCTATTATGACCTTGGAATTTTTCCTCTGCCTTTATTAGAAGTCTACAACATCGGCTGCGAACCGGCAAGATGCAGAAAACTTTTTATGGCTTTGGATTATTAATATTATTCATTATTCATATTAATTAATTATTTGCCAAACCCCAAGTCCTACGGCTTTTATAACAATCCCAACATCGGTTGCGAGCCGGCAAGATGGAATAGTCTATTACACCGTAACACTGGCAGTACCTTGATGTGTACCCAACTTTCATAAGCAAGGACTCTCTAAAGAAGAAATAAAAACTAATTATCGCCAAAACCAAAATACCTTTAATTATTCCTAGATTACTATTTTTGAGTGAAACAAGCTTATGGGAACAAAAAGCCACAAATAACTTTGATGAGCTCTAAAGAGATCCAACTACTCCACGTTTAGCAATCTAACTTATGAACAACTCTATCATTTCTCGTTCTTCGCAAATTCAAAATCTTAAATAATAAGATCCGCGAATGCTTAGCCTTATAATCAAGCCATGCATATATAAAGTCAAATACGGGAACTTGCAAACTCTTAAAAAGAATTCGCGTTTTATAGCTCCTTGTGTAAAAGACTAGCACGAGCTTATAGATTATAAACGGTTAAGGGAACAAGCTAGGGCTCAACACGCCCGGTCAAGTCAGAATTTTATTCCTACTCTCACCAGCGGAAAGTCAACAAAAATGTCAAAACTTATTATATTTTTGCAAAATTTTTTTAAATTTTTCTCATTTTTTGGATTTTTCAATTTTTGAGGAAAAACGGGGTTGCATGAGAAAACGGCAAAAATGCAAGGAAAAAATCAAATCGACAGATTACCCCCCAGACTAAAACGAGACATTGTCCTCAATGTCTTAAAGGTAAGGGTTCTCCTACATAAATCTAAGGCCGTTTATTAATTATGCCAAAAGATAGATGTAAAACGATAAGATTTAGGATATCGGATGAGCAACGAATGATGAAACTCGAGTAGCGTGAAGGAAACTACGAGCACGAGAGTCTTCATCATCGGGCATTCCTGGACATACCACAGAAAACACGAAACACAAGATACGGAAGAGGAAGCCCTCCTCACTCACTTTATTAGAAAATAGATAGAAGATAGATGGATAAGCATGGGGTGCCTCCCACGAAGCGCTTGTTTTTGGTAAACGAGTCACATGAGCTTGACTCGACCCCGAATTTATTTGTCCTTGGGGGAGCAAATGGAACGGACACCCGGCACGAAGAACGGAGATGCCGGGGTCGAAGACGGTATCCTCACTCCCGGAGGAGTGGAAAGATGGAGAAATGAGGGGATAAGAAAAGAAAGGGTGAAACACTCGGATGGTGAAAGCATAAACATCATTGGAATCACGGGTGGGTTGGGTAGGTAAAATATCAAGCACGGGATCATCAATATCATAAGTCTCGTCCACCACTCCATCAATTACTTCATTCACACCGGATCCAAGATCTACATCCGGTGGTTTCGCGGGTGGACGAGAAGACGGTAAATTGAAGAGAGATGAATCAGTAGTAGAAAGTAAATCATCATTAGGTATTTCTTTAATAAAACCATTCTCGTCATTCTCAATACCCGGTGGTATCGAGTCATCCGAAACAAGAAGAGGTTCACGTGACGGATTATCGGAAATAACATTTAAAATAGTTTCCATATCGATTTTAAAATCAAAATGCTCATAATCCGGAAGAGAGAAAGCATGAAAAGTGGGATTGCTACTATCCGTCTCTTCAAAACGAAAAATCTCAAGCTCGGGAACAAAGTCACTATCCATAACGGGGATAGGAAATGAAGAAGTCGGGGGATCATGTAATGCCTCGATCTTAGAAATGAGAAGATTAACAAGGAATAATTTTTCACGAAGAGCTTCATCTTGGATTTCATTATCATTATCTTCTTCATCCTCTTCTTCTAAGCTGACGAGCTCAGAAGGTACCTCATCAACATAATCGATGTCTCCACAAGATAACGAATCGTCATTGTCGGAATCGGAGTACATCTCATCATCGTTCTTCTCAACATGAATATCATCACACGGCTCATCATTCGTATCAACGAGATTATCAAAACGATCATTTTCAACAAAATCACAATCACCGTTAGAATTTTCCCCGGACTCACTTTGGATTGGGACGAGGTTCTCAACACTAGACTTTTCGAATTCGTTCGATTCCGTTGCCGGAATAGTGTTTAGATGCTCGTCCCCCATTTTTAGAGAGTCCTCGGGTTCTACGGGAGGAAAAGAAAGTTCATTAAAAACATGATTCTCAAAATTCGGCTCAACAAAATTATTATTCAAAGAATCAACAAAATCAACATGACTTTCAAGTCGCGAAGAACATCTCGAAGAATCCGGAGGTTGGACAAGTGGTGTGCTCTGAGAGCTAGGAATTTCCACCACTTCCGTTATGGACTCCGGTTCTTGTTCTTGATTAGGCAAATTTCTCCTTTTAAGCTCAGCACGTAAACTTGACACACTCTTAACCATAAACCGTGAAAGGCTCGGATCAAATCTTGACGGTTTAGGAGGAACCATTGATTCTTGGACAACCGTAGGTTGGACATATTTAGCACTTCCTTTGTTAGTGGAAAGTACCGGGTCCTTTGTCACCTCGGTTTCTCGTTCCATTTCCCTCACCGGAGAGGGAGTAGGAATCGATGGTCCATCATAATCAACACGACATTTCAAAATTTTTGACAAGGCGTAAAGTTGTTCAATTTTGATTTTAAAAGCCCTAAGTTTAAAGAAATTGTCGTCGATAGATGCCATAGCACAATTTTCAATATTTAAAGGTTCACAAGACGGAGTGGGATTGCCACTCGAAGAATTGATTACGTTTTCTTCTTTCAAAGATTCGTCTTCACCGCTTTCTTCATAGTTTTGTGACGGATTCGGCGTATAATAAACATTCTCAAACGTTTCCTCACAATATTCAAAAGTTGATGAATCATTATTAAAACACGGTTCTTGTTCATAAAATTTTTGAGGGGGAAGATCAAAATCGTTTTGAGGATAATTATCAAAGCTCGTATCATAAGCGTAAGACGTTTCATTACTCGGGACGTAGCACATACAAGTGGTGTATCCACATTGATTACAAAAACACTGTCCACAAGGTACTCCTTCTTCGGAGGGATTTCCACAATTAAAACAAGTGAATGGAGGTGGCGGTGGAGGGTAATCGGGAACGTTTGAAAGATTGTTGAACGACCTTTGAACATACGTGTTAGAATTACAATTCCAACAAACTCTGTCATGAATATCACCACCACATTGTTCGCATGTACACCAAACACACAACCCTCCGAAGAAGGGTTCTCCACACTTAAAACAAATAGGATCCATAAGAATTAAACATAAGAGGGTATGAGAAGAAGAATCAAACTTTAGAGGGTAAGAAGATCAAGAATCAAACGGTATAGAGGGTAAAAGAGGAGAATCAAACATGAAGAGGATAACGGAGATTCTTTTTGGTTTTTCGTAAAAAAAATCAAACATAAAAACAAAAATCAAATTGAAAAAGTAAATATTTTTGGGTTTTTATATTTAATAAAAAATTAGATTTATTATCTTTTTGGTGATCGTTAATCAACCGTACTCGTTTCTTTCAAAACTACGCGCAGCGTGGCGGGAGAGAAGAATGGATCTCTCTTCGGTCTGCAATTTAATGTCAAGACCTCCTTAAACCCCGTGTATAGGTTGTAGCAAAGAAATAATCCGAGTAACGTTTAACTTCACGATCTGTTTTGTTGTAATTCGGAATGGTTTACAACCGCCCTCCTTCAACGGAAGACCGAGGATGTTTATTAAGATGTATTTATGAAAACATTTTAGGAAAAGTGTTTTATTTATTATATTTTTGTATTTTTTTATTTTTTTAAAAAAACAATAACTTCCGAGGAAGGATCTTCAAAACACAAAATACGATATGAATCAACGACAACGTTTCAAGCCTTCCCCGGCAGCGGCGCCATTTTGGTTGTTATAATTTCCAAAGGAATATTTGTGAAAATATTTCCCCGGGTCGTTCTCCCAACGAAGGTTTGACGGCATTTAAGTCGATTCGGAGTCGTGAAAATGTGAAGTGAATAAGTGAAAGTGATTATTTTGGTATTGTTTAAACTAAAATATGGAAAATTAAAAGCAACAATCTATGTTATCAAATAAATGCACACAAAAAGAAATCAAATAACGCAAATCCCGGGCTAATCCCGAGACTTATAAATCTAATAGTGAATTTATTAAACTAAAATGCAAAAGTAACAACTCAAGGGACTGAAAATGTAATTTATTAAAACTAATTTTATAAAAGAAAATAAAGAAACAAAGTTTATAAAAGTTTAGGGACTAAAAGTGGAAAAAACTGAAACTTTAAAAATACTTAACAAAGAAAGGGACTAAGATTGCCAATAACCAAACTATTTCAATACTAAACACTACAGGCACGATTTAAACTAAGGCAGTAAGTCTAGGGACCAAAAGTGACAACTCAGAAACTTATGAACACCCAGTTTAAGCCATAAAGCAATCTTATATAGTACTTTTCAAAAGCTTGTAAAAGACTCAATTCTTAACCAATTTTGAAAACGAAAACTGTTTTGGAAAGCTAACCAAGCAGAGATTACTAGTTTCTAAAAACCCCTATCACAAACTTTTAATTGCTAATCCAATTCGGAGCAGATACAGATGAACAAATCATGAACATGCAGCAACTTTTAAAACAGCAGGTTTGTGACAAACTTTGAGTGCAATTTTAGGGTACCAGATGTTATCGCTATTACTTGAAATGAAAAATACTCAAAATATCCTAGGCTAACTTACTTAGAAACACAAAATCACACAACTTCGAACACTAATGATCATTCAAATGGACCTATGAACACAGTAACTAAGAGTGAAATGAAGCCAGTGCACAGAACCAATTTTTCGACGAATTAGATACTCACTATGGTTGACTTATGTGAGATTCAGCTTATTAAATCTAAAAACCTAGTTGTACTTAAGCTATTGAACTGATTGACTAACAAACTTACACCAATTAACTAACCAAAAATCCCTTCACAGTTTCTTAATAGCAGCAGAACACGGCAGATCACACAAACTGTTTTGACTCTTTAATTGCACAACCTACTTATGCTTAAACTAACATGAGTTTTATATGATAAATTTAGACCAAATAGATCAAAGTTCCTCAGTTAATCAACCTTAATACTCAGTACAGCTTACGATCCAAACAATCCTTTATCACTCCTAATCACTAACAAACTGATTTTTCAGGTTTATCCGAACGTTAACCAGCATCAATTACCACTTCCTAACATCAACTAACTTCAGCATAGCAACAATCAACATCAAATAACACTAGATACTCAGTTTCGCTCATATGATCAAAACACTTCTATATCGAAACTTAAAATAATCAAACTTATATTCAGGCTTTACTAATCATCAACCAGCATCAAACATTACTTTCAATCATAAATAGATCTCGATAGAGCAACAAACAACAACTCTAAATTCCAAAATCTCAGGTTCACAGATACCACAGTTACTCGAAATGCAAGCATAGTTAATGAAACAGTTACAATAAACTATTGTGCAAACTAAGTTACTATGATGTAAACTACTACTATTAAAGCTATATTATGATGAAACTAAACTAATGAAACAGTAACAATCAATAAAACATGAATCTATAACAAACAAACAGATTAAGCTACTTATTGAGTGGAATTTAAAAATCTTATAAGAACTTACAGATTACTCTCAGCTAGAACAGAGAGTTTTCCAAAGAAGCCTATCTTTAGATAGGCTAGAGGCTTCCAAATCCCTCCTAGACCATCACTCCAAACTGCTATCATCATGGATCAAATGGACTTTGACTTTCTTTGACTATTTTATGATTTTTATAATGACAGATTAAGGACCAGAATTCAGTTTCACAAAAGCTATGAGAAGCTTAAATGATACTTGAGAAACAACAAACTAAGCTTATTGAAGCTTGTTTTAACTGAACTACTAATTGTTTTATTTATTTATTTTTTATTTATATTTTTTTTTCTTTGTTGATGATCAGAAATTCACACAAACTGAATAAACTAAAAACTGGAATCAATAATAATGAAATGAGAATTCGGATTCAAAATAACTTCAGATTTCAACTTTCATTAAAACTTTGAGATTACAAAAACTCAACCTGATACAAACTACAATTTAAAAGAAGAAAAACTGAAAGCAGAAAATTACATTAAAGACTTGAAAGAAAAATTACAATGATAATAAAAATCAAAAGCAGGAAAAATTACACGCTAACTTGAGGAGAAATCCTCTCTATATATAGCACTCGGCTGAACCTTCTGGGTCATGCCACCTTGGCAATCCGTGTGTGCTTGAACTCATTTCCACCCTTAGATCACTTCTATCTTCCCACGCTTGATCTTGACCGTACGATTGGATTTGATGACACGGCCTCTCCAATTAAAGGCTCCCACGTGTCCTGGCAGCTGTCAGATCCTTCCAGAATTTACCAATCATGATATAATCATTGGTACGAGGTTAATTTGTGTGGTACAGTAAATAGGGTTCTTGGTAAAAATAATTGGGGAAGAAATTCGCGCGTGTGAGTGAAAGAGGGAGTGTGTGTATTTTTTTTATAATTTTTTGACTGGAAAAAGGTTTTAGTATGGTTGACCGGGTTTGGTTTTAGGGTTCGGGTTTTAGTGTTGGACCGGGTACGGGACTGGGTTGAGGGTTAAGTAATGTTGGGCTGGGTTTGGTGATGAATTGGGTTCGATGGTGTTGGATCCGGGTTTTTTTAGTTTAAAAGGATTAAAGGTTTTAATCATAGGGACCAATTATGTAACTTGCTGAAAATCAAGGGACTGAACTTGCTGATTTTTCAAAGTTGAATCCAAGGGCTAATGTTGACAACTTCTGATAGATGGAGGACCTGGGTTGACTTATTGACCATAATTTCTTTCCCGGTTCCGGTTTTGAGCCGTTTCCGTATCTCGTGCTCGTTTTCCCGATTTTCTTGTGTCTTTTGTCGTTTTTCATGATATCCGTCCCTGCACATATAAAAACACAAAAACGCAATATATTTGGCATTTTGGTCGGGTTTTTGGTCTATTTGGGTCCGGTTTTGGTCAAGAAAAGGTATGTGTTTAAGCACATACCAAATTCCCCCAGACTAAGCTGTTGCAATGTCCTCATGCAATGTTATAAGAACACGTTTTCAAAACCGAAAATTTCCAATCTCTTTTTACTAACTTTGAAAAGTAGCAAAATTTTCAAAAGAGATCAAGAAATCTTAAGTTCTAAAAACTCCCCGATTTTCCTTTTTATTCTATTTTTGTATTTTTCTTATGTGACCATGTGACGGTTTTGTTGACAATCATTATCTTTCGATAACTTTTAGGGTCTTCGAGTAGGAAACACGACTCATAAAGAAGTGACCATACGGATAAAATTCGTCGTCCCTGATTTTTCACGAGCCCCCAAACTAAGCTTAAAAACGAAATCATTGTCATTTACAAGTTAGATTGCCGACACTACTCATAAAAGCTAATTGTGGACTCTTTGTTCCCAAATTCCTCTTTTCCTCTATTTATTTATTTTTGGTGAGAAATGAATTTCTTCAAATTCTCGTTTCGATAATTTTTAGTCCGATAAAAATACCTAGTTTAGACGCTAAGTAGTTTCCAAACCTTCCCTCGAAAACCGTTGCATATAAAAATGAGGTCCACATCAAGGTCTCTGATTTAACACGATTTTGAGGATATCCCTTTTATTTGCGACCGAAACAACTCATCTACGAGTCCAGAGACAGAAGCCTTTATTAGGATACCCCCGGAGTCGAAGTTTGGCATTTTTAAACATTATTAAGCACATTAACGTATTTAATCCTTGGCCCTTTATAACAAACACAACATCGGCTGCGAACCGGCAAGATGTGATAGTCTATTATGACCTTGGAATTTTTCCTCTGCCTTTATTAGAAGTCTACAACATCGGCTGCGAACCGGCAAGATGCAGAAAACTTTTTATGGCTTTGGATTATTAATATTATTCATTATTCATATTAATTAATTATTTGCCAAACCCCAAGTCCTACGGCTTTTATAACAATCCCAACATCGGTTGCGAGCCGGCAAGATGGAATAGTCTATTACACCGTAACACTGGCAGTACCTTGATGTGTACCCAACTTTCATAAGCAAGGACTCTCTAAAGAAGAAATAAAAACTAATTATCGCCAAAACCAAAATACCTTTAATTATTCCTAGATTACTATTTTTGAGTGAAACAAGCTTATGGGAACAAAAAGCCACAAATAACTTTGATGAGCTCTAAAGAGATCCAACTACTCCACGTTTAGCAATCTAACTTATGAACAACTCTATCATTTCTCGTTCTTCGCAAATTCAAAATCTTAAATAATAAGATCCGCGAATGCTTAGCCTTATAATCAAGCCATGCATATATAAAGTCAAATACGGGAACTTGCAAACTCTTAAAAAGAATTCGCGTTTTATAGCTCCTTGTGTAAAAGACTAGCACGAGCTTATAGATTATAAACGGTTAAGGGAACAAGCTAGGGCTCAACACGCCCGGTCAAGTCAGAATTTTATTCCTACTCTCACCAGCGGAAAGTCAACAAAAATGTCAAAACTTATTATATTTTTGCAAAATTTTTTTTAAATTTTTCTCATTTTTTGGATTTTTCAATTTTTGAGGAAAAACGGGGTTGCATGAGAAAACGGCAAAAATGCAAGGAAAAAATCAAATCGACAGATTACCCCCCAGACTAAAACGAGACATTGTCCTCAATGTCTTAAAGGTAAGGGTTCACCGACATAAATCTAAGGCCGTTTATTAATTATGCCAAAAGATAGATGTAAAACGATAAGATTTAGGATATCGGATGAGCAACGAATGATGAAACTCGAGTAGCGTGAAGGAAACTACGAGCACGAGAGTCTTCATCATCGGGCATTCCTGGACATACCACAGAAAACACAAAACACAAGATACGGAAGAGGAAGCCCTCCTCACTCACTTTATTAGAAAATAGATAGAAGATAGATGGATAAGCATGGGGTGCCTCCCACGAAGCGCTTGTTTTTTGTAAACGAGTCACATGAGCTTGACTCGACCCCGAATTTATTTGTCCTTGGGGGAGCAAATGGAACGGACACCCGGCACGAAGAACGGAGATGCCGGGGTCGAAGACGGTATCCTCACTCCCGGAGGAGTGGAAAGATGGAGAAATGAGGGGATAAGAAAAGAAAGGGTGAAACACTCGGATGGTGAAAGCATAAACATCATTGGAATCACGGGTGGGTTGGGTAGGTAAAATATCAAGCACGGGATCATCAATATCATAAGTCTCGTCCACCACTCCATCAATTACTTCATTCACACCGGATCCAAGATCTACATCCGGTGGTTTCGCGGGTGGACGAGAAGACGGTAAATTGAAGAGAGATGAATCAGTAGTAGAAAGTAAATCATCATTAGGTATTTCTTTAATAAAACCATTCTCGTCATTCTCAATACCCGGTGGTATCGAGTCATCCGAAACAAGAAGAGGTTCACGTGACGGATTATCGGAAATAACATTTAAAATAGTTTCCATATCGATTTTAAAATCAAAATGCTCATAATCCGGAAGAGAGAAAGCATGAAAAGTGGGATTGCTACTATCCGTCTCTTCAAAACGAAAAATCTCAAGCTCGGGAACAAAGTCACTATCCATAACGGGGATAGGAAATGAAGAAGTCGGGGGATCATGTAATGCCTCGATCTTAGAAATGAGAAGATTAACAAGGAATAATTTTTCACGAAGAGCTTCATCTTAGATTTCATTATCATTATCTTCTTCATCCTCTTCTTCTAAGCTGACGAGCTCAGAAGGTACCTCATCAACATAATCGATGTCTCCACAAGATAACGAATCGTCATTGTCGGAATCGGAGTACATCTCATCATCGTTCTTCTCAACATGAATATCATCACACGGCTCATCATTCGTATCAACGAGATTATCAAAACGATCATTTTCAACAAAATCACAATCACCGTTAGAATTTTCCCCGGACTCACTTTGGATTGGGACGAGGTTCTCAACACTAGACTTTTCGAATTCGTTCGATTCCGTTGCCGGAATAGTGTTTAGATGCTCGTCCCCCATTTTTAGAGAGTCCTCGGGTTCTACGGGAGGAAAAGAAAGTTCATTAAAAACATGATTCTCAAAATTCGGCTCAACAAAATTATTATTCAAAGAATCAACAAAATCAACATGACTTTCAAGTCGCGAAGAACATCTCGAAGAATCCGGAGGTTGGACAAGTGGTGTGCTCTGAGAGCTAGGAATTTCCACCACTTCCGTTATGGACTCCGGTTCTTGTTCTTGATTAGGCAAATTTCTCCTTTTAAGCTCAGCACGTAAACTTGACACACTCTTAACCATAAACCGTGAAAGGCTCGGATCAAATCTTGACGGTTTAGGAGGAACCATTGATTCTTGGACAACCGTAGGTTGGACATATTTAGCACTTCCTTTGTTAGTGGAAAGTACCGGGTCCTTTGTCACCTCGGTTTCTCGTTCCATTTCCCTCACCGGAGAGGGAGTAGGAATCGATGGTCCATCATAATCAACACGACATTTCAAAATTTTTGACAAGGCGTAAAGTTGTTCAATTTTGATTTTAAAAGCCCTAAGTTTAAAGAAATCGTCGTCGATAGATGCCATAGCACAATTTTCAATATTTAAAGGTTCACAAGACGGAGTGGGATTGCCACTCGAAGAATTGATTACGTTTTCTTCTTTCAAAGATTCGTCTTCACCGCTTTCTTCATAGTTTTGTGACGGATTCGGCGTATAATAAACATTCTCAAACGTTTCCTCACAATATTCAAAAGTTGATGAATCATTATTAAAACACGGTTCTTGTTCATAAAATTTTTGAGGGGGAAGATCAAAATCGTTTTGAGGATAATTATCAAAGCTCGTATCATAAGCGTAAGACGTTTCATTACTCGGGACGTAGCACATACAAGTGGTGTATCCACATTGATTACAAAAACACTGTCCACAAGGTACTCCTTCTTCGGAGGGATTTCCACAATTAAAACAAGTGAATGGAGGTGGCGGTGGAGGGTAATCGGGAACGTTTGAAAGATTGTTGAACGACCTTTGAACATACGTGTTAGAATTACAATTCCAACAAACTCTGTCATGAATATCACCACCACATTGTTCGCATGTACACCAAACACACAACCCTCCGAAGAAGGGTTCTCCACACTTAAAACAAATAGGATCCATAAGAATTAAACATAAGAGGGTATGAGAAGAAGAATCAAACTTTAGAGGGTAAGAAGATCAAGAATCAAACGGTATAGAGGGTAAAAGAGGAGAATCAAACATGAAGAGGATAACGGAGATTCTTTTTGGTTTTTCGTAAAAAAAATCAAACATAAAAACAAAAATCAAATTGAAAAAGTAAATATTTTTGGGTTTTTATATTTAATAAAAAATTAGATTTATTATCTTTTTGGTGATCGTTAATCAACCGTACTCGTTTCTTTCAAAACTACGCGCAGCGTGGCGGGAGAGAAGAATGGATCTCTCTTCGGTCTGCAATTTAATGTCAAGACCTCCTTAAACCCCGTGTATAGGTTGTAGCAAAGAAATAATCCGAGTAACGTTTAACTTCACGATCTGTTTTGTTGTAATTCGGAATGGTTTACAACCGCCCTCCTTCAACGGAAGACCGAGGATGTTTATTAAGATGTATTTATGAAAACACTTTAGGAAAAGTGTTTTATTTATTATATTTTTGTATTTTTTTATTTTTTTAAAAAAACAATAACTTCCGAGGAAGGATCTTCAAAACACAAAATACGATATGAATCAACGACAACGTTTCAAGCCTTCCCCGGCAGCGGCGCCATTTTGGTTGTTATAATTTCCAAAGGAATATTTGTGAAAATATTTCCCCGGGTCGTTCTCCCAACGAAGGTTTGACGGCATTTAAGTCGATTCGGAGTCGTGAAAATGTGAAGTGAATAAGTGAAAGTGATTATTTTGGTATTGTTTAAACTAAAATATGGAAAATTAAAAGCAACAATCTATGTTATCAAATAAATGCACACAAAAAGAAATCAAATAACGCAAATCCGGGCTAATCCCGAGACTTATAAATCTAATAGTGAATTTATTAAACTAAAATGCAAAAGTAACAACTCAAGGGACTGAAAATGTAATTTATTAAAACTAATTTTATAAAAGAAAATAAAGAAACAAAAGTTTATAAAAGTTTAGGGACTAAAAGTGGAAAAAAACTGAAACTTTAAAAATACTTAACAAAGAAAGGGACTAAGATTGCCAATAACCAAACTATTTCAATACTAAACACTACAGGCACGATTTAAACTAAGGCAGTAAGTCTAGGGACCAAAAGTGACAACTCAGAAACTTATGAACACCCAGTTTAAGCCATAAAGCAATCTTATATAGTACTTTTCAAAAGCTTGTAAAAGACTCAATTCTTAACCAATTTTGAAAACGAAAACTGTTTTGGAAAGCTAACCAAGCAGAGATTACTAGTTTCTAAAAACCCCTATCACAAACTTTTAATTGCTAATCCAATTCGGAGCAGATACAGATGAACAAATCATGAACATGCAGCAACTTTTAAAACAGCAGGTTTGTGACAAACTTTGAGTGCAATTTTAGGGTACCAGATGTTATCGCTATTACTTGAAATGAAAAATACTCAAAATATCCTAGGCTAACTTACTTAGAAACACAAAATCACACAACTTCGAACACTAATGATCATTCAAATGGACCTATGAACACAGTAACTAAGAGTGAAATGAAGCCAGTGCACAGAACCAATTTTTCGACGAATTAGATACTCACTATGGTTGACTTATGTGAGATTCAGCTTATTAAATCTAAAAACCTAGTTGTACTTAAGCTATTGAACTGATTGACTAACAAACTTACACCAATTAACTAACCAAAAATCCCTTCACAGTTTCTTAATAGCAGCAGAACACGGCAGATCACACAAACTGTTTTGACTCTTTAATTGCACAACCTACTTATGCTTAAACTAACATGAGTTTTATATGATAAATTTAGACCAAATAGATCAAAGTTCCTCAGTTAATCAACCTTAATACTCAGTACAGCTTACGATCCAAACAATCCTTTATCACTCCTAATCACTAACAAACTGATTTTTCAGGTTTATCCGAACGTTAACCAGCATCAATTACCACTTCCTAACATCAACTAACTTCAGCATAGCAACAATCAACATCAAATAACACCAGATACTCAGTTTCGCTCATATGATCAAAACACTTCTATATCGAAACTTAAAATAATCAAACTTATATTCAGGCTTTACTAATCATCAACCAGCATCAAACATTACTTTCAATCATAAATAGATCTCGATAGAGCAACAAACAACAACTCTAAATTCCAAAATCTCAGGTTCACAGATACCACAGTTACTCGAAATGCAAGCGTAGTTAATGAAACAGTTACAATAAACTATTATGCAAACTAAGTTACTATGATGTAAACTACTACTATTAAAGCTATATTATGATGAAACTAAACTAATGAAACAGTAACAATCAATAAAACATGAATCTATAACAAACAAACAGATTAAGCTACTAATTGAGTGGAATTTAAAAATCTTATAAGAACTTACAGATTACTCTCAGCTAGAACAGAGAGTTTTCCAAAGAATCCTATCTTTAGATAGGCTAGAGGCTTCCAAATCCCCTCCTAGACCATCACTCCAAACTGCTATCATCATGGATCAAATGGACTTTGACTTTCTTTGACTATTTTATGATTTTTATAATGACAGATTAAGGACCAGAATTCAGTTTCACAAAAGCTATGAGAAGCTTAAATGATACTTGAGAAACAACAAACTAAGCTTATTGAAGCTTGTTTTAACTGAACTACTAATTGTTTTATTTATTTATTTTTTTATTTATATTTTTTTTTTCTTTATTGATGATCAGAAATTCACACAAACTGAATAAACTAAAAACTGGAATCAATAATAATGAAATGAGAATTCGGATTCAAAATAACTTCAGATTTCAACTTTCATTAAAACTTTGAGATTACAAAAACTCAACCTGATACAAACTACAATTTAAAAGAAGAAAAACTGAAAGCAGAAAATTACATTAAAGACTTGAAAGAAAAATTACAATGATAATAAAAATCAAAAGCAGGAAAAATTACACGCTAACTTGAGGAGAAATCCTCTCTATATATAGCACTCGGCTGAACCTTCTGGGTCATGCCACCTTGGCAATCCGTGTGTGCTTGAACTCATTTGCACCCTTAGATCACTTCTATCTTCCCACGCTTGATCTTGACCGTACGATTGGATTTGATGACACGGCCTCTCCAATTAAAGGCTCCCACGTGTCCTGGCAGCTGTCAGATCCTTCCAGAATTTACCAATCATGATATAATCATTGGTATGAGGTTAATTTGTGTGGTACAGTAAATAGGGTTCTTGGTAAAAATAATTGGGGAAGAAATTCGCGCGTGTGAGTGAAAGAGGGAGTGTGTGTATTTTTTTTATAATTTTTTGACTGGAAAAAGGTTTTAGTATGGTTGACCGGGTTTGGTTTTAGGGTTCGGGTTTTAGTGTTGGACCGGGTACGGGACTGGGTTGAGGGTTAAGTAATGTTGGGCTGGGTTTGGTGATGAATTGGGTTCGATGGTGTTGGATCCGGGTTTTTTAGTTTAAAAGGATTAAAGGTTTTAATCATAGGGACCAATTATGTAACTTGCTGAAAATCAAGGGACTGAACTTGCTGATTTTTCAAAGTTGAATCCAAGGGCTAATGTTGACAACTTCTGATAGATGGAGGACCTGGGTTGACTTATTGACCATAATTTCTTTCCCGGTTCCGGTTCTGAGCCGTTTCCGTATCTCGTGCTCGTTTTCCCGATTTTCTTGTGTCTTTTGTCGTTTTTCACGATATCCGTCCCTGCACATATAAAAACACAAAAACGCAATATATTTGGCATTTTGGTCGGGTTTTTGGTCTATTTGGGTCCGGTTTTGGTCAAGAAAAGGTATGTGTTTAAGTACATACCATTATCATCATTTATCCTATTTATTTGACTTGTTTTATTATATTATATATGAGAATCGATACATTAATGTTTACTTTAGTAATTCTCAGGTAAAAACAAGCATTATGTGAAACTTGGCGATTTTGGATTAATTATGGAGCAAAACAAGCAAGATGTCAAAAGCCTACTGAAATCCAGAAGATCAAGCTCGTTCTACTCCAGATACGCCGCAATATACTTCTAACATACGGCGTATCACTATCAAGATTTCACAAGTTACAATCCAAGACAGCTAAAGTACATGCGCCGCATACAAAGATCAAGATACGCCGCATCTGAAGACGGTGTACGAATATTCTAGAATATATTAATCTTGGACCCCACGCAAAGTTGTTGGGAATTAAATATTCTGAAGTTAGAGTATTAGAAATTACTCTAAGTCAAAGGTACTGCTAGTTCATGATCAAGGTACTGCTAGTACATCAAGGTACTGCCAGAGCAAGAAGGTACTGCTAGTTCAAGTTGAAGGTACTGCTAGTTGTATATGGTACTGCTGATCAGTGACTCATAGGATAAGATCGAAAAGATATTTATTGTATTTTGGTCAAACATATACGGTAGATAATATCTTACTCCATGTGCTTAGTTAACAAGTTGTATACATAGATACATGTTGTATCTTATGTACTGACACAATAAGCATAAGTTAAACAAGTAAGTCGGTCAAGACTTTAAGCAATTTGTAAAGATCTTTTGCAACTATAAAAGAGATCTTAGTCTAGTGAATATGTATGTGAATATCTGTTAAGACATAGAACAAACAAAAAATAACATATTACAAATCTAGAAGTATAAGATTCAAGGTTTTGTAACCCTAGTGATAAACACAAGATCACTCGTATTATTTGGAATAATATTGAATCGTTTAGTGAAAAACTTTCTTTGTTCATTGTTAAGTAACAAATATAATTCTTCCATTTCCATAACATACATAACCTTCTAAGTGTGGTTAAGTAAATTCCGCGTGCTTAATCATATTAACTCAATATATCTTATACACAAAGACACAAGGTTTAACCACCTTAACCGTGTATCAAATAAGAGGACCTCACAGTTGGTATCAGAGCTAGAGGTTGATATATTTGATTTAGAAGAAACAGAAATGGATGCACATGATGCTCAAACAAATGTTGCTGCAAAGTTGCCCATGATCAAACCCAATGAGTTTGAGTTATGGAGGATGAGAATTGAGCAATATTTTATGGTCCAAGATTATACTCTTTGGGATATAATTATATATGGTGATTCTTTTTCACCAAGCTACTCAGAGGTTGTCCTAGAAGGTAAAACAAGTAGGAAAAGAAATACTGGACCAGTGTCAAATGAAGAGAAGATACTGAAGAGAAATGATCAGAAAGCAAGAAATTTGTTGTTCATGACCATTCCTGGTGAGCAGATGCTATCATTCAAAAAGTATCTTGATGCAAAAACTCTTTTTGAAGAGATTTGTGCATATTTTGGTGGTAATGAAACTACCAAAAAGACACAGAAGACACTACTAAAGCAACAATTTGAAAACTTTACTGCTTTTAGTAATGAGTCTCTTGATAAGCTATTCTCAAGATTACATAAGCTTGTCAGTCAGTTAGCTGTGTTAGGTGTTGAGACAGAGAAGGGAGATCTCAACATGAAGTTTTTAAGAAGTCTACCTGATGAGTTCCACACTCATGTTATTGTCTGGATGAACAAACCAGACATTGAAACAATGAAGCTCAATGATTTGTACAACAACTTCAAAATTGTTGAACAAAGTCTTAGAAAGTCTGGAACTTATGGTACTAGTTCTGGGAACGTGGCACTTTTGTCATCTCCTAGTATTGGTAAGGCTGAAGAGGTAGAAGAAGTTGAAAGTGTTTCTAATGCTACAAATGGTGGTCCTTCTACTAGTACACAAAAGACTGTTGCAGGACTTGGTGATCCAGCATTCTATGTATTTATATCTAGTCAGTCTAGTGGTTCTCCTCTAAATCATGAAGACCTAGAGCAGGTTGATGGTGATGATTTGGAAGAGATGGACATCAAATGGCAGGTTGCTTTGCTCAGCATGAGAGCCAAGAAGCATTGGCAAAGAACTGGGAAGCAAATTACCATAAATGGTAATGATACTGCTGGGTTTGATAAAAAGAAAGTGGAGTGTTTCAACTGTCATAGGTTAGGACACTTTGCTAAGGAGTGTAGAAGCCCAAGAAAGCAGGAGAATAGAAACACATGGTATAAGCAAGATAGGAGAAAGGAAGTTACTGTTGAAGAGCCAAAGGCTATGTTGCCTATTGATGGTATTGGTTATGATTGGAGCTCTATGGCTATTGAAGAGGATGCACCACCGAATGCTGCTCTTTTGGCCAATGAATTTGCTCTAATGGCCCATTCTGATTCAGAGGTAAACAATATTACATCTTGTACTGAATCATGTCCTAATCTTAAAGCTTATGAAGACCTTAATAAGAGATTTGAAGCTCATAGAGAAGAGCTACTTAACTCTCTTTTTAATTTGGCTAATCACAAAAGAGGTCTAGCTGTTTTAGAAAAACAAGTCTTACATTTTAAAGATAATGAAATTCATTTTGCTGATGACATCAATATACTAAAAAAATGACATTAAGATCAGAGATGATGTATTGTTGAGTTGAATGATTCATTAGCTAAACACAAAAATGAAAGAGAAAATGTAAAGATTTCTGTGGATGTTTTGGCACATTCCTCAGAAGGATTCAATAAGCTTTGGGAAGCCCAAGTTATTGATAAGGTTAATTCTGGTGTTGGATTTAAGTCTGTACCCCCACCATACAGAGGTGTTCATTCACCTCCAGGTATTGATTTAGCACACACAGGTTTACCTGAGTTTCAAGAACCAATCATGGAATATGGTTCTAAAGTCACTAAATCTCCAAAGATAGAAAAGATAAGTAAAAGTTTAGATAAAACTTTATCTTATCAGGACAAGGTGTCCTTTGTTAAGAAAGGAGATGCTATAGTTGTTGAAGATTGTACAATTGATAGTGATAGTGATGAAGAAAAACAGGTTATGTCTAAACCTATCTTGGTTAAGAAAGTAGGAACAAGTATTCCTAAGATAGTCAATCACAACACTAACAGGCCTAAGTCAAATGTTAAGACTGTTAGGAAACCAATTAGATATTGTGAACAATATAGAACTACAAACAAGCCCAGAGGTAACCAAAGGAATTGGAACAACCTCAAGTCTAACCAATTAGGTGATGACTTTGCATTTTATAATAAAGCTTGTTATACATGTGGTAGTTTTGACCATCTTGCAGCTTTCTGCAACCAAAGGGTAACTGGGTATGAAAACAATAGGGTGAACTACAAAAGGCAAACTTCTCAAACTCATTTTCACTCTAATACTCATAGAACTAAACCCAGAACAGTCTCAAACAAGTCTGGACCCAAAGGTCCTGACAGACAAAAAGGTCCTGCTAATACAGACAAAAAGGTACTGCCAGAACAAATTAAAGGTACTGGTAGATCAAAAGGTACTGTTAGACCTATGATGACTGTTAACCCAAAATCAACAGCTAAGGATGCAAAAACAACTTTTATACATGCATCTAAAACTGTTCTAAGACCCATTCAATCAAAAGCAGTGGTCCACAAACAAATTTGGAAACCAAAGGGTGTGACTTCAAAGTTAGCAGACTCTGCTAAGCATGTTATTCACTCTGCTGCTAAGGGTAATAGGGCAAATGCTGTTAAGGCCTCAGCATGTTGGATTCAAAAATCCAATGTTGCATCAACAGTCCTTAAAAGATTAAATTACATTGATGCAAGAGGCAGATCCAAGTCAGTAATGGCTTGGATCCCCAAAGAAAACTAACACTCTTATTTGTGTGCAGGGACATTCTATTGATCATCAAGATCAAGGATACTCAGATAGTGGATGTTCCAATCACATGACAGGCAACATGTCTTATCTTTCAGATTTTCAAGAATTCAATGGAGGATATGTTACCTTTGGAGGTGGTTTTCGTGGCAAAATTTCTGGTAAATGTACTATTAAAACCGGAAATTTAGATTTTGAAAATGTGTACTATGTACAAGAGTTAAAGTATAATCTTTTTAGTGTTTCACAAATGTGTGACAAAAAGAATAATGTACTTTTTACTGACACTGAATGTCTTGTTCTATCTAAGGATTTTAAGATGCCTGATGAAAATCAAGTACTTCTTAGAATTCCTAGAAAGGCCAATATGTATAGTGTTGATATGAAGAACATCATTCCTAAAGAAGATTTAACTTGTCTTGTATCAAAGGCCACATTGGATGAATCAATGTTATGGCATAGAAGGCTTGGTCATATTAATTTCAAAACCATAAATAAAATTGTTAAGAATGGTTTAGTAAGAGGTTTACCTCACAAAAGATTTGAAAATGATCAAACATGCATTGCTTGTCTAAAAGGCAAACAACACAAAGCCACTTGTAAGCCCAAAATTTTTAACTCTATCAATCAGTCATTGTTTATGCTGCATATGGACTTATTTGGACCAGTTTCAGTAAGGAGTATACAACATAAAAAATATTGTCTTGTTATAACTGATGACTATAGCAGATTTACATGGGTTTTCTTTTTAGCCACTAAGGATGAGACATCAAACATCCTTAAGGAATTCATTACACTGATAGAAAACCAAGTAAGCAAGAAAGTAAAAGTCATTAGGAGTGATAATGGGACAGAGTTTAGAAATAGAGTTATGGATGATTTCTGCAAAGAAAAAGGTATTAGAAGAGAATATAGTGTTGCTAGAACACCACAACAGAATGGAGTGGTTGAAAGAAAGAATAGAACACTAATTGAAGCTGCTAGAACAATGTTAGCTGATTCTAAGCTACCTATAATCTTTTGGGCAGAGGCAATTAACACTGCTTGCTATGTTCAAAATAGAGTTTTAGTTGTGCAGCCTCACAATAAGACATCATATGAACTCTTTAATGGTAGAACTCCTGCAATAGGATTTCTTAGACCTTTTGGATGTCATGTGACAATTCTCAATACCTTAGACCATTTAGGAAAATTTGATGGTAAAGCAGATGAAGGTTTCTTAGTTGGATATTCTCTTGTTAGCAAAGCTTTTAGAGTTTACAACTTAAGAACTGAGAAAGTTCAAGAAGAACTACATGTGGAGTTTCAGGAAAACAAATCCAATGTAGTAGGTCAAGGACCAAAATGGATATTTAATCTTGATTATCTAACAAATTCTATGAATTATATACCTGTTGTTGCAGAAACTAACAATTTTTCAGGTTCACAAGCAACAAATGAGGTGAGTTAGGTAAAGATCAATCTGATGTCATTATGCCATTGTGGTCAAGTCACCAGTGTGGATTTAGCTTCAAACAATGATGAATCTTCTTCTGGTAAAGCAAAAGAAGATGTTGAGGCTCAAAGAAAAGATGTTGGAACAGAGGAACAACTCAATATGTTGAATATTGATGGTACTGCTGAGACAGAGCAAGGTACTGTTAGTACTTCTCAAGGTACTGGTAGTTCTTTTGAAGGAACTGTTAGTTCAGCTGAAGGTCCTGCTGGTCCTTCACACTCAAAAGATGCAGAGTTCCAAGAAGATGAAGTGGATTTAACTAATCTTTCACCATTTTATCATGTTCCTACTACACCACACACAAGGATTCACAAAGTTCACTCCCTGGATAATGTGATAGGAGATATACAATCTGGTGTGAAGACAAGAAGACAACTAGTCTCTTCAGACCAAAAAGGGATTCTTGATGCCCTTTATGCTTCAAAACAACATGAGCTTTCAAACTCTTGTTTATTTGTATGTTATCTCTCTCAAAAGGAACCAAAGAATATTCTTACAGCCCTAGATGATTCAAGCTGGGTAGAGGCTATGCAAGAAGAGCTTCTTCAGTTCAAGATTCAAAAGGTTTGGGTGCTAGCTGATTTACCTACAGGTGAGAAGCTAATTGGCACTAGATGGGTTTTTAAGAACAAAAGGGATGACAGAGGAATTGTGATCAAGAATAAGGCTAGATTAGTAGCACAAGGGTACACACAAGAAGAAGGAATAGATTATGATGAAGTTTATGCTCCAGTAGCAAGGATTGAGGCAATTAGGCTGTTTCTAGCTTATGCTTCATTTTTAGGCTTCACAGTCTACCAAATGGATGTCAAAAGCGCATTTTTATATGGTGAAATTGGAAGAGAGGTGTATGTTTCACAACCTCCTAGTTTCATTGATCCATTACATCCAAACAAAGTGTACAGAGTAGTGAAAGCTCTCTATGGCCTTCATCAGGCACCAAGAGCTTGGTATGCAACACTTGCTTCCTATTTATTAGAAAATGGATTTCAAAGAGGGAAGATTGATCAGACACTTTTCATCAAACAGCACAAGAAGGATCTTCTGTTAGTGCAGGTGTATGTGGATGACATTATCTTTGGATCTACAAGGAAGGAAATGTGTTTAGAATTTGAGAAGCTTATGAAAGATAAGTTTCAAATGAGTTCTATGGGAGAACTTACATTCTTTTTGGGTTTGCAAGTTAAGCAATCATCTGAAGGCATATTTATTAGTCAAGACAAATATGTTGCAGAGATACTTAGAAAATTTCAATTTGCTGATTCAAAAATAGCAAGCACACCAATGGACCCAGAGAAGCACCTTCTGAAAGATGAAGATGGAGAAAATGTAGATGTACACAGTTACAGATCTATGATAGGCTCTTTGATGTATCTTACATCATCTAGACCTGATATCATGTTTCCTGTTTGTGTTTGTGCAATATTTCAAGTTACTCCAAAGGTTTCTCATTTAATTGCAGTCAAGAGAATTTTTAGATATCTCAAAGGTCAACCAAGGTTGGGTATATGGTATTCTAGAGAATCTCCTTTTGACTTGGTAGCATATTCGAATAGTGATTATGCTGGTGCTAGCTTAGACAGAAAGTCAACAACTGGAGGATGTCAATTCCTTGGGTGTAGACTTGTCTCATGGCAGTGTAAGAAGCAAACAAGTGTGGCAAATTCAACAACTGAAGCTGAATATATAGCTGCTGCAAGTTGCTCTAGTCAAGTTCTATGGCTTCAAAACCAACTTCTTGATTATGGGTACAATTTCTTAAACACTGTTATTTATATTGATAATAGTAGTACAATTTGTATTATTAAAAATCCTGTACAACACTCTAAAACAAAACACATTGAAATTAGACATCACTTTATAAGAGATTGCAATGAGAAAAGATTAATTCAAGTTCTTAAAATTGCTTCAGAGCATAATTTTGCAGATCTGTTAACAAAAGCTTTTGATGTTTCAAGGTTTCAGTTCTTGATAGCAAGTATTGGAATGCTTAATCTTTAAATTTTCAATATGATGTGTTTTTGTACATAAATTTTTGTTGGTACTGCTGGATTTATAAGGTACTGCTAATATATCAAAATTTGAATTGTGTTATTCATACAGTTGGTTTTATGATTATTCTAATACAAAACAAAGTACTTTGTACATTGTTCTTTTGGTTTTAGACTAACTATTTCAGATATGAATATGTGAACACAAAGGATATTTCAAGTGAAATGGGAACAGCAGAATGCTTATCAAATTGCTGACCATAATAGGTTTATGATGGACTGAGTTTAGGAATTTAACCTCCTTAAAACTTCTTTCTTGAAATCTAGTTATGATATTTCACATTGAATTGATGACTTAGTTGATCAGATAGTAACTGATACAACTCACTTTCTATCATTTTATACTTTTAAGTATAATGTGCAAGTCTAAGGACATCTGATAGAAACAACAGCTAGTAAAAGTGAATCTAACACTTGTGTTGGAGGTAACAATTGCTATGAGCTGGAAACCCTGTCAAGAAAATCTTTTGAATAGATTTATCTTTTCACAGGCAGTTAGTGATAACTGAAATACATTGGTTCTCACACAACCAGAGGTTATTTTTAAACCGAAATTTTGATTAGGTGTCTGTTATACACTTGATTTCTTCAAAATGGTTGGAAGTAGTATGATTTTTCAATTCTAAAATCATGAACATACTACTAAGTTAAATGATTTCTTAAAAGGATTTTCAAGGATTCTCAAAAACCATTCATTGATGGACTATGAATCAAAATGTCCACTGATTCACCTCTCATAGGAGTTAACACACCTAGAAGTGATGAGGACAGCAACTTAAACTCTTAAGGAATTGATGGCTTCATGTACAATATTGTCTAACAACAAAAGTTACATATTGATGGATCAGTCAAAGGTACATAGTGAGATCTTCCAAACAAGGGGAGGAAACAAAAGTTATTTGCTTCAGGGGAGGTTACAATCTCAGAGAAGGAAATAATTGCCCAGAAAGGAAGAATAAACCAATATATGGAAGGAGAAGACAAGAGCATACAAGATGATGATGTAGAAGTTGAAAATGATTAGAACAGATCAAATATCTAGAAGGGATGAAGCATTTCTAAAGGAGAAAGTTCTATCTAGATCAAACGAAGGAAAGTTTCAATTTCAGTTCATTATGTTTGTTTATTACTTGCAAAGGCATGCTGATAGATGATTTCACTTGTTGAAATCATTGCCTCTTACAATTCCTCCATCCAAGGAAATTGCACCATCTTTTGGTACAATGTTTTGATATTGCTAAAGTCAAAGAAGAACAAGGCAGATGAGTTCAGAATAGAAGAATAGTTCAGATTCATGAAGTGTTTGAAAGATCTTCACAAGTCCTCATTTAATTCAGAAAACATGTTTGAATTAATTCACATGTTTAGGGGAGGATTGTTGGGAATTAAATATTCTGAAGTTAGAGTATTAGAAATTACTCTAAGTCAAAGGTACTGCTAGTTCATGATCAAGGTACTGCTAGTACATCAAGGTACTGCCAGAGCAAGAAGGTACTGCTAGTTCAAGTTGAAGGTACTGCTAGTTGTATATGGTACTGCTGATCAGTGACTCATAGGATAAGATCGAAAAGATATTTATTGTATTTTTGTCAAACATATACGGTAGATAATATCTTACTCCATGTGCTTAGTTAACAAGTTGTATACATAGATACATGTTGTATCTTATGTACTGACACAATAAGCATAAGTTAAACAAGTAAGTCGGTCAAGACTTTAAGCAATTTGTAAAGATCTTTTGCAACTATAAAAGAGATCTTAGTCTAGTGAATATGTATGTGAATATCTGTTAAGACATAGAACAAACAAAAAATAACATATTACAAATCTAGAAGTATAAGATTCAAGGTTTTGTAACCCTAGTGATAAACACAAGATCACTCGTATTATTTGGAATAATATTGAATCGTTTAGTGAAAAACTTTCTTTGTTCATTGTTAAGTAACAAATATAATTCTTCCATTTTCATAACATACATAACCTTCTAAGTGTGGTTAAGTAAATTCCGCGTGCTTAATCATATTAACTCAATATATCTTATACACAAAGACACAAGGTTTAACCACCTTAACCGTGTATCAAATAAAAGGACCTCACAAAAGTTAAGTCAATGCGCCGCATCTATCAACTCTATGCGCCGCATCGATCCCTCAGACAGAAACTATAAATACCCCAAGGCCAGACGAATTTTAGAGACACTAAGCTCTCGAAGACTTTTTGCATAACCCTAGAGCCGAATTCAGACGACCAAGCAGCACAAGACACACCTAAACGTGTAAGAAGGTCCTGCATGTATTTAATTCATTAAGTAGTTTTGTTTTATTGTTTTAGTACACTTTAATTCATCAGGATTGATGGGCTTGTGTCATGTGACTACGAAAGATCATGCACTCCCCTTAATATTGATGAACTCAAATAAGTACATTTTATTACTATCATTTATCCTATTAATTTGACTTGTTTTACTATATTATGTATGAGGATTGATACTTAATCATTTACTTTTGTAATTCTCAGGTAAAAACAAGCATTTGGTGAAACTTAGCGATTTTGGACTGATTATGGAGCAAAACATGCATAAAGATAAGAGTCTACTGAAATGAAGAAGATCAAGACTAATCTGCTCCAGATGCGCCGCATCTCACTCATGACATGCGCCGCATCTCTATTAAGATATCACCAGATACGATCCAAGATACAAGAGGACATGCGCCGCATCTAGTCATGGAGTTACGCCGCATCTTCTGGCGGTGTACGAATATTCCTGAATATTATAATCTTGGACCCCACGCGAAGTTAAGTCAATGCGCCGCATCTACTTACTAGATGCGCCGCATCTTCCCTCAGACAGAAACTATAAATACCCCAAGCCAGACGAATTTCGTACGCATTATATTAGATTCGAAGACCGAACAGGAGAAACCTAGGACGAATTCAGTCAATGAGGCAGCACAAGACACACCCAAATCAAAGATACAAGAGCTGTAAGAAGGTGCTGCATGTATTTAATTCATTAAGTAGTTTTGTTTTATTGTGTTAGCAAACTTTAATTCATCAGGATTGGTGGCTTGTGTAATGTGACAACGAAAGATTGCACTCCCTTTAATACTTGCTTTCCCATCAATTAAAGTTTATATGTTGATGTCTTTGGTAACTACTTATTAGTGCATTGATTACCTCTGTGTTTATTAGTGGCTTGCGGGTATTTGACTGCGGGACATAATGTGGCTCCCACGGTTATTACTAAATTGATCACTTAGGAATAACTTTTAGACATAAGTAATCATTAAGGGTTTACTCACCGATAAGAATAGGACCAACGAGAAAGGGTTAACTACATACACTTCATATAAAGCTATCAATAAAACAAGTGACAATCTACTTAATTATAAGGACAGCCCTCTTATTGTCTCGAGTATTTATCTGTGTACGTGTGTGCTACTTGCTGATTCGTGCCTATTGGTTTATTTTATTATTTAATTGCAAACAAAATCGTGCCAGTCTCTCAGGCTGAAACCCCCTTGCGTTAGGATATTAAAATACTGATTAGAATAACGAGATAATACGTTCCACTCTTAGTGATCAACACTCTACTAACCATTATATTCATACTGACCGGGTACACTGCTCGTTAAGTGTGTGTGTTATTGATAAGTCGGCTAAATATAAATTTAAAACTTGAGTAGGCATTAAAACTGCTAAACCGCAACGACACATCGCACGCATCAAGTTTTTGGCGCCGCGTGATGTAACAAAAGGGTAGGCTAAGGTGTAAGGTGTAACGAAACATCTTAAACATAGGTGTAAGAAACGAAAGGAATGGCTCTGAGTGCTTTTCTAGGGGTATCTTACTCTAAAAATGAGAGTAACAAAAGGGTTATACGGGGGTTAACTAACCAGTGTAGTTAGTTAATAACACATAACATATAATAGGCTTTTTGGGTGTAATCCTAGAAATTTACCAATTTAGACAAGTCATTCCAATTATATAAAATAATACTCATTATGGTGGTCTCGAATAGTATACAAGCCAAGTTCTAAAGTTTACAAGTCACCGGCACACTCATAGATTTGTGAATTTTGGAAAATCACAATTTTTGAAAATAACGTCATGTGTGCAGCTATGCAACTTAGATCTTAAACAAAAACATGCTAAAAAAATTTTTAAGTTTGATATATTAAGCACATTTTAAGCATAATTTTTGAAAAAGTTTAGGACAAGTAAATGTTAAGTGTTCTAATTCTCCAATCCCCCCACTTAAGTTAAACAACGTCCTCGTTGTTTGTATAAAAGGTTAAAAACTGGAAAATAAAAGAATTAGAACAGAAAAACTCCCCTGAGATTTGCTCGGTATGATCCTCCATTAGTATAAGAGCAAAAATCATCTTTCTTGTGGATTAGAACGTTAAAGCTTCATACTTGATGTATTCACAGGAAATCCAGGAAACTATAATACCACCAACACTTTAAAACACACCTAAGATAAGAAAGGTTCAAACTTGCATAATACATTAGTAGTTAGATAAGAATAAAACTTAAAAATTAAAACTGAAAATCATCAGGTCAGTCGATGCGCCGCATCTTATGGAAGAAGATACGCCGTATCGAGCCTGGAATAAATACGGATCAGAATAAAGATGCGCCGCATCCTTAACCAGGGATGCGCCGCATTAAAATAAACTGATAAATAGTTTTAAAGTCGAAAATAAAAATGCAGAAAAATAAAATAAGATATGACCATTGCAGGAGATGCGTCGCATCTCAGGATTGAGATGCGCCGTATCTTCATACGGGCCTGACTGACTCGAAACAGAAAACAGAAAAAGATAAATCCGGGTTGTCTCCCGGTAAGCACTTGTCTTTATTCCAGAGTCTTCAAGTTAGACTCACGTTCAGCTCTTTAATATCGATCATTGACTCCCACATTGCTTACGTAGGATCCATTTAGCAACTAATTCATCATGTATATATTCAGGTTCCAACTTCAACACTCCATTGTAGAATCCTTCCATCAATTGGTATGGGTACTCAATCCCTCTCTTATTGTCATCATCACTAACAAAAAGGAATGGAGAAAATTTGTAGCAGATCCTACTAGTAGCATGTTTAAATCCAGGATGAGTTCGGGGCATCATATAAGTGATAACGTCGCTTCCACATTGAAAGGTGATCTTTCCTTCAAATCGTTTTGCATTAATAGTGATCTCCCTACAAAATGGTTTTCCAACAATCACGTCACCCATATTGCTGTCACAATAGGCATTCATGTCTTCAACAATGGCGAACTCAGTTACAATAGTAAAGCGTCCCACGAATATCGGGACATTAATGAAGGCACCAACTACATTCTTTCCCTTATACTCTACTTTATTTCTCATAATGGAATTGTAAAACCTTCTTGACATGACATTGATTGGTAAAATAGGAAAGAAATTGGCGTCAATACACTTGTACCCAATCATGCATGTGAATTGCAAATTGTAAGCACAATCGGCGTGGATCCTTCTACCGTAATCCCAAGAACCATCATATCCCTCAAATTCATCGTAATTCCTAGTAGTAATAACGTTGACTTTTGGACTATCTAGGATTCTCTCATCTTCCAGCTCAGATTCCACATCATCCATGAACAGGTCACTGGATTCTAATGGTCCATTAAGGTCATTAAGTTCAATGTAGTCCCCATTGTAATGTTCGGGTGATTTTTCATGCACTAATATTTCATTCATAAAATTGGCTTCGAAGTCGAAGTCAATCAATTCTCCGTATCTTTCCATTATCCTTCTGAAACAATCACGAAAAGCATCAGTAGGATTTGTTCGCTAGAAGAGAAATTAATGAATATAGAAACGGATATATGAATACAAATAGCTGATATCAGCAGATGATGCGCCGTATCCAAAAAGTTGGATACGCCGTATCTTATAATCGTTAAAATTTAATCAGACTTTATCCAGAAAATAGATACGCCGCTTTAGAATTTAAGAATGCGCCGTATCGAATTAAATAATCAAAAATCAGCTTATCTAATTAAAATTAAATGCGTCGTATTAACGAAAGTTAATGCACCGTATTTTCGTTACGTTTAAAAATAAATATCGATTTTTGATTCAGAAAGATGCGCCGTATCGAAAGAGATCGATACGTCGTATCTGTTTAATAATTCGCAAACTGTTTTTAATTAAAATAATAGATACGCCGTATCTGCTAAAGCAGATGCGTCGTATGGCGTTAACGTTTAGAAAATTTTTTTTATCAAAAACAGATACGCCGTATCTGCAAAAGCAGATGCGTCGTATTACTTTATCGCTTTTTAAAAAAAAATTCGTATTAAAAACAGATACGCCGTATCTTGGGGAAAAGATGCGTCGTATCGAATTAATTAAACGCGTTGTATTTTTAAAAATTAAACGCAATACGCCGTATCTGAGAAATCAGATGCGCCGTATCGTTTGATTTAGCACAGTACAACGATAGCAGAACAGAAAAATACGAAAAATAAAAACAAAAATTAAACACACAAACAAAAATAAACACACAAAAATAAAAGAAAACAATTAACACACAATACAACAAATATGCAAAATAGTACAATGATGCAATTAATCTAATAAAAAGAAAAACCTAATTAAAATACTAATCAAATTAACAGATAATAACAATTCACTCCCCGGCAACGGCGCCAAAAACTTGATGCGCGTGATGTGTCGTTGCGGTTTAGCAGTTTTAATGCCTACTCAAGTTTTAAATTTATATTTAGCCGACTTATCAATAACACACACACTTAACGAGCAGTGTACCCGGTCAGTATGAATATAATGGTAAGTAGAGTGTCGATCACTAAGAGTGGAACGTATTATCTCGTTATTCTAATCAGTATTTTAATATCCTAACGCAAGGGGGTTTCAGCCTGAGAGACTGGCACGATTTTGTTTGCAATTAAATAATAAAATAAACCAACAGGCACGAATCAGCAAGTAGCACACACGTACACAGATAAATACTCGAGACAATAAGAGGGCTGTCCTTATGATTAAGTAGATTGTCACTTGTTTTATTGATAGCTTTATATGAAGTGTATGTAGTTAACCCTTTCTCGTTGGTCCTATTCTTATCGGCGAGTAAACCCTTAATGATTACTTATGTCTAAAAGTTATTCCTAAGTGATCAATTTAGTAATAACCGTGGGAGCCACATTATGTCCCGCAGTCAAATGCCCGCAAGCCACAAATAAACACAGAGGTTATCAATGCACTAATAAGTAGTAACCAAAGACATCAACATATAGACTTTAATTGATGGGAAAGCAAGTATTAAAGGGAGTGCAATCTTTCGTTGTCACATTACACAAGCCACCAATCCTGATGAATTAAAGTTTGCTAACACAATAAAACAAAACTACTTAATGAATTAAACACATGCAGCACCTTCTTACAGCTCTTGTATCTTTGATTTGGGTGTGTCTTGTGCTGCCTTCTTGACTGAATTCGTCCTAGGGTTTTTCCTGTTCGGTCTTCGAAACTCTGATAATGCGTACGAAATTCGTCTGGTCTTGGGGTATTTATAGTTTCTGTCTGAGGGAAGATGCGGCGCATCTAGTAAGTAGATGCGGCGCATGTACTTAACTTCGCGTGGGGTCCAAGATTATAATATTCAGGAATATTCGTACACCGCCAGAAGATGCGGCGTAACTCCATGATTAGATGCGGCGCATGTCCTCTTGTATCTTGGATCGTATCTGGTGATATCTTAATAGAGATGCGGCGCATGTCGAGAGTGAGATGCGGCGCATCTGGAGCAGATTAGTCTTGATCTTCTTCATTTCAGTAGACTCTTAACTTCTTGCATGTTTTGCTCCATAATCAGTCCAAAATCGCTAAGTTTCACCAAATGCTTGTTTTTACCTGAGAATTACAAAAGTAAATGATTAAGTATCAATCCTCATACATAATATAGTAAAACAAGTCAAATTAATAGGATAAATGATAGTAATAAAATGTACTTATTTGAGTTCATCAATGCCTACTCAAGTTTTAAATTTATATTTAGCCGACTTATCAATAACACACACACTTAACGAGCAGTGTACCCGGTCAGTATGAAGATAATGGTAAGTAGAGTGTCGATCACTAAGAGTGGAACGTATTATCTCGTTATTCTAATCAGTATTTTAATATCCTAACGCAAGGGGGTTTCAGCCTGAGAGACTGGCACGATTTGTTTGCAATTAAATAATAAAATAAACCAATAGGCACGAATCAGCAAGTAGCACACACGTACACAGATAGATACTCGAGACAATAAGAGGGCTGTCCTTATGATTAAGTAGATTGTCACTTGTTTTATTGATAGCTTTATATGAAGTGTATGTAGTTAACCCTTTCTCGTTGGTCCTATTCTTATCGGTGAGTAAACCCTTAATGATTACTTATGTCTAAAAGTTATTCCTAAGTGATCAATTTAGTAATAACCGTGGGAGCCACATTATGTCCCGCAGTCAAATGCCCGCAAGCCACTAATAAACACAGAGGTAATCAATGCACTAATAAGTAGTAACCAAAGACATCAACATAGAAACTTTAATTGATGGGAAAGCAAGTATTAAAGGGAGTGCAATCTTTCGTTGTCACATTACACAAGCCACCAATCCTGATGAATTAAAGTTTGCTAACACAATAAAACAAAACTACTTAATGAATTAAACACATGCAGCACCTTCTTACAGCTCTTGTATCTTTGATTTGGGTGTGTCTTGTGCTGCCTCCTTGACTGAATTTGTCCTTGGGTTTTTCCTGTTCGGACTTCGAAACTCTGATAATGCGTACGAAATTCGTCTGGTCTTGGGGTATTTATAGTTTCTGTCTGAGGGAAGATGCGGCGCATCTAGTAAGTAGATGCGGCGCATTGACTTAACTTCGCGTAGGGTCCAAGATTATAATATTCAGGAATATTCGTACACCGCCAGAAGATGCGGCGTAACTCCATGATTAGATGCGGCGCATGTCCTCTTGTATCTTGGATCGTATCTGGTGATATCTTAATAAAGATGCGGCGCATGTCATGAGTGAGATGCGGCGCATCTGGAGCAGATTAGTCTTGATCTTCTTCATTTCAGTAGACTCTTATCTCTATGCATGTTTTGCTCCATAATCAGTCCAAAATCGCTAAGTTTCACCAAATGCTTGTTTTTACCTGAGAATTACAAAAGTAAATGATTAAGTATCAATCCTCATACATAATATAGTAAAACAAGTCAAATTAATAGGATAAATGATAGTAATAAAATGTACTTATTTGAGTTCATCAAATATCCCCCCACTTGAACTTTACTTGTCCCCAAGTAAACCTTAGAATTTCTTTTATGAAAATGTATCCTAAAAGATGTTTAGGATTTATTTTTATATTTAAGCATGTATTCGTTTATTTCATAATCACACAACTAAACACTTAACGAATTAGAAGTTGGATAAAAATATTTTGATAAAAGCAAATCTAATCGTTTAACTGTCCAGTCGTGACGAATATCCTATCATAAGCTTGGCAAGTATACACATCTCCACCACTAAAGCTAAGGAATAACAAGTCTAAAGCGGTAAAAAGGGTTTTTAGGCTTAAGGGTTAATTATTCTCTTTTCACTCTCGATCTCAAATTCCAGAAAAGGCGACAAAATCACAATTACATGATCGAATCCACGAACACGATACTTGCAATTGCTCAAATCCTTAACTCGAATAGGCTAAAGATAGGTCCAAACTTTACCAATAATAATATATCAAAAAGGGCGACAAAATCATAAATACATAGCCGAATCCACGACTACGATACTTAAGATTGCTCAAATCCCTAATCTCAATAAATCAAAGGTTTGGTTGGATAAAGAACAATATAGGGTATGGTTAACGTTTGGGATATAAATTGGTGTAAAGTGAAAAATAAACAAAACAAATAAATTAAAATCCTAAGTGTGGTTAATCACTATCCCAACCATCCCATGAATAAGACTCATATCATAGAATAACTCACGCTTTAACACTTGAAACACACGCTTTAGGTAGACACGAATTATACTCAACAAGATCTTAATCAAAGAATAAACCTTAATTGGCGTTCCCATAACTGCCAATTCCCATTCAATCCATAAATATAGTACAACAAATAGTGGTGATAACGACCACTTACATAACTTTACATCGTTGGTTAAAAACTAACTTCCAACTTTTCTTTCTTTCTTTTTCTTTTCTTATTTTTTCGATTTTTTTTTTTTTTTTTTTTTTTTTTTTTTAAATCATAAACATAGATGTGTAAAATTTCACCACATCACTATAATGATAATTCTGGATAATTTTTCCATACTTTTCATACTTCTGAAATAACGGTAATAGTGAAAGTAGTAAACACACGAAAAATAAACTCAAAGATATACAATATTTACTTTCACTCCAATTGCATTGTGCAATTTCCTGACCTAACCAAAGATAATGAATTACGCACGCGAACACAGGTAATGTAAGGAAACACACTTTGCCTATAGCAATTAACCAACCACGGATTCTAATCTACAGGGTAGGCTAAGGTGTAAGGTGTAACGAAACATCTTAAACATAGGTGTAAGAAACGAAAGGAATGGCTCTGAGTGTTTTTCTAGGGTATCTTACTCTAAAAATGAGAGTAACAAAAGGGTTATACGGGGGTTAACTAACCAGTGTAGTTAGTTAATAACACATAACATATAATAGGCTTTTTGGGTGTAATCCTAGAAATTTACCAATTTAGACAAGTCATTCCAATTATATAAAATAATACTCATTATGGTGGTCTCGAATAGTATACAAGCCAAGTTCTAAAGTTTACAAGTCACCGGCACACTCATAGATTTGTGAATTTTGGAAAATCACAATTTTTGAAAATAACGTCATGTGTGCAGCTATGCAACTTAGATCTTAAACAAAAACATGCTAAAAAAAAATTTTAAGTTTGATATATTAAGCACATTTTAAGCATATTTTTTGAAAAAGTTTAGGACAAGTAAATGTTAAGTGTTCTAATTCTCCAATCCCCCCACTTAAGTTAAACAACGTCCTCGTTGTTTGTATAAAAGGTTAAAAACTGGAAAATAAAAGAATTAGAACAGAAAAACTCCCCTGAGATTTGCTCGGTATGATCCTCCATTTGTATTTGAGCAAAAATCATCTTCTTGTGGATTAGAACGTTAAAGCTTAATACTTGATGTATCCACAGGAAATCCAGGAAACTATAATACCACCAATGCTTTAAAACACACCTAAGATAAGAAAGGTTCAAACTTGCATAATACATTAGTAGTTAGATAAGAATAAAACTTAAAAATTAAAACTGAAAATCATCAGGTCAGTCGATGCGCCGCATCTTATGGAAGAAGATACGCCGTATCGAGCCTGGAATAAATACGGATCAGAATAAAGATGCGCCGCATCCTTAACCAGGGATGCGCCGCATTAAAAATAAACTGATAAAAAGTTTTAAAGTCGGAAATAAAAATGCAGAAAAATAAAATAAGATATGACCATTGCAGGAGATGCGTCGCATCTCAGGATGGAGATGCGCCGTATCCTCGGCGGCCTGAAACGAAAATAAAACAAAATAAAGGATAGGATGCGTCGCATCTGTTAACCAGATGCGGCGCATGTAGATACCAAACAGACTGTTAACAGTCTATTGTAAAATGACTCGTTCCACGGTTTAATCTTTCACGTCCTCTCGTACTCTCATGCTGAACTTAATGCCAGTCTTCATCAGATATAACAAGAAATATAAACTGAAACATTAAATATATACATGAGAATAGTGATCAGTACAATCCAAAAAATAATAATAATGTGTAGAACAATGTCTGTAAAATCAAGAGAGTAAGATCATGGGTGAGCTAGGTCGTCTGGATGGGTCCCGGATGTGCTGGCTCCATCAGTCCTCTGGCAGACTCTGCGCTCGTATGCACGTGTCACTCCCCGCAACCTCAGTACCATCTGGACGGGTGTGGGTAATACCCTGATGCTCTAAAAGTCTGCTCACACTCCTAACCACCCACTCAGAGTCCCTCCTCAGGGCTCTCAACTCTCCCTCGACTGCCTCACGTCTCTGACCAATGGTGCGTGGGGGTACTGGTGCCTGTGGCACCTCCTCGTCGGCAGGAGCAGCAGCCGGAGGTCCCTGAGGTCCTCCCTGCTCCGCCTCTGGCCCTGCAGCTCTGGCGGGCCCTAATGCTGCCCAAAAGTGGCCTCCCGCAGCCACCTGGCAGATCCCGAGTCTAACCAAATAGTCCCTATCGATAACCGGGAGACGGGCCACAATAACCTCCAGCCCCGCTGGGATCTCTGCTCCAATAACTCCAAAATGGCGGGCCAGCCTCGAAACAAAATGCCCGCCAGTCATCTGGCTCCTCCGATCTCTCCCTGCAGCAGATCGGTGGAGGTAGTGCGCTAAAAAGTGGGGGATGTTCACCGACAACCCCTCATCCATACTCCTAAGGAGGAAGAGGTCCAGAGTAGTCACCTTTTCAGGTGACTGACCTCTCCCAGCAATAGTAAGTGCAATCAGCCTGTGGCACAGCCTCCTCATCGGCTCCCTGATCAATGTATATGAGGGGGTGGAAGTAGTAATATCACCCAATGAAGAAATCCGGTCCCAGTAATCACTGAATAATCCTCTGTCAGGGACAACCCGTAAACTCTCAGCCCAATACCTGGCAAACCCAGCAGATCCAAGCTCCTCCTCAGTGTGTAGCCCCATGGCCAAAATAAACTGCCTCATCGACATCTGCCTATGCACACCTCCTAACCTGAAACCAGAGTGTCAGCTGTATCAATCTCCAAATCCGTCTCCCTGTAATGAATCGTGCTAAACAACTGATGCGCGTGATGTGTCGTTGCGGTTTAGCAGTTTTAATGCCTACTCAAGTTTTAAATTTATATTTAGCCGACTTATCAATAACACACACACTTAACGAGCAGTGTACCCGGTCAGTATGAAGATAATGGTAAGTAGAGTGTCGATCACTAAGAGTGGAACGTATAATCTCGTTAATCTAATCAGTATTTTAATATCCTAACGCAAGGGGTTTCAGCCTGAGAGACTGGCACAGTTTTGTTTGCAATTAAATAATAAAATAAACAAATAGGCACGAATCAGCAAGTAGCACACACGTACACAGATAGATACTTGAGACAATAAGAGGGCTGTCCTTATGATTAAGTAGTTTGTCACTTGTTTTATTGATAGCTTTATATGAAGTGTATGTAATTAACCCTTTCTCGTTGGTCCTATTCTTATCGGCGAGTAAACCCTTAATGACGACTTATGTCTAAAAGTTATTCCTAAGTGATCAATTTAGAAACAACCGTGGAGCCACACCTTGTCCCGCAGTCGGGTGCCCGCAAGCCACTAATAAACACAGAGGTGGTCAATGCACTAATAAGTAGTAACCAAAGACATCAACATATAAACTTTAATTGATGGGAAAGCAAGTATTAAAGGGAGTGCAATCTTTCCGTTGTCACATTACACAAGCCACCAATCCTGATGAATTAAAGTTTGCTAAAACAATAAAACAAAACTACTTAATGAATTAAATACATGCAGCACCTTCTTACAGCTCTTGTATCTTAGATTTGGGTGTGTCTTGTGCTGCCTTCTTGACTGAATTCGTCCTTCTCTTCTGTTCGGTCTTTAGGTTTTCGAACTTCCGAATCCCTGGAACTCTTTAATGTGTCTGGTCTACGGGGTATTTATAGTTTGTGTCTGAGGGAAGATGCGGCGCATCTACTTAAGTAGATGCGGCGCATGTACTTAACTTCGCGTGGGGTCCAAGATTATAATATTCAGGAATATTCGTACACCGCCAGAAGATGCGGCGTAACTCTTTATTAGATGCGGCGCATGTCCTCTTGTATCTTGGATCGTATCTGGTGATATCTTGATAGAGATGCGGCGCATGTTGATAGTGAGATGCGGCGCATCTGGAGCAGATTAGTCTTGATCTTCTTCATTTCAGTAGACTCTTCACTTTATGCACGTTTTGCTCCATTATTAGTCCAAAATCGCCAAGTTTCACCAAATGCTTGTTTTTACCTGAGAATTACAAAAGTAAACGATTAAGTATCAATCCTTATACATAATATAGTAAAACAAGTCAAATTAATAGGATAAATGATAGTAATAAAATGTACTTATTTGAGTTCATCAAATATCCCCCCACTTGAACTTTACTTGTCCCCAAGTAAACCTTAGATTAAATCTCATGAAAATGTATCCTAAAAGATGTTAGGATTTATTTTTATGTTTAAGCATGTATTCGTTTATTTCGTAATCACACAACTAAACACTTAACGAATTAGAAGTAAAATAAAATAAGTCGATAAAAGCAAATCTAATCGTTTAACTGTCCAGTCGCGACGAATATTCTATCATAAGCTTGGCAAGTATACACATCTCCACCACTAAAGCTAAGGAATAACAAGTCTAAAGCGGTAAAAAGGGTTTTTAGGCTTAAGGGTTAATTATTCTCTTTTCACTATCGATCTCAAATTCCAGAAAAGGCGACAAAATCACAAATACATGATCGAATCCACGAACACGATACTTGCAATTGCTCAAATCCTTAACTCGAATAGGCTAAAGATAGGTCCAAACTTCACCAATAATAATATATCAAAAAGGGCGACAAAATCATAAATACATAGCCGAATCCACGACTACGATACTTAAGATTGCTCAAATCCCTAATCTCAATAAATCAAAGGTTCGGTTGGATAAAGAACAATACAGGGTATGGATAATATTTGGGATATAAATTGGTGTAAAATAAAAAATAAACAAAACAAATAAATTAAAATCCTAAGTGTGGTTAATCACTATCCCAACCATCCCATGAATAAGACTCATATCATTGAATAACTCACGCTTTAACACTTGAAACACACGCTTTAGGTAGACACGAATTATACTCAACAAAATCTTAATCAAAGAATAATCCTTAATTGGCATTCCCATAACTGCCAATTCCCATTCAATCCATAAATATAGTACAACAAATAGTGGCCATATGAACCACTTACATAACTTTACATCGTTGGCTTAAAATAAACATCCAACTCTTTTTTCTTTCTTTTTCTTTTCTCGATTTTTTTTTTTTTTTTTTTTTTTTTTTTTTTTTTTTTTTTTTTGACACATAAACATAGATGTGTAAAATTTCACCACATCACTACAACTTTCTTTCCGGATAATTTTTATTCATACTTTTCATACTTTCAGAAATAACGCTAATAGTGAAAGTAGTAAACACACGAAAAATAAACTCTAAAATATACAATATTTACTTTCACTCCAATTTGCATTGTGCAATTTCCCGACCTAACCATATATAATGAATTACGCACGCGAACACAGGTAATGTAAGGAAACACATTCTGCCTATAGCAATTAACCAACCACGGACTTTAATCTACAGGGTAGGCTAAGGTGTAAGGTGTAACGAAACATTTTAAACATAGGTGTAAGAAACGAAAGGAATGGCTCTGAGGGTTTTTCTAGGGGTATCTTACTCTAAAAATGAGAGTAACAAAAGGGTTTATACGGGGGTTAACTAACCAGTGTAGTTAGTTAATAACACATAACATATAAAGGCTATTTGGTGTAATCCTAGAATTTTACCAAGTTAGACAAGTCATTCCAATTAAATAAATAATACTCATTATGGTGGTCTCGAATAGTATACAAGCCAAGTTCTAAAGTTTACAAGTCACCGGCACACTCATAGATTTGTGAATTTTGAAAAATCACAATTTTTGAAAATAACGTCATGTGTGCAGTTATGCAACTTAGATCTTAAACAAAAACATGCTAAAAAATTTTTAAGTTTGATATATTAAGCACATTTTAAGCATAATTTTTGAAAAAGTTTAGGACAAGTAATTGTTAAGTGTTCTAATTCTCCTATCCCCCCACTTAAGTTAAACAACGTCCTCGTTGTTTGTATAAAAGGTTAAAAACTGGAAATAAAAAGAATTAGAACAGAAAAACTCCCCTGAGATTTGCTCGGTATGATCCTCCATTAGTATATGAGCAAAAATCAACTTCTTGTGGATTAGAACGTTAAAGCTTCATACTTGATTTATCCACAGGAAATCCAGGAAACTATAATACCACCAACACTTTAAAACACACCTAAGATAAGAAAGGTTCAACTTGCATAATACATTAGTAGTTAGGAAAAATAAAACTTAAAAATTAAAACTGAAAATCATCAGGTCAGTCGATGCGCCGTATCTTATTGAAGAAGATACGCCGTATCGAGCCTGGAATTAATACGGATCAGAATAAAGATGCGCCGCATCCTTAACCAGGGATGCGCCGCATTAAAATAAACTGATAAATAGTTTTAAAGTCGAAAATTAAAATGCAGAAAAATAAAATAAGATATGACCATTGCAGAGGATGCGTCGCATCTCAGGACTGAGATGCGCCGTATCTTCGTGCGGCCTGGACTGACTCGACTCAGAAAACAGAATAATAAATGATAAATCCGGGTTGTCTCCCGGTCAGCACTTGTCTTTATTCCAGAGTCTTCAAGTTAGACTCACGTTCAGCTCCTTAGTATCGATCATTGATTCCTACATGGCCACGTAGGATCCATTTAGCAACCGAATCGTCTCGTATATATTCAGGTCCCAAATTCAAAACTTCTTTGTAGAATCCTTCCTTCAATTGATATGGGTACTCAATCCCTCTCTTATTGTCATCATCACTAACAAAAAGGAATGGAGAAAATTTGTAGCAAATCCTACTAGTAGCATATTTAAATCCAGGGTGAGTACGGGGCATCATATAAGTGATAATGTCGCCTCCACATTGGAAGGTGATCTTTCCTTCAAATCGTTTTGCATTAATAGTGATCTCCCTACAAAATGGTTTTCCAACAATCACGTCACCCATATTGCTGTCACAATAGGCATTCATGTCTTCAATAACTACGAACTCAGTAACAATAGTGAAGCGTCCAACGAAGATCGGGACATTAATGAAGGCTCCAACTACATTCTTTCCTTTATACTCCTTTTTATTTCTCATAATAGAATTGTAAAATCTTCTTGACATGACATTGATTGATAAAATAGGAAAGAAATTGGCGTCAATACACTTGTACCCAATCATGCATGGGAATTGTAAATTGTAAGCACAATTGGTGTTGATCCTACTACCGTAATCCCAAGAACCATCATATCCCTCAAATTCATCGTAATTTCTAGTAGTAATAACGTTGACCCTTGGACTATCCACAATTTCTCCTTCTTCTAACTCAGATTCAGCATCAACCATGAACAGGTCATTGGATTCCATTGGTCCATTAAGGTCATTAAGTTCAATGTAATCCCCATTGTGATGTTCGGGTGTTTTTTCATGCACTAATACTTCATTCATAAAATTGGCTTCGAAGTCGAAGTCAATTAGCTCTCCGTATCCTTCCATTATCCTTCTGAAACAACCACGAAAAGCATCAGTAGGATTTGTTCGCTAGAAGAGAAATTAATGAATATAGAAACGGATAATAGAATAAAAATAGCTGATATCTGCAGACGATGCGCCGTATCCAAAGAGTTGGATACGCCGTATCTTAATACGTTAAAATTTAATCAGACTTTTATTCAGAAAATAGATACGCCGCTTTAAATTTATGAATGCGCCGTATCGAATTAATCAATCAAAAATCAATTTATCTAATTAAAATTAAATGCGTCGTATTAACGAAAGTTAATGCGCCGTATTTTCGTTACGTTTAATAAATAAAAGATTTTTGATTCAGTAAGATGCGCCGTATCGACGGAAATCGATACGCCGTATTTGTTTAATAATTCGCAAACTGTTTTTAATTAAAATAATAGATACGCCGTATCTGCGAAAGCAGATGCGTCGTATGGCGTTAACGTTTAGAAAAAATTTTTATCAAAACAGATACGCCGTATCTACAAAAGCAGATGCGTCGTATTACTTTATCGCTTAGAAAAATTTTCTTGTTAAAAACAGATACGCCGTATCTTGGGGAAAAGATGCGTCGTATCGAATTAATTAAACGCGTTGTATATAAAAAAAAATAAACGCAATACGCCGTATCTGAGAGATCAGATGCGCCGTATCGTTTGATTTAGCACAGTACAACGATAGCAGAACAGAAAAATACGAAAAATAAAAACAAAAAATAAAACACACGAAACAAAAATAAAACACACAAAAATAAAAACAAAAGCAAACAAATAACACACAATACAACAAATATGCAAAATAGTACAATGATGCAATTAATCTAACAAAAAGAAAAACAAATCAAGATACACCACGAGTATTTTAATTAGGTTTTTCTATTAAAATACTAAATCAAATTAACAGAAAATAACAATTCACTCCCCGGCAACGGCGCCAAAAACTTGATGCGCGTGATGTGTCGTTGCGGTTTAGCAGTTTTAATGCCTACTCAAGTTTTAAATTTATATTTAGCCGACTTATCAATAACACACACACTTAACGAGCAGTGTACCCGGTCAGTATGAAGATAATGGTAAGTAGAGTGTCGATCACTAAGAGTGGAACGTATAATCTCGTTAATCTAATCAGTATTTTAATATCCTAACGCAAGGGGGTTTCAGCCTGAGAGACTGGCACAGTTTTGTTTGCAATTAAATAATAAAATAAACAAATAGGCACGAATCAGCAAGTAGCACACACGTACACAGATAGATACTTGAGACAATAAGAGGGCTGTCCTTATGATTAAGTAGTTTGTCACTTGTTTTATTGATAGCTTTATATGAAGTGTATGTAATTAACCCTTTCTCGTTGGTCCTATTCTTATCGGCGAGTAAACCCTTAATGACGACTTATGTCTAAAAGTTATTCCTAAGTGATCAATTTAGAAACAACCGTGGGAGCCACACCTTGTCCCGCAGTCGGGTGCCCGCAAGCCACTAATAAACACAGAGGTGGTCAATGCACTAATAAGTAGTAACCAAAGACATCAACATATAAACTTTAATTGATGGGAAAGCAAGTATTAAAGGGAGTGCAATCTTTCCGTTGTCACATTACACAAGCCACCAATCCTGATGAATTAAAGTTTGCTAAAACAATAAAACAAAACTACTTAATGAATTAAATACATGCAGCACCTTCTTACAGCTCTTGTATCTTAGATTTGGGTGTGTCTTGTGCTGCCTTCTTGACTGAATTCGTCCTTCTCTTCTGTTCGGTCTTTAGGTTTTCGAACTTCCGAATCCCTGGAACTCTTTAATGTGTCTGGTCTACGGGGTATTTATAGTTTGTGTCTGAGGGAAGATGCGGCGCATCTACTTAAGTAGATGCGGCGCATGTACTTAACTTCGCGTGGGTCCAAGATTATAATATTCAGGAATATTCGTACACCGCCAGAAGATGCGGCGTAACTCTTTATTAGATGCGGCGCATGTCCTCTTGTATCTTGGATCGTATCTGGTGATATCTTGATAGAGATGCGGCGCATGTTGATAGTGAGATGCGGCGCATCTGGAGCAGATTAGTCTTGATCTTCTTCATTTCAGTAGACTCTTCACTTTATGCACGTTTTGCTCCATTATTAGTCCAAAATCGCCAAGTTTCACCAAATGCTTGTTTTTACCTGAGAATTACAAAAGTAAACGATTAAGTATCAATCCTTATACATAATATAGTAAAACAAGTCAAATTAATAGGATAAATGATAGTAATAAAATGTACTTATTTGAGTTCATCAAGAACTCCAGCATGAGCTCCCTAATCAGAGGCTCGTCAATCCTAAATAGTCTCTCCCAAGCACTAGACCTAAACACCACCTCCTCATCGTCTCCAGCAACTACCATCTCCATCCGATTCTGTAAACTCTCAGCTGCATGTCCACCACCGATCAACCCTACATCATCAAAACTCAAAACCTGGACTCTGAATATTTTCTTGAAGTAAATCGAGTCAAGCCTACGCAAGTAATCTTCCAGAGTGGCAGGAGTTAGTCCCATGTTCTCAAATTGCAGCCACTGATGCCTAAGTGTGACCTCTGGTAATGCCATCTGAAATAGATATTCACAGTCAGTAAACAGTCTGCAAATAAGGTAGATACGGCGCATCTGATTTAATCAGTGCGGCGTATCTATATAAAGTATAAGAGATGCGGTGCAAGATAATAGATACGGCGTATTGAGATGCGTCGTATCTAGATTAATCAATACGGCGTATCCAGAATTTTATCAATTTTGAAATAGGTCGTTACGCCGCATTAATCAACCTAGATGCGCCGCATCTAAAAGCATATCAGTATAAAATAAAGGGTCAGGCACGTTTATCAAGAATCCGTATCCGTGACGTAAACTACCACTAAATATCACAGTATCATATTTTCCTTATATCAGTTCTAATATCTTATTCCACTACTACTAATTCGCCTTCCCGCTAAATAATCAAAATCGAACCCAAAACCTAAATTTTCGGTTAGATCAAATTAGGTTATAAGTTCAATTACTTATGCAAATTAAATACGGGGGAAATCATCTAGAGCAAGTCCTAATCATATCTCTATATCATTTAAGCACAAATCGATTCAATCATATAAACCCTAATTTTCGTATTAATCAAGATTAAATCGAAATAGAACAATTACCTTAATTTTTATGATTAGGAGAAGGATTATAGCTCGGATTAAAGTGTGGATTCAATAAAAGATGTTCGGATTAAGAGTATAATTTCACTGTGTGTTCTTAACTGTGTGTTTATGCGGTAAAGAGTTTAGATCCGGCGCATTCCCGTCGTATTTATAGGGCGAAGAGATGCGCCGTATTGGAAAATTGGGATGCGCCGTATCTATTTAATTTCGTTGACTAGTCAATATGTTCTAGTTGGCCAGAGATACGGCGCTTTGGATTTTTAGATCCGCCGTATCGCTATGTTAGTGAACGAAATTCAAATAAGGAACGTACCTTGGCCTCCGCAACACGATTCTCTATACATCCAATTGGGGTTAAACGGCATACCATATAAATAAATTCAAGATAAGAGCAATATGCATAAACGTTTTATTAATAACTGTAATCTTATTGTTTAGTGGATAAGGATTTATTCCGAGGTTAGGAACAAATATCGTTTTTAAGCGTGCAAAATTAAGATTACGATTTGAATCAGATGTATAGCGTGGATAATAAAACTGAGGTTATAGTGGAGAGGACTTCCCTTAGGGCTGGTTGAATAATCGAAGAGGTTACGTTTTGATCACTCCAGCAATCTTCTCTCGGTTTAATTCAGAATGTAATCTCGCTTGGTGATGCTTGAGTCATCTTTTATCCTGAAAAACAAACAACTTGCACACGAGAGTAGCGGACCGATCAAAGTAAATATCAAAAATCAACTATATTTATCAAATTATATTTGTCGTATTAACGAAAGTTAATGCGCCGTATTTTCGTTACGTTTAAAAATAAATATCGATTTTTGATTCAGAAAGATGCGCCGTATCGATATAGATCGATACGCCGTATCTGTTTAATAATTCGCAAACTGTTTTTAATTAAAATAATAGATACGCCGTATCTGCGAAAGCAGATGCGTCGTATGGCGTTAACGTTCAGAAAAAAAAATTATCAAAAACAGATACGCCGTATCTGCAAAAGCAGATGCGTCGTATTACTTTATCGCTTTTTGAGAAAAATTTCGTATTAAAAACAGATACGCCGTATCTTGGGGAAAAGATGCGTCGTATCGAATTAATTAAACGCGTTGTATTTTTAAAAAATTAAACGCAATACGCCGTATCTGATAAATCAGATGCGCCGTATCGTTTGATTTAGCACAGTACAACGTTAGCAGAACAGAAAACACGAAAAATAAAAATCAAATAAAACACACGAAAATAAAAACAAATAAAGCAAACAAATAACACAAAACAAATAACACACAGTACAACAAATATGCAAAATAATACAATGATGCAATTAATCTAATAAAAAGAAAAACCTAATTAAAATACTAATCAAATTAACAGATAATAACAATTCACTCCCCGGCAGCGGCGCCAAAAACTTGATGCGTGCGATGTGTCGTTGCGGTTTAGCAGTTTTAATGCCTACTCAAGTTTTAAATTTATATTTAGCCGACTTATCAATAACACACACACTTAACGAGCAGTGTACCCGGTCAGTATGAATATAATGGTAAGTAGAGTGTCGATCACTAAGAGTGGAACGTATTATCTCGTTATTCTAATCAGTATTTTAATATCCTAACGCAAGGGGGTTTCAGCCTGAGAGACTGGCACGATTTTGTTTGCAATTAAATAATAAAATAAACCAATAGGCACGAATCAGCAAGTAGCACACACGTACACAGATAAATACTCGAGACAATAAGAGGGCTGTCCTTATAATTAAGTAGATTGTCACTTGTTTTATTGATAGCTTTATATGAATTGTATGTAGTTAACCCTTTCTCGTTGGTCCTATTCTTATCGGCGAGTAAACCCTTAATGATTACTTATGTCTAAAAGTTATTCCTAAGTGATCAATTTAGTAATAACCGTGGGAGCCACATTATGTCCCGCAGTCAAATGCCCGCAAGCCACTAATAAACACAGAGGTAATCAATGCACTAATAAGTAGTTACCAAAGACATCAACATATAAACTTTAATTGATGGGAAAGCAAGTATTAAAGGGAGTGCAATCTTTCGTTGTCACATTACACAAGCCACCAATCCTGATGAATTAAAGTTTGCTAACACAATAAAACAAAACTACTTAATGAATTAAATACATGCAGCACCTTCTTACAGCTCTTGTATCTTTGATTTGGGTGTGTCTTGTGCTGCCTCCTTGACTGAATTCATCCTAGGTTTCTCCTGTTCGGTCTTCGAATCTAATATAATGCGTATGAAATTCGTCTGGTCTTGGGGTATTTATAGTTTCTGTCTGAGGGAAGATGCGGCGCATCTAGTAAGTAGATGCGGCGCATTGACTTAACTTCGCGTGGGGTCCAAGATTATAATATTCAGGAATATTCGTACACCGCCAGAAGATGCGGCGTAACTCCATGATTAGATGCGGCGCATGTCCTCTTGTATCTTGGATCGTATCTGGTGATATCTTAATAGAGATGCGGCGCATGTCATGAGTGAGATGCGGCGCATCTGGAGCAGATTAGTCTTGATCTTCTTCATTTCAGTAGACTCTTATCTTTATGCATGTTTTGCTCCATAATCAGTCCAAAATCGCTAAGTTTCACCAAATGCTTGTTTTTACCTAAGAATTACAAAAGTAAATGATTAAGTATCAATCCTCATACATAATATAGTAAAACAAGTCAAATTAATAGGATAAATGATAGTAATAAAATGTACTTATTTGAGTTCATCAAATATCCCCCCACTTGAACTTTACTTGTCCCCAAGTAAACCTTAGAATTTCTTTAATGAAAATGTATCCTAAAAGATGTTTAGGATTTATTTTTATATTTAAGCATCAATTCGTTTATTTCATAATCACACAACTAAACACTTAACGAATTAGAAGTTGGATAAAAATATTTCGATAAAAGCAAATCTAATCGTTTAACTGTCCAGTCGCGACGAATATTCTATCATAAGCTTGGCAAGTATACACATCTCCCCCACTAAAGCTAAGGAATAACAAGTCTAAAGCGGTAAAAAGGGTTTTTAGGCTTAAGGGTTAATTATTCTTGATCACTATCGATCTCAAATTCCAGAAAAGACGAAAAAATCACAAATACATGATCGAATCCATGAACACGATACTTGCAATTGCTCAAATCCTTAACTCGAATAGGCTAAAGATAGGTCCAAACTTCACCAATAATAATATATCAAAAAGGGTGACAAAATCATAAATACATAGCCGAATCCACGACTACGACACTTAAGATTGCTCAAATCCCTAATCTCAATAAATCAAAGGTTTGGTTGGATAAAGAACAATATAGGGTATGGATAACATTTGGGATATAAATTGGTGTAAAGTGAAAAATAAACAAAACAAATAAATTAAAATCCTAAGTGTGGTTAATCACTATCCCAACCATCCCATGAATAAGACTCATATCATCGAATAACTCACGCTTTAACACTTGAAACACACGCTTTAGGTAGACACGAATTATACTCAACAAGATCTTAATCAAAGAATAAACCTTAATTGGCGTTCCCATAACTGCCAATTCCCATTCAATCCATAGATATAGTACAACAAATAGTGGTGATATCGACCACTTACATAACTTTACATCGTTGGTTAAAACTAACTTCCAACTTTTCTTTCTTTCTTTTTCTTTTCTTATTTTTTTGATTTTTTTTTTTTTTTTTTTTTTCAAACATAAACATAGATGTGTAAAATTTCACCACATCACTATAATGATAATTCTGGATAATTTTTCCATACTTTCCATACTTCAGAAATAACGGTAATAGTGAAAGTAGTAAACACACGAAAAATAAACTCAAAGATAATCAATATTTACTTTCACTCCAATTGCATTGTGCAATTTCCCGACCTAACCAAAGATAATGAATTACGCACGCGAACACAGGTAATGTAAGGAAACACACTCTACCTATAGCAATCAACCAACCACGGATTCTAATCTACAGGGTAGGCTAAGGTGTAAGGGTGTAACGAAACATTTTAAACATAGGTGTAAGAAACGAAAGGAATGGCTCTGAGTGTTTTTCTAGGGGTATCTTACTCTAAAAATGAGAGTAACAAAAGGTTTATACGGGGGTTAACTAACCAGTGTAGTTAGTTAATAACACATAACATATAAAGGCTATTTGGGTGTAATCCTAGAAATTTACCAATTTAGACAAGTCATTCCAATTATATAAATAATACTCATTATGGTGGTCTCGAATAGTATACAAGCCAAGTTCTAAAGTTTACAAGTCACCGGCACACTCATAGATTTGTTAATTTTGGAAAATCACAATTTTTGAAAATAACGTCATGTGTGCAGCTATGCAACTTAGATCTTAAACAAAAACATGCTAAAAAAAATTTTTAAGTTTGATATATTAAGCACATTTTAAGCATAATTTTTGAAAAAGTTTAGGACAAGTAATTGTTAAGTGTTCTAATTCTCCAATCCCCCCACTTAAGTTAAACAACGTCCTCGTTGTTTGTATAAAAGGTAAAAACTGGAAAATAAAAGAATTAGAACAGAAAAACTCCCCTGAGATTTGCTCGGTATGATCCTCCATTAGTATAAGAGCAAAAATCATCTTTCTTGTGGATTAGAACGTTAAAAGCTTCATACTTGATGTATCCACAGGAAATCCAGGAAACTATAATACCACCAATGTTTTAAAACACACCTAAGATAAGAAAGTTTCAAGCTTGCATAATACATTAGTAGTTAGATAAAAATAAAACTTAAAAATTAAAACTGAAAATCATCAGGTCAGTCGATGCGCCGTATCTTATTGGAGAAGATACGCCGTATCGAGCCTGGAATAAATACGGATCAGAATAAAGATGCGCCGCATCCTTAACCAGGGATGCGCCGCATTGAAATAAACTGATAAATAGTTTTAAAGTCGAAAATAAAAATGCAGAAAAATAAAATAAGATATGACCATTGCAGGAGATGCGTCGCATCTCAGGATTGAGATGCGCCGTATCTTCATACGGGCCTGACTGACTCGACACAGAAAACAGAAAAAGATAAATCCGGGTTGTCTCCCGGTAAGCACTTGTCTTTATTCCAGAGTCTTCAAGTTAGACTCACGTTCAGCTCTTTAATATCGATCATTGAAGGAGTCGGAAACATCGCGCTCCTTCATCGCCAATTCAGTAATATTGAACACTCCTTGCTCGTCCTTAATTTCCTCGCCGTTCTTCTTTAATATCTGTATAAACAAAGTCCTGTCCCTTTCGGGCAGAGATGACAAAATGATAGACGGGAAATTCTTATTATCGTATAGGCATAAATAAGCAAGGTGGGGTGGTAGTTCAATAAACACATCATTGTTCAAATTCGTTTTCTCAACTACTCTCCTACGTTTATTAATTACTACACAATCATACCACTCATCATCAGAATCATTAACAACATTGCGTCTAAGTTCGGTAGGTACATTAAGGTCAATGAATTCCTCAAAGTTCTCATGATTAGGATTAGTTGAGTTGTTTTGAATCAATGTTTCTCCCACAAGTCTAGCTTCAAGATCGAGGTCCATACACTCTCTTAATCCTAGCACATAAACACCTCTAATTATGCTCTTAACAGGATCTTGACATTTATAGACTAGTTTATTATTCCCTACCCTTAATGAGATTTTTCTCTTAAACACATCAATCTTAGCATGGGCAGTAGACAAGAAAGGCCTTCCGAGGATTAAAGGAATCTTAACATCCTCGGGCATGTTTAGTATAACAAAGTCTACGGGAAAAATAAACTGCTCAATCTTAACTAGCACATTATTAGCAATCCCTTCAGGTCGTTTTACCGTTTTATCAGCCAATTCAATAAGTAACTTAGTTAGTGCTAATTTTCCTAGTCCTAGGGTAGCGAATGTCTTAAGAGGCATAACACTAACACTAGCTCCTAAGTCAGCTAACACATTATTGAAAGATATATTATTAATAGAACAAGGTAGAGTAAAACTTCCTGGGTCTCTTTCTTTATGAGGCAAGGCATTTGAGTCGGTTGCAGGGCTCTCTTCTTTCATTGTTGCCTTGATCTCCTCTTCAATCTTTGTCTTTTCTTTTAGTAGTCTCCTTAAGCTGATTGAAGAATTAAAGAAGAATTCGGGTCTTGCACCATCATTACCATTCATCGATCTTCTAGGTATATTAGGAGTGACTTCTTCAGTGGTGCTTATGGCCTTGACATGATCTCTTGGGTTGGTTTCAGTTGAGCTCGGTAAACTTCCATATCCCCTTTCTTGAAGAACTTTGCTCATTTGACCAATTTGTTGTTCCAATGCTTTGATCGAAGCTCCTTGATTTCTTGTAGTAGTGTCCGTTGAAGCTCGGATTTCTTTGATCATAGTAGTATTTTCTTCATGTCTTTTAGCAGCATCGGCCATAATTTGCTTTAAAGTATCATCTAAAGTCTGCCTCCTTTCTTGATAAGCGGGATTGAAATTGTTCCTTTGATATAATCCCGGTGTAGCTTCCCTAAATCTCCCCGAAGGTCGGAATGGTTGTCCAAATTGGGTGTAATATGCTTCTTCAAACGTCTCACTTTCATTCTTGTTTGGGCAATCTTTAGTGTAGTGAGGTCCTTCACATTTTTCACATCCAACTTGGGCAGCATACGCTCTTTCATCACGCTTCTTCATTTCTCTACTAATTTTATCCAATTGAGCTTGAATAGCAGCAATCCCGTCAAAATTAGTGCTGCTCTTAGATCTAGTAGAGGTCCCATCGTGCCATTTTTGAGAATGATCGGCAGCTTCTTGGATCGCTTTCCTAGCATTAGTTGCACTCATTTGAGGTACAGCTCCCTTAGCATCCAAAATCTGTCTAGTTGGCACGTCCAGTCCCTGATAAAACAATATTATCTCCTGCATAGGGGTTAGATAGTGTTGAGGACATTTTATCAATAAATCTTTAAATCGTTCCCAAGCTTGATAAAGGGTTTCATCAGTCTCTTGCTTGAAACTATTGATAGCCTCCATCTTTTTAGCAGTCTTAGCAGGTGGACAATATCTCTTCAGGAATTTGCTCTTCAAACCTTCCCATGTAGTGATTGAATTAGCAGGTTCATTCCTTAGCCACTTGTTAGCAGCTCCTTTTAGTGAGATTGGAAAGATTCTTAGCATGAGTTGATCGGTATTGACTCCTTCTGAAGTAAACAAATCTGCAATCTCCAGGACCTTTTCAACATGCTCATTAGCATCCTCTTGTTCCGTCCCACTGAAAGCATTCTCTCTGAGCTCTTTGAGAAACTGACCCTTCAACTCAAATTTTGACTTATCATCAAACTTAGGTCTAGCAACTCCTGAAGTGTAATCAGCCCGGGTATTGTTCATGTATTCCTCCATAGTAGTGTTTTCGCCCATTGTTTCTGTTTCAACTTCCTCTTTTTCTTCAGAAAAGTAATCAAGCTCGAGTGAACTTGAAAGATCAAAGCTTCTTGTGTTGAAAATCCTTTTAAGCGAATGTAGGGCTCGTTCAGGATCTTCGAAAGGTTAAATCAAGTTCTTCGTAGAACTCCTGGTCATGCACTTCCTGAAATCAACACAAAAATATCAGTAGGGTATGCTCGAGAAAGTAATATATCAGATCATTAATAACGAAAACGGAATACGAAAAATTAAAGTTACTGATATCTGCAGACGATGCGCCGTATCCAAAAAGTTGGATACGCCGTATCTTATAATCGTTAAAATTTAATCAGACTTTATTCAGAAAATAGATACGCCGCTTTAGAATTTAAGAATGCGCCGTATCGAATTAATTAATCAAAAATCAGCTTATCTAATTAAAATTAAATGCGTCGTATTAACGAAAGTTAATGCGCCGTATTTTCGTTACGTTTAAAAATAAATATCGATTTTTGATTCAGAAAGATGCGCCGTATCGACAGAGATCGATACGTCGTATCTGTTTAATAATTCGCAAACTGTTTTTAATTAAAATAATAGATACGCCGTATCTGCAAAAGCAGATGCGTCGTATTACTTTATCGCTTTTTTAAAAAAAATTCGTATTAAAAACAGATACGCCGTATCTTGGGGAAAAGATGCGTCGTATCGAATTAATTAAACGCGTTGTATTTTTAAAAATTAAACGCAATACGCCGTATCTGAGAGATCAGATGCGCCGTATCGTTTGATTTAGCACAGTACAACGATAGCAGAACAGAAAACACGAAAAATAAAAATCAAATAAAACACACGAAAATAAAAACAAATAAAGCAAACAAATAACACAAAACAAATAACACACAGTACAACAAATATGCAAAATAATACAATGATGCAATTAATCTAATAAAAAGAAAAACCTAATTAAAATACTAATCAAATTAACAGATAATAACAATTCACTCCCCGGCAGCGGCGCCAAAAACTTGATGCGTGCGATGTGTCGTTGCGGTTTAGTAGTTTTAATGCCTACTCAAGTTTTAAATTTATATTTAGCCGACTTATCAATAACACACACACTTAACGAGCAGTGTACCCGGTCAGTATGAATATAATGGTAAGTAGAGTGTCGATCACTAAGAGTGGAACGTATTATCTCGTTATTCTAATCAGTATTTTAATATCCTAACGCAAGGGGGTTTCAGCCTGAGAGACTGGCACGATTTTGTTTGCAATTAAATAATAAAATAAACCAATAGGCACGAATCAGCAAGTAGCACACACGTACACAGATAAATACTCGAGACAATAAGAGGGCTGTCCTTATAATTAAGTAGATTGTCACTTGTTTTATTGATAGCTTTATATGAATTGTATGTAGTTAACCCTTTCTCGTTGGTCCTATTCTTATCGGCGAGTAAACCCTTAATGATTACTTATGTCTAAAAGTTATTCCTAAGTGATCAATTTAGTAATAACCGTGGGAGCCACATTATGTCCCGCAGTCAAATGCCCGCAAGCCACTAATAAACACAGAGGTAATCAATGCACTAATAAGTAGTTACCAAAGACATCAACATATAAACTTTAATTGATGGGAAAGCAAGTATTAAAGGGAGTGCAATCTTTCGTTGTCACATTACACAAGCCACCAATCCTGATGAATTAAAGTTTGCTAACACAATAAAACAAAACTACTTAATGAATTAAATACATGCAGCACCTTCTTACAGCTCTTGTATCTTTGATTTGGGTGTGTCTTGTGCTGCCTCCTTGACTGAATTCGTCCTAGGTTTCTCCTGTTCGGTCTTCGAATCTAATATAATGCGTACGAAATTCGTCTGGTCTTGGGGTATTTATAGTTTCTGTCTGAGGGAAGATGCGGCGCATCTAGTAAGTAGATGCGGCGCATTGACTTAACTTCGCGTGGGGTCCAAGATTATAATATTCAGGAATATTCGTACACCGCCAGAAGATGCGGCGTAACTCCATGATTAGATGCGGCGCATGTCCTCTTGTATCTTGGATCGTATCTGGTGATATCTTAATAGAGATGCGGCGCATGTCATGAGTGAGATGCGGCGCATCTGGAGCAGATTAGTCTTGATCTTCTTCATTTCAGTAGACTCTTATCTTTATGCATGTTTTGCTCCATAATCAGTCCAAAATCGCTAAGTTTCACCAAATGCTTGTTTTTACCTGAGAATTACAAAAGTAAATGATTAAGTATCAATCCTCATACATAATATAGTAAAACAAGTCAAATTAATAGGATAAATGATAGTAATAAAATGTACTTATTTGAGTTCATCAAATATCCCCCCACTTGAACTTTACTTGTCCCCAAGTAAACCTTAGAATTTCTTTTATGAAAATGTATCCTAAAAGATGTTAGGATTTATTTTTATATTTAAGCATGTATTCGTTTATTTCATAATTACACAACTAAACACTTAACGAATTAGGAGTAAAATAAAATAAGTTGATAAAAGCAAATCTAATCGTTTAACTGTCCAGTCGTGACGAATATTCTATCATAAGCTTGGCAAGTATACACATCTCCACCACTAAAGCTAAGGAATAACAAGTCTAAAGCGGTAAAAAGGGTTTTTAGGCTTAATGGTTAATTATTCTCTTTTCACTATCGATCTCAAATTCCAGAAAAGGCGACAAAATCACAAATACATGATCGAATCGACGAACACGATACTTGCAATTGCTCAAATCCTTAACTCGAATAGGCTAAAGATAGGTCCAAACTTCACCAATAATAATAAATCAAAAAGGGCGACAAAATCATAAATACATAGCCGAATCCATGACTACGATACTTAAGATTGCTCAAATCCCTAATCTCAATAAATCAAAGGTTTGGTTGGATAAAGAATAATGAAGGGCATGGATAACATTTGGGATATAAATTGGTGTAAAAATAAAAATAAACAAAACAAATAAATTAAAATCCTAAGTGTGGTTAATCACTATCCCAACCATCCCATGAATAAGACTCATATCATCGAATAACTCACGCTTTAACACTTGAAACACACGCTTTAGGTAGACACGAATTATACTCAACAAGATCTTAATCAAAGAATAAACCGTAATTGGCGTTCCCATAACTGCCAATTCCCATTCAATCCATAGATATAGTACAACAAATAGTGGTGATATCGACCACTTACATAACTTTACATAAGTTGGTTAAAACAAACTTCCAACTTTTCTTTTTCTTTCTTTTCTTATTTTTTTTCGATTTTTTTTTTTTTTTTTTTTTTTTTTTTTTAAACTTAGATGTGTAAAATTTCACCACATCACTATAACTTTCTTTCCGGATAATTTTTTTCATACTTTTCATACTTTCAGAAATAACGGTAATAGCGAAAGTAGTAAACACACGAAAAATAAACTCAAAGATATACAATATTTACTTTCACTCCAATTGCATTGTGCAATTTCCCGACCTAACCAAAGATAATGAATTACGCACGCGAACACAGGTAATGTAAGGAAACACACTTTGCCTATAGCAATTAACCAACCACGGATTCTAATCTACAGGGTAGGCTAAGGTGTAAGGTGTAACGAAACATTTTAAACATAGGTGTAAGAAACGAAAGGAATGGCTCTGAGTGTTTTTCTAGGGGTATCTTACTCTAAAAATGAGAGTAACAAAAGGTTTATACGGGGGTTAACTAACCAGTGTAGTTAGTTAATAACACATAATATATAAAGGCTATTTGGGTGTAATCCTAGAAATTTACCAATTTAGACAAGTCATTCCAATTATATAAAATAATACTCATTATGGTGGTCTCGAATAGTATACAAGCCAAGTTCTAAAGTTTACAAGTCACCGGCACACTCATAGATTTGTGAATTTTGAACAATCACAATTTTTGAAAATAAGGTTATGTGTGCAGCTATGCAACTTAGATCTTAAACAAAAACATGCTAAAAAAAAAATTTTAAGTTTGATATATTAAGCACATTTTAAGCATATTTTTTGAAAAAGTTTAGGACAAGTAATTGTTAAGTGTTCTAATTCTCCAATCCCCCCACTTAAGTTAAACAACGTCCTCGTTGTTTGTATAAAAGGTAAAAACTGGAAAATAAAAGAATTAGAACATGAAAAACTCCCCTGAGGTTTGCTCGGTATGATCCTCCATTAGTATAAGAGCAAAAATCATCTTTCTTGTGGATTAGAACGTTAAAGCTTCATACTTGATGTATCCACAGGAAATCCAGGAAACTATAATACCACCAACACTTTAAAACACACCTAAGATAAGAAAGGTTCAAACTTGCATAATACATTAGTAGTTAGATAAGAATAAAACTTAAAAATTAAAACTGAAAATCATCAGGTCAGTCGATGCGCCGTATCTTATTGAAGAAGATACGCCGTATCGAGCCTGGAATAAATACGGATCAGAATAAAGATGCGCCGCATCCTTAACCAGGGATGCGCCGCATTAAAATAAACAGATAAATAGTTTGAAAGTCGAAAATAAAAAATGCAGAAAATTAAAATAAGATATGACCATTGCAGGAGATGCGTCGCATCTCAGGATTGAGATGCGCCGTATCTTCATACGGGCCTGACTGACTCGACACAGAAAACAGAAAAAGATAAATCCGGGTTGTCTCCCGGTAAGCACTTGTCTTTATTCCAGAGTCTTCAAGTTAGACTCACGTTCAGCTCTTTAATATCGATCATTGAAGGAGTCGGAAACATCGCGCTCCTTCATCGCCAATTCAGTAATATTGAACACTCCTTGCTCGTCCTTAATTTCCACGCCGTTCTTCTTTAATATCTGTATAAACAAAGTCCTGTCCCTTTCGGGCAGAGATGACAAAATGATAGACGGGAAATTCTTATTATCATATAGGCATAAATAAGCAAGGTGGGGTGGTAGTTCAATAAACACATCATTGTTCAAATTCGTTTTCTCAACCACTCTCCTACGTTTATTAATTACTACACAATCATACCACTCATCATCAGAATCATTAACAACATTGCGTCTAAGTTCGGTAGGTACATTAAGGTCAATGAATTCCTCAAAGTTCTCATGATTAGGATTTGTTGAGTTGTTTTGAATCAATGTTTCTCCCATAAGTCTAGCTTCAAGATCGAGGTCCATACGCTCTCTTAATCCTAGTACATAAACACCTCTAATTATGCTTTTAACCGGATCTTGGCATTTATAGACTAGTTTATTATTCCCTACCCTTAATGAAATTTTTCTCTTAAACACATCAATCTTAGCATGGGCAGTAGACAAGAAAGGTCTTCCGAGGATTAAAGGAATCTTAACATCCTCGGGCATGTCTAGTATAACAAAGTCTACGGGAAAAATAAACTGCTCAATCTTAACTAGCACATTATTAGCAATCCCTTCAGGTCGTTTTAACCGTTTTATCAGCCAATTCAATAAGTAACTTAGTTGGTGCTAATTTTCCTAGTCCTAGGGTAGCGAATGTATTAAGAGGCATAACACTAACACTAGCTCCTAAGTCAGCTAACACATTATTGAAAGATATATTATTAATAGAACAAGGTAGAGTAAAACTTCCTGGGTCTCTTTCTTTATGAGGCAAGGCATTTGAGTCGGTTGCAGGGCTCTCTTCTTTCATTGTTGCCTTGATCTCCTCTTCAATCTTTGTCTTTTCTTTTAGTAGTCTCCTTAAGCTGATTGAAGAATTAAAGAAAAATTCGGGTCTTGCACCATCATTACCATTCATCGATCTTCTAGGTATATTAGGAGTGACTTCTTCAGTGGTGCTTATGGCCTTGACATGATCTCTTGGGTTGGTTTCAGTTGAGCTTGGTAAGCTTCCATATCCCCTTTCTTGAAGAACTTTGCTCATTTGACCAATTTGTTGTTCCAATGCTTTGATCGAAGCTCCTTGATTTCTTGTAGTAGTGTCCGTTGAAGCTCGGATTTCTTTGATCATAGCAGTATTCTCTTCATGTCTTTTAGCAGCATCGGCCATAATTTGCTTTAAAGTATCGTCTAAAGTCTGCCTCCTCTCTTGATAAGCGGGATTGAAGTTGTTCTTTTGATAGAATCCCGGACTAGCTTCCCTAAATCTCCCCGAAGGTCGGAATGGTTGTCCAAATTGGGTGTAATATGCTTCTTCAAACGTCTCACTTTCATTCTTGTTTGGGCAATCTTTAGTGTAGTGAGGTCCTTCACACTTTTCACATCCAACTTGGGCAGCATACGCTCTTTCATCACGCTTCTTCATTTCTCTACTAATTTTATCCAATTGAGCTTGAATAGCAGCAATCCCGTCAAAATTAGTGCTGCTCTTAGATCTAGTAGAGGTCCCATCGTGCCATTTTTGAGAATGATCGGCGGCTTCTTGGATCGCTTTCCTAGCATTAGTTGCACTCATTTGAGGTACAGCTCCCTTAGCATCCAAAATCTGTCTAGTTGGCACGTCCAGTCCCTGATAAAACAATATTATCTCCTGCATAGGGGTTAGATAGTGTTGAGGACATTTTATCAATAAATCTTTAAATCGTTCCCAAGCTTGATAAAGGGTTTCATCAGGCTCTTGCTTGAAACTATTGATAGCCTCCATCTTTTTAGCAGTCTTAGCAGGTGGACAATATCTCTTCAGGAATTTGCTCTTCAAATCTCCCCATGTAGTGATTGAACTAGCAGGTTCATTCCTTAGCCACTTGTTAGCAGCTCCTTTTAGCGAGATTGGAAAGATTCTTAGCATGATCTGATCGTCAGTGACTCCTTCTGAAGTAAACAAATCTTTAATCTCCAGGACCTTTTCAACATGCTCATTAGCATCCTCATGTTCCGTCCCACTGAAAGCATTCTCTCTTAGTTCTTTGAGAAACTGACCCTTCAACTCAAATTTTGACTTATCATCAAACTTTGGTCTAGCAACTCCTGAAGTGTAATCAGCACGGGTACTGTTCATGTATTCCTCCATAGTAGTGTTTTCGCCCATTGTTTCTGTTTCAACTTCCTCTTTCTCTTCAGAAAAGTAATCAAGCTCGAGTGAACTTGAAAGATCAAAGCTTCTTGTGTTGAAAAGCCTTTTAAGCGAATGTAGGGCTCGTTCAGGATCTTCGAAAGGTTGAATCAAGTTCTTCGTAGAACTCCTGGTCATGCACTTCCTGAAATCAATCACAAAAGCATCAGTAGGGTATGCTCGAGAAAGTAATATATCAGATAATTAATAACGAAAACGGAATACGAAAAATTAAAGTTACTGATATCTGCAGACGATGCGCCGTATCCAAAAAGTTGGATACGCCGTATCTTAATACGTTAAAATTAAATCAGACTTTATTCAGAAAATAGATACGCCGCTTTAGAATTTTGAATTCGCCGTATCGAATTAAATAATCAAAAATCAGCTTATCTAATTAAAATTAAATGCGTCGTATTAACGAAAGTTAATGCGCCGTATTTTCGTTTCGTTTAAAAATAAATATCGATTTTTGATTCAGAAAGATGCGCCGTATCGATATAGATCGATGCGCCGTATCCGTTTAATAATTCGCAAACTGTTTTTAATTAAAATAATAGATACGCCGTATCTACGAAAGCAGATGCGTCGTATCGCGTTAACGTTTAGAAAATTTTTTTTATCAAAAACAGATACGCCGTATCTGCAAAAGCAGATGCGTCGTATTACTTTATCGCTTTTTGAAAAAAAATTCGTATTAAAAACAGATACGCCGTATCTTGGGGAAAAGATGCGTCGTATCGAATTAATTAAACACGTTGTATTTTTAAAAATTAAACGCAATACGCCGTATCTGAGAAATCAGATGCGCCATATCGTTTGATTTAGCACAGTACAACGATAGCAGAACAGAAAACACGAAAAATAAAAATCAAATAAAACACACGAAAATAAAAACAAATAAAGCAAACAAATAACACAAAACAAATAACACACCGTACAACAAATATGCAAAAATAATACAATGATGCAATTAATCTAATAAAAAGAAAATCCTAATTAAAATACTAATCAAATTAACAGATAATAACAATTCACTCCCCGGCAACGGCGCCAAAAACTTGACCGAACAGGAGAAACCAAGCTTTGATCTTTCAAGTTCACTCGAGCTTGATTACTTTTCTGAAGAAAAAGAGGAAGTTGAAACAGAAACAATGGGCGAAAACACTACTATGGAGGAATACATGAACAGTACCCGTGCTGATTACACTTCAGGAGTTGCTAGACCAAAGTTTGATGATAAGTCAAAATTTGAGTTGAAGGGTCAGTTTCTCAAAGAACTAAGAGAGAATGCTTTCAGTGGGACGGAACATGAGGATGCTAATAAGCATGTTGAAAAGGTCCTGGAGATTAAAGATTTGTTTACTTCAGAAGGAGTCACTGACGATCAGATCATGCTAAGAATCTTTCCAATCTCGCTAAAAGGAGCTGCTAACAAGTGGCTAAGGAATGAACCTGCTAGTTCAATCACTACATGGGGAGATTTGAAGAGCAAATTCCTGAAGAGATATTGTCCACCTGCTAAGACTGCTAAAAAGATGGAGGCTATCAATAGTTTCAAGCAAGAGCCTGATGAAACCCTTTATCAAGCTTGGGAACAGTTTAAAGATTTATTGATAAAATGTCCTCAACACTATCTAACCCCTATGCAGGAGATAATATTGTTTTATCAAGGATTGGACGTGCCTACAAGACAGATTTTGGATGCTAAGGGAGCCGTACCTCAGATGAGTGCAACTAATGCTAGGAAAGCGATCCAAGAAGCTGCCGATCATTCTAAAAAATGGCACGATGGGACCTCTACTAGATCTAAGAGCAGCACTAATTTTGACGGGATTGCTGCTATTCAAGCTCAATTGGATAAAATTAGTAGAGAGATGAAGAAGCGTGATGAAAGAGCGTATGCTGCCCAAGTTGGATGTGAAAAGTGTGAAGGACCTCACTACACTAAAGATTGCCCAAACAAGAATGAAAGTGAGACGTTTGAAGAAGCATATTACACCCAATTTGGACAACCATTCCGACCTTCGGGGAGATTTAGGGAAGCTAGTCCGGGATTCTATCAAAAGAACAACTTCTATCCCGCTTATCAAGAGAGGAGGCAGACTTTAGACGATACTTTAAAGCAAATTATGGCCGATGCTGCTAAAAGACATGAAGAGAATACTGCTATGATCAAAGAAATCCGAGCTTCAACGGACACTACTACAAGAAATCAAGGAGCTTCGATCAAAGCATTGGAACAACAAATTGGTCAAATGAGCAAGGTTCTTCAAGAAAGAGGATATGGAAGTTTACCGAGCTCAACTGAAACCAACCCAAGAGATCATGTCAAGGCCATAAGCACCACTGAAGAAGTCACTCCTAATATACCTAGAAGATCGATGAATGGTAATGATGGTGCAAGACCCGAATTTTTCTTTAATTCTTCAATCAGCTTAAGGAGACTACTAAAAGAAAAGACAAAGATTGAAGAGGAGATCAAGGCAACAATGAAAGAAGAGAGCCCTGCAACCGACTCAAATGCCTTGCCTCATAAAGAAAGAGACCCAGGAAGTTTTACTCTACCTTGTTCTATTAATAATATATCTTTCAATAATGTGTTAGCTGACTTAGGAGCTAGTGTTAGTGTTATGCCTCTTAAGACATTCGCTACCCTAGGACTAGGAAAATTAGCACCAACTAAGTTACTTATTGAATTGGCTGATAAAACGGTAAAACGACCTGAAGGGATTGCTAATAATGTGCTAGTTAAGATTGAGCAGTTTATTTTTCCCGTAGACTTTGTTATACTAGACATGCCCGAGGATGTTAAGATTCCTTTAATCCTCGGAAGACCTTTCTTGTCTACTGCCCATGCTAAGATTGATGTGTTTAAGAGAAAAATTTCATTAAGGGTAGGGAATAATAAACTAGTCTATAAATGCCAAGATCCGGTTAAAAGCATAATTAGAGGTGTTTATGTACTAGGATTAAGAGAGCGTATGGACCTCGATCTTGAAGCTAGACTTATGGGAGAAACATTGATTCAAAACAACTCAACTAATCCTAATCATGAGAACTTTGAGGAATTCATTGACCTTAATGTACCTACCGAACTTAGACGCAATGTTGTTAATGATTCTGATGATGAGTGGTATGATTGTGTAGTAATTAATAAACGTAGGAGAGTGGTTGAGAAAACGAATTTGAACAATGATGTGTTTATTGAACTACCACCCCACCTTGCTTATTTATGCCTATATGATAATAAGAATTTCCCGTCTATCATTTTGTCATCTCTGCCCGAAAGGGACAGGACTTTGTTTATACAGATATTAAAGAAGAACGGCGTGGAAATTAAGGACGAGCAAGGAGTGTTCAATATTACTGATTTGGCGATGAAGGAGCGCGATGTTTCCGACTCCTTCAATGATCGATATTAAAGAGCTGAACGTGAGTCTAACTTGAAGACTCTGGAATAAAGACAAGTGCTTACCGGGAGACAACCCGGATTTATCTTTTTCTGTTTTCTGTGTCGAGTCAGTCAGGCCCGTATGAAGATACGGCGCATCTCAATCCTGAGATGCGACGCATCTCCTGCAATGGTCATATCTTATTTTAATTTTCTGCATTTTTTATTTTCGACTTTAAAACTATTTATCAGTTTATTTTAATGCGGCGCATCCCTGTTTAAGGATGCGGCGCATCTTTATTCTGATCCGTATTTATTCCAGGCTCGATACGGCGTTTCTTCTCCAATAAGATACGGCGCATCGACTGACCTGATGATTTTCAGTTTTAATTTTTAAGTTTTATTTTTATCTAACTACTAATGTATTATGCAAGTTTGAACCTTTCTTATCTTAGGTGTGTTTTAAAGCATTGGTGGTATTATAGTTTCCTGGATTTCCTGTGGATACATCAAGTATTAAGCTTTAACGTTCTAATCCACAAGAAGATGATTTTTGCTCAAATACAAATGGAGGATCATACCGAGCAAATCTCAGGGGAGTTTTTCTGTTCTAATTCTTTTATTTTCCAGTTTTTACCTTTTATACAAACAACGAGGACGTTGTTTAACTTAAGTGGGGGGATTGGAGAATTAGAACACTTAACATTTACTTGTCCTAAACTTTTTCAAAAAATATGCTTAAAATGTGCTTAATATATCAAACTTAAAAAAAAAATTTAGCATGTTTTTGTTTAAGATCTAAGTTGCATAGCTGCACACATGGCGTTATTTTCAAAAATTGTGATTTTCCAAAATTCACAAATCTATGAGTGTGCCGGTGACTTGTAAACTTTAGAACTTGGCTTGTATACTATTCGAGACCACCATAATGAGTATTATTTTATATAATTGGAATGACTTGTCTAAATTGGTAAATTTCTAGGATTACACCCAAAAAGCCTATTATATGTTATGTGTTATTAACTAACTACACTGGTTAGTTAACCCCCGTATAACCCTTTTGTTACTACTTATAAATTTGACTTGATGCGCGTGATGTGTCGTTGCGGTTTAGCAGTTTTAATGCCTACTCAAGTTTTAAATTTATATTTAGCCGACTTATCAATAACACACACACTTAACGAGCAGTGTACCCGGTCAGTATGAATATAATGGTAAGTAGAGTGTCGATCACTAAGAGTGGAACGTATTATCTCGTTATTCTAATCAGTATTTTAATATCCTAACGCAAGGGGGTTTCAGCCTGAGAGACTGGCACGATTTGTTTGCAATTAAATAATAAAATAAACCAATAGGCACGAATCAGCAAGTAGTACACACGTACACAGATAAATACTCGAGACAATAAGAGGGCTGTCCTTATGATTAAGTAGATTGTCACTTGTTTTATTGATAGCTTTATATGAAGTGTATGTAGTTAACCCTTTCTCGTTGGTCCTAATCTTATCGGCGAGTAAACCTTTAATGATTACTTATGTCTAAAAGTTATTCCTAAGTGATCAATTTAGTAATAACCGTGGGAGCCACATTATGTCCTGCAGTCAAATGCCCACAAGCCACTAATAAACACAGAGGTTATCAATGCACTAATAAGTAGTAACCAAAGACATCAACATATAAACTTTAATTGATGGGAAAGCAGGTATTAAAGGGAGTGCAATCTTTCGTTGTCATATTACACAAGCCACCAATCCTGATGAATTAAAGTTTGCTAACACAATAAAACAAAACTACTTAATGAATTAAACACATGCAGCACCTTCTTACAGCTCTTGTATCTTTGATTTGGGTGTGTCTTGTGCTGCCTTCTTGACTGAATTCGTCCTAGGGTTTTTCCTGTTCGGACTTCGAAACTAATATAATGCGTACGAAATTCGTCTGGTCTTGGGGTATTTATAGTTTCTGTCTGAGGGAAGATGCGGCGCATCTAGTAAGTAGATGCGGCGCATTGACTTAACTTCGCGTGGGGTCCAAGATTATAATATTCAGGAATATTCGTACACCGCCAGAAGATGCGGCGTATCTTTATCTTTGGATGCGGCGCATGTCCTCTTGTATCTTGGATCGTATCTGGTGATATCTTGATAGAGATGCGGCGCATGTCATGAGTGAGATGCGGCGCATCTGGAGCAGATTAGTCTTGATCTTCTTCATTTCAGTAGACTCTTATCTTTATGCATGTTTTGCTCCATAATCAGTCCAAAATCGCTAAGTTTCACCAAATGCTTGTTTTTACCTGAGAATTACAAAAGTAAATGATTAAGTATCAATCCTCATACATAATATAGTAAAACAAGTCAAATTAATAGGATAAATGATAGTAATAAAATGTACTTATTTGAGTTCATCAAATATCCCCCCACTTGAACTTTACTTGTCCCCAAGTAAACCTTAGAATTTCTTTTATGAAAATGTATCCTAAAAGATGTTAGGATTTATTTTTATATTTAAGCATTTATTCGTTTATGTCATAATCACACAACTAAACACTTAACGAATTAGAAGTAAAATAAAATAAGTTGATAAAAGCAAATCTAATAATTTAACTGTCCAGTCGTGACGAATATTCTATCATAAGCTTGGCAAGTATACACATCTCCACCACTAAAGCTAAGGAATAACAAGTCTAAAGCGGTAAAAAGGGTTTTTAGGCTTAAGGGTTAATTATTCTCTTTTCACTATCGATCTCAAATTCCAGAAAAGGCGACAAAATCACAAATACATAATCGAATCCACGAACACGATACTTGCAATTGCTCAAATCCTTAACTCGAATAGGCTAAAGATAGGTCCAAACTTTACCAATAATAATATATCAAAAAGGGCGACAAAATCATAAATACATAGCCGAATCCACGACTACCATACTTAAGATTGCTCAAATCCCTAATCTCAATAAATCAAAGGTTTGGTTGGATAAAGAACAATATAGGGTATGGTTAACATTTGGGATATAAATTGGTGTAAAGTGAAAAATAAACAAAACAAATAAATTAAAATCCTAAGTGTGGTTAATCACTATCCCAACCATCCAATGACTAAGACTCATATCATAGAATAACTCACGCTTTAACACTTGAAACACACGCTTTAGGTAGACACGAATTATACTCAACAAGATCTTAATCAAGAATAAACCTTAATTGGCGTTCCCATAACTGCCAATTCCCATTCAATCCATAGATATAGTACAACAAATAGTGGTGATATCGACCACTTACATAACTTTACATCGTTGGTTAAAATTATCTTCCAACTTTTCTTTCTTTCTTTTTCTTTTCTTATTTTTTCGATTTTTTTTTTTTTTTTTTTTTTTTTTTTTTTTTTTTTTTTTTTTTTTAACAAAAGATGTGTAAAATTTCACCACATCACTATAAATATAATTCTGGATAATTTTTCCATACTTTTCATACTTTCAGAAATAACGCTAATAGTGAAAGTAGTAAACACACGAAAAATAAACTCAAAGATATACAATATTTACTTTCACTCCAATTGCATTGTGCAATTTCCCGACCTAACCAAAGATAATGAATTACGCACGCGAACACAGGTAATGTAAGAAAACACACTTTGCCTATAGCAATTAACCAACCACGGATTCTAATCTACAGGGTAGGCTAAGGTGTAAGGGTGTAACGAAACATTTTAAACATAGGTGTAAGAAACGAAAGGAATGGCTCTGAGTGTTTTTCTAGGGGTATCTTACTCTAAAAATGAGAGTAACAAAAGGTTTATACGGGGGTTAACTAACCAGTGTAGTTAGCTAATAACACATAACATATAAAGGCTATTTGGGTGTAATCCTAGAAATTTACCAATTTAGACAAGTCATTCCAATTATATAAAATAATACTCATTATGGTGGTCTCGAATAGTATACAAGCCAAGTTCTAAAGTTTACAAGTCACCGGCACACTCATAGATTTGTGAATTTTGGAAAATCACAATTTTTGAAAATAACGTCATGTGTGCAGCTATGCAACTTAGATCTTAAACAAAAACATGCTAAAAAAATTTTTTAAGTTTGATATATTAAGCACATTTTAAGCATAATTTTTGAAAAAGTTTAGGACAAGTAATTGTTAAGTGTTCTAATTCTCCAATCCCCCCACTTAAGTTAAACAACGTCCTCGTTGTTTGTATAAAAGGTAAAAACTGGAAAATAAAAGAATTAGAATAGAAAAACTCCCCTGAGATTTGCTCGGTATGATCCTCCATTAGTATAAGAGCAAAAATCATCTTTTTCTTGTGGATTAGAATGTTAAAGCTTCATACTTGATGTATCCACAGGAAATCCAGGAAACTATAATACCACCAATGTTTTAAAACACACCTAAGATTAGTTGCACTCATTTGAGGTACATAACTTTACACCTTAACCGAAAGGTTGAATCAAGTTCTTCGTTAAGTTTTTGGCGCCGCTGCCGGGGAGTGAATTGTTATTATCTGTTAATTTGATTAGTATTTTAATTAGGTTTTTCATTTTATTAGATTAATTGCATCATTGTATTATTTTGCATATTTGTTGTACTGTGTGTTATTTGTTTCGTGTTATTTGTTTGCTTTTATTTTTGTTTTTGTTTATTTTTGTTTGTGTGTTTTTATTTTTTGTTTTTATTTTTCGTATTTTTTCTGTTCTGCTATCGTTGTACTGTGCTAAATCAAACGATACGGCGCATCTGATTTCTCAGATACGGCGTATTGCGTTTAATTTTTAAAAAATACAACGCGTTTAATTAATTCGATACGACGCATCTTTTCCCCAAGATACGACGTATCTGTTTTTAATACGAAATTTTTTTCAAAAAGCGATAAAGTAATACGACGCATCTGCTTTTGCAGATACGGCGTATCTGTTTTTGATAAAAAAATTTTCTAAACGTTAACGCCATACGACGCATCTGCTTTCGCAGATACGGCGTATCTATTATTTTAATTAAAAACAGTTTGCGAATTATTAAACAGATACGACACATCGATCTATATCGATACGGCGCATCTTTCTGAATCAAAAATCGATATTTATTTTTAAACGTAACGAAAATACGGCGCATTAACTTTCGTTAATACGACGCATTTAATTTTAATTAGATAAGCTGATTTTTGATTATTTAATTCGATACGGCGCATTCTTAAATTCTAAAGCGGCGTATCTATTTTCTGGATAAAGTCTGATTAAATTTTAACGATTATAAGATACGGCGTATCCAACTTTTTGGATACGGCGCATCGTCTGCAGATATCAGTAACTTTAATTTTTCGTATTCCGTTTTCGTTATTAATTATCTGATATATTACTTTCTCGAGCATACCCTACTGATGCTTTTGTGATTGATATCAGGAAGTGCATGACCAGGAGTTCTACGAAGAACTTGATTCAACCTTTCGAAGATCCTGAACGAGCCCTACATTCGCTTAAAAGGCTTTTCCACACAAGAAGCTTTGATCTTTCAAGTTCACTCGAGCTTGATTACTTTTCTGAAGATAAAGAGGAAGTTGAAACAGAAACAATGGGCGAAAACACTACTATGGAGGAATACATGAACAGTACCCGTGCTGATTACACTTCAGGAGTTGCTAGACCAAAGTTTGATGATAAGTCAAAATTTGAGTTGAAGGGTCAGTTTCTCAAAGAACTAAGAGAGAATGCTTTCAGTGGGACGGAACATGAAGATGCTAATGAGCATGTTGAAAAGGTCCTGGAGATTAAAGATTTGTTTACTTCAGAAGGAGTCACTGACGATCAGATCATGCTAAGAATATTTCCAATCTCGCTAAAAGGAGCTGCTAACAAGTGGCTAAGGAATGAACCTGCTAGTTCAATCACTACATGGGGAGATTTGAAGAGCAAATTCCTGAAGAGATATTGTCCACCTGCTAAGACTGCTAAAAAGATGGAGGCTATCAATAGTTTCAAGCAAGAGCCTGATGAAACCCTTTATCAAGCTTGGGAACGATTTAAAGATTTATTGATAAAATGTCCTCAACACTATCTAACCCCTATGCAGGAGATAATATTGTTTTATCAGGGATTGGACGTGCCTACAAGACAGATTTTGGATGCTAAGGGAGTTGTACCTCAAATGAGTGCAACTAATGCTAGGAAAGCGATCCAAGAAGCTGCCGATCATTCTCAAAAATGGCACGATGGGACCTCTACTAGATCTAAGAGCAGCACTAATTTTGACGGGATTGCTGCTATTCAAGCTCAATTGGATAAAATTAGTAGAGAAATGAAGAAGCGTGATGAAAGAGCGTATGCTGCCCAAGTTGGATGTGAAAAGTGTGAAGGACCTCACTACACTAAAGATTGCCCAAACAAGAATGAAAGTGAGACGTTTGAAGAAGCATATTACACCCAATTTGGACAACCATTCCGACCTTCGGGGAGATTTAGGGAAGCTAGTCCGGGATTCTATCATAAGAACAACTTCAATCCCGCTTATCAAGAGAGGAGGCAGACTTTAGACGATACTTTAAAGCAAATTATGGCCGATGCTGCTAAAAGACATGAAGAGAATACTGCTATGATCAAAGAAATCCGAGCTTCAACGGACACTACTACAAGAAATCAAGGAGCTTCGATCAAAGCATTGGAACAACAAATTGGTCAAATGAGCAAGGTTCTTCAAGAAAGGGGATATGGAAGTTTACCGAGCTCAACTGAAACCAACCCAAGAGATCATGTCAAGGCCATAAGCACCACTGAAGAAGTCACTCCTAATATACCTAGAAGATCGATGAATGGTGATGATGGTGCAAGACCCAAATTTTTCTTTAATTCTTCAATCAGCTTAAGGAGACTACTAAAAGAAAAGACAAAGATTGAAGAGGAGATCAAGGCAACAATGAAAGAAGAGAGCTCTGCAACCGACTTAAATGCCTTGCCTCATAAAGAAAGAGACCCAGGAAGTTTTACTTTGCCTTGTTCTATTAATAATATATCTTTCAATAATGTGTTAGCTGACTTAGGAGCTAGTGTTAGTGTTATGCCTCTTAAGACATTCGCTACCCTAGGACTAGGAAAATTAGCACCAACTAAGTTACTTATTGAATTGGCTGATAAAACGGTAAAACGACCTGAAGGGATTGCTATTAATGTGCTAGTTAAGATTGAGCAGTTTATTTTTCCCGTAGACTTTGTTATTCTAAACATGCCCGAGGATGTTAAGATTCCTTTAATCCTCGGAAGGCCTTTCTTGTCTACTGCCCATGCTAAGATTGATGTGTTTAAGAGAAAAATTTCATTAAGGGTAGGGAATAATAAACTAGTCTATAAATGCCAAGATCCGGTTAAAAGCATAATTAGAGGTGTTTATGTACTAGGATTAAGAGAGCGTATGGACCTCGATCTTGAAGCTAGACTTAAGGGAGAAACATTGATTCAAAACAACTCAACTAATCCTAATCATGAGAACTTTGAGGAATTCATTGACCTTAATGTACCTACCGAACTTAGACGCAATGTTGTTAATGATTCTGATGATGAGTGGTATGATTGTGTAGTAATTAATAAACGTAGGAGAGTGGTTGAGAAAACGAATTTGAATAATGATGTGTTTATTGAACTACCACCCCACCTTGCTTATTTATGCCTATATGATAATAAGAATTTCCCGTCTATCATTTTGTCATCTCTGCCCGAAAGGGACAGGACTTTGTTTATACAGATATTAAAGAAGAACGACGTGGAAATTAAGGACGAGCAAGGAGTGTTCAATATTACTGAATTGGCGATGAAGGAGCGCGATGTTTCCGACTCCTTCAATGATCGATATTAAAGAGCTGAATGTGAGTCTAACTTGAAGACTCTGGAATAAAGACAAGTGCTTGCCGGGAGACAACCCGGATTTATCTTTTATTATTCTGTTTTTGTGTCGAGTCAGTCAGGCCCGCATGAGGATACGGCGCATCTCCATCCTGAGATGCGACGCATCTCCTGCAATGGTCATATCTTATTTTAATTTTCTGCATTTTTTATTTTCGACTTTCAAACTATTTATCAGTTTATTTTAATGCGGCGCATCCCTGGTTAAGGATGCGGCGCATCTTTATTCTGATCCGTATTTATTCCAGGCTCGATACGGCGTATCTTCTTCAATAAGATACGGCGCATCGACTGACCTGATGATTTTCAGTTTTAATTTTTAAGTTTTTTTTTATCTAACTACTAATGTATTATGCAAGTTTGAACCTTTCTTATCTTAGGTGTGTTTTAAAGCATTGGTGGTATTATAGTTTCCTGGATTTCCTGTGAATACATCAAGTATGAAGCTTTAACGTTCTAATCCACAAGAAAGATGATTTTTGCTCTTATACTAATGGAGGATCATACCGAGCAAATCTCAGGGGAGTTTTTCTATTCTAATTCTTTTATTTTCCAGTTTTTTAACCTTTTATACAAACAACGAGGTCGTTGTTTAACTTAAGTGGGGGGATTGGAGAATTAGAACACTTAACAATTACTTGTCCTAAACTTTTTCAAAATATGCTTAAAATGTGCTTAATATATCAAACTTAAAAATTTTTTTAGCATGTTTTTGTTTAAGATCTAAGTTGCATAGCTGCACACATGACGTTATTTTCAAAAATTGTGATTTTCCAAAATTCACAAATCTATGAGTGTGCCGGTGACTTGTAAACTTTAGAACTTGGCTTGTATACTATTCGAGACCACCATAATGAGTATTATTTTATATAATTGGAATGACTTGTCTAAATTGGTAAAATTCTAGGATTACACCCAAATAGCCTTTATTATGTTATGTGTTATTACCTAACTACACTGGTTAGTTAACCCCCGTATAAACCTTTTGTTACTCTCATTTTTAGAGTAAGATACCCCTAGAAAAACACTCAGAGCCATTCCTTTCGTTTCTTACACCTATGTTTAAGATGTTTCATTACACCTTACACCTTAGCCTACCCTGTAGATTAGAATCCGTGGTTGGTTAATTGCTATAGGCAAAGTGTGTTTCCTTACATTACCTGTGTTCGCGTGCGTAATTCATTATCTTTGGTTAGGTCGGGAAATTGCACAATGCAATTGGAGTGAAAGTAAATATTGTATATCTTTGAGTTTATTTTTCGTGTGTTTACTACTTTCACTATTACCGTTATTTCTGAAGTATGAAAAGTATGGAAAAATTATCCATAATTATCATTATAGTGATGTGGTGAAATTTTACACATCTATGTTTATGTAAGAAAAAGAAAATAAAAAAAAAAAAAAAAAAAAAAAAAAAAAAAAAATCGAAAAAATAAGAAAAGAAAAAGAAAGAAAGAAAAGTTGGAAGTTAGTTTTAAACCAACGATGTAAAGTTATGTAAGTGGTCGATATCACCACTAGTTGTTGTACTATATTTATGGATTGAATGGGAATTGGCAGTTATGGGAACGCCAATTAAGGTTTATTCTTTGATTAAGATCTTGTTGAGTATAATTCGTGTCTACCTAAAGCGTGTGTTTCAAGTGTTAAAGCGTGAGTTATTCGATGATATGAGTCTTATTCATGGGATGGTTGGGATAGTGATTAACCACACTTATGATTTTAATTTATTTGTTTTGTTTATTTTTCACTTTACACCAATTTATATCCCAAATGTTAACCATACCCTATATTGTTCTTTATCCAACCAAACCTTTGATTTATTGAGATTAGGGATTTGAGCAATCTTAAGTATCGTAGTCGTGGATTCGGCTATGTATTTATGATTTTGTCGCCCTTTTTGATATATTATTATTGGTAAAGTTTGGACCTATCTTTAGCCTATTCGAGTTAAGGATTTGAGCAATTGCAAGTATCGTGTTCGTGGATTCGGTCATGTATTTGTGATTTTGTCGCCTTTTCTGGAATTTGAGATCGATAGTGAAAAGAGAATAATTAACCCTTAAGCCTAAAAACCCTTTTTACCGCTTTAGACTTGTTATTCCTTAGCTTTAGTGGTGGAGATGTGTATACTTGCCAAGCTTATGATAGGATATTCGTCACGACTGGACAGTTAAACGATTAGATTTGCTTTTATCGAAATATTTTTATCCAACTTCTAATTTGTTAAGTGTTTAGTTGTGTGATTATGAAATAAACGAATACATGCTTAAATATAAAAATAAATCCTAAACATCTTTTAGGATACATTTTCATAAAAGAAATTCTAAGGTTTACTTGGGGACAAGTAAAGTTCAAGTGGGGGGATATTTGATGAACTCAAATAAGTACATTTTATTACTATCATTTATCCTATTAATTTGACTTGTTTTACTATATTATGTATGAGGATTGATACTTAATCATTTACTTTTGTAATTCTCAGGTAAAAACAAGCATTTGGTGAAACTTAGCGATTTTGGACTGATTATGGAGCAAAACATACATAAAGATAAGAGTCTACTGAAATGAAGAAGATCAAGACTAATCTGCTCCAGATGCGCCGCATCTCACTCATGACATGCGCCGCATCTCTATTAAGATATCACCAGATACGATCCAAGATACAAGAGGACATGCGCCGCATCTAATCATGGAGTTACGCCGCATCTTCTGGCGGTGTACGAATATTCTTGAATATTATAATCTTGGACCCCACGCGAAGTTAAGTCAATGCGCCGCATCTACTTACTAGATGCGCCGCATCTTCCCTCAGACAGAAACTATAAATACCCCAAGACCAGACGAATTTCGTACGCATTATATTAGATTCGAAGACCGAACAGGAAAAACCCTAGGACGAATTCAGTCAAGAAGGCAGCACAAGACACACCCAAATCAAAGATACAAGAGCTGTAAGAAGGTGTTGCATGTGTTTAATTCATTAAGTAGTTTTGTTTTATTGTGTTAGCAAACTTTAATTCATCAGGATTGGTGGCTTATGTAATGTGACAACGAAAGATTGCACTCCCTTTAATACTTGCTTTCCCATCAATTAAAGTTTATATGTTGATGTCTTTGGTTACTACTTATTAGTGCATTGATAACCTCTGTGTTTATTAGTGGCTTGCGGGCATTTGACTGCGGGACATAATGTGGCTCCCACGGTTATTACTAAATTGATCACTTAGGAATAACTTTTAGACATAAGTAATCATTAAGGGTTTACTCGCCGATAAGATTAGGACCAACGAGAAAGGGTTAACTACATACACTTCATATAAGGCTATCAATAAAACAAGTGACAATCTACTTAATCATAAGGACAGCCCTCTTATTGTCTCGAGTATCTATCTGTGTACGTGTATGCTACTTGCTGATTCGTGCCTATTGGTTTATTTTATTATTTAATTGCAAACAAATCGTGTCAGTCTCTCAGGCTGAAACCCCTTGCGTTAGGATATTAAAATACTGATTAGAATAACGAGATAATACGTTCCACTCTTAGTGATCGACACTCTACTTACCATTATATTCATACTGACCGGGTACACTGCTCGTTAAGTGTGTGTGTTATTGATAAGTCGGCTAAATATAAATTTAAAACTTGAGTAGGCATTAAAACTGCTAAACCGCAACGACACATCACGCACGCGCATCAAGTTTTTGGCGCCATTGCCGGGGAGTGAATTGTTATTATCTGTTAATTTGATTAGTATTTTAATTAGGATTTTCTTTTTATTAGATTAATTGCATCATTGTATTATTTTTGCATATTTGTTGTACTGTGTGTTATTTGTTTTGTGTTATTTGTTTGCTTTATTTGTTTTTATTTTCGTGTGTTTTATTTGATTTTTATTTTTCGTGTTTTCTGTTCTGCTATCGTTGTACTGTGCTAAATCAAACGATACGGCGCATCTGATTTCTCAGATACGGCGTATTGCGTTTAATTTTTAAAAAATACAACGCGTTTAATTAATTCGATACGACGCATCTTTTCCCCAAGATACGGCGTATCTGTTTTTAATACGAAATTTTTTTCAAAAAGCGATAAAGTAATACGACGCATCTGCTTTTGCAGATACGGCGTATCTGTTTTTGATAAAAAAAAATTTCTAAACGTTAACGCGATACGACGCATCTGCTTTCGTAGATACGGCGTATCTATTATTTTAATTAAAAACAGTTTGCGAATTATTAAACAGATACGACGCATCGATCTATATCGATACGGCGCATCTTTCTGAATCAAAAATCGATATTTATTTTTAAACGTAACGAAAATACGGCGCATTAACTTTCGTTAATACGACGCATTTAATTTTAATTAGATAAGCTGATTTTTGATTATTTAATTCGATACGGCGCATTCTTAAATTCTAAAGCGGCGTATCTATTTTCTGGATAAAGTCTGATTAAATTTTAACGATTATAAGATACGGCGTATCCAACTTTTTGGATACGGCGCATCGTCTGCAGATATCAGTAACTTTAATTTTTCGTATTCCGTTTTCGTTATTAATTATCTGATATATTACTTTCTCGAGCATACCCTACTGATGCTTTTGTGATTGATTTCAGGAAGTGCATGACCAGGAGTTCTACGAAGAACTTGATTCAACCTTTCGAAGATCCTGAACGAGCCCTGCATTCGCTTAAAAGGCTTTTCAACACAAGAAGCTTTGATCTTTCAAGTTCACTCGAGCTTGATTACTTTTCTGAAGAGAAAGAGGAAGTTGAAACAGAAACAATGGGCGAAAACACTACTATGGAGGAATACATGAACAGTACCCGTGCTGATTACACTTCAGGAGTTGCTAGACCAAAGTTTGATGATAAGTCAAAATTTGAGTTGAAGGGTCAGTTTCTCAAAGAACTAAGAGAGAATGCTTTCAGTGGGACGGAACATGAGGATGCTAATGAGCATGTTGAAAAGGTCCTGGAGATTAAAGATTTGTTTACTTCAGAAGGAGTCACTGACGATCAGATCATGCTAAGAATCTTTCCAATCTCGCTAAAAGGAGCTGCTAACAAGTGGCTAAGGAATGAACCTGCTAGTTCAATCACTACATGGGGAGATTTGAAGAGCAAATTCCTGAAGAGATATTGTCCACCTGCTAAGACTACTAAAAAGATGGAGGCTATCAATAGTTTCAAGCAAGAGCCTGATGAAACCCTTTATCAAGCTTGGGAACGATTTAAAGATTTATTGATAAAATGTCCTCAACACTATCTAACCCCTATGCAGGAGATAATATTGTTTTATCAGGGATTGGACGTGCCTACAAGACAGATTTTGGATGCTAAGGGAGCTGTACCTCAAATGAGTGCAACTAATGCTAGGAAAGCGATCCAAGAAGCTGCCGATCATTCTCAAAAATGGCACGATGGGACCTCTACTAGATCTAAGAGCAGCACTAATTTTGACGGGATTGCTGCTATTCAAGCTCAATTGGATAAAATTAGTAGAGAAATGAAGAAGCGTGATGAAAGAGCGTATGCTGCCCAAGTTGGATGTGAAAAGTGTGAAGGACCTCACTACACTAAAGATTGCCCAAACAAGAATGAAAGTGAGACGTTTGAAGAAGCATATTACACCCAATTTGGACAACCATTCCGACCTTCGGGGAGATTTAGGGAAGCTAGTCCGGGATTCTATCATAAGAACAACTTCAATCCCGCTTATCAAGAGAGGAGGCAGACTTTAGACGATACTTTAAAGCAAATTATGGCCGATGCTGCTAAAAGACATGAAGAGAATACTGCTATGATCAAAGAAATCCGAGCTTCAACGGACACTACTACAAGAAATCAAGGAGCTTCGATCAAAGCATTGGAACAACAAATTGGTCAAATGAGCAAGGTTCTTCAAGAAAGGGGATATGGAAGTTTACCGAGCTCAACTGAAACCAACCCAAGAGATCATGTCAAGGCCATAAGCACCACTGAAGAAGTCACTCCTAATATACCTAGAAGATCGATGAATGGTAATGATGGTGCAAGACCCGAATTTTTCTTTAATTCTTCAATCAGCTTAAGGAGACTACTAAAAGAAAAGACAAAGATTGAAGAGGAGATCAAGGCAACAATGAAAGAAGAGAGCTCTGCAACCGACTTAAATGCCTTGCCTCATAAAGAAAAAGACCCAGGAAGTTTTACTCTACCTTGTTCTATTAATAATATATCTTTCAATAATGTGTTAGCTGACTTAGGAGCTAGTGTTAGTGTTATGCCTCTTAAGACATTCGCTACCCTAGGACTAGGAAAATTAGCACCAACTAAATTACTTATTGAATTGGCTGATAAAACGGTAAAACGACCTGAAGGGATTGCTAATAATGTACTAGTTAAGATTGAGCAGTTTATTTTTCCCGTAGACTTTGTTATACTAGACATGCCCGAGGATGTTAAGATTCCTTTAATCCTCGGAAGACCTTTCTTGTCTACTGCCCATGCTAAGATTGATGTGTTTAAAAGAAAAATCTCATTAAGGGTAGGGAATAATAAACTAGTCTATAAGTGCCAAGATCCTGTTAAAAGCATAATTAGAGGTGTTTATGTGCTAGGATTAAGAGAGCGTATGGACCTCGATCTTGAAGCTAGACTTATGGGAGAAACATTGATTCAAAACAACTCAACTAATCCTAATCATGAGAACTTTGAGGAATTCATTGACCTTAATGTACCTACCGAACTTAGACGCAATGTTGTTAATGATTCTGATGATGAGTGGTATGATTGTGTAGTAATTAATAAACGTAGGAGAGTAGTTGAGAAAACGAATTTGAACAATGATGTGTTTATTGAACTACCACCCCACCTTGCTTATTTATGCCTATATGATAATAAGAATTTCCCGTCTATCATTTTGTCATCTCTGCCCGAAAGGGACAGGACTTTGTTTATACAGATATTAAAGAAGAACGGCGTGGAAATTAAGGACGAGCAAGGAGTGTTCAATATTACTGAATTGGCGATGAAGGAGCGCGATGTTTCCGACTCCTTCAATGATCGATATTAAAGAGCTGAACGTGAGTCTAACTTGAAGACTCTGGAATAAAGACAAGTGCTTACCGGGAGACAACCCGGATTTATCTTTTTCTGTTTTCTGTGTCGAGTCAGTCAGGCCCGTATGAAGATACGGCGCATCTCAATCCTGAGATGCGACGCATCTCCTGCAATGGTCATATCTTATTTTAATTTTCTGCATTTTTTATTTTCGACTTTCAAACTATTTATCAGTTTATTTTAATGCGGCGCATCCCTGGTTAAGGATGCGGCGCATCTTTATTCTGATCCGTATTTATTCCAGGCTCGATACGGCGTATCTTCTCCAAAAAGATACGGCGCATCGACTGACCTGATGATTTTCAGTTTTAATTTTTAAGTTTTATTTTTATCTAACTACTAATGTATTATGCAAGTTTGAACCTTTCTTATCTTAGGTGTGTTTTAAAGCATTGGTGGTATTATAGTTTCCTGGATTTCCTGTGGATACATCAAGTATTAAGCTTTAACGTTCTAATCCACAAGAAGATGATTTTTGCTCAAATACAAATGGAGGATCATACCGAGCAAATCTCAGTGGAGTTTTTCTGTTCTAATTCTTTTATTTTCCAGTTTTTACCTTTTATACAAACAACGAGGACGTTGTTTAACTTAAGTGGGGGGATTGGAGAATTAGAACACTTAACATTTACTTGTCCTAAACTTTTTCAAAAATTATGCTTAAAATGTGCTTAATATATCAAACTTAAAAATTTTTTTTTTTAGCATGTTTTTGTTTAAGATCTAAGTTGCATAGCTGCACACATGACGTTATTTTCAAAAATTGTGATTTTCCAAAATTCACAAATCTATGAGTGTGCCGGTGACTTGTAAACTTTAGAACTTGGCTTGTATACTATTCGAGACCACCATAATGAGTATTATTTTATATAATTGGAATGACTTGTCTAAATTGGTAAATTTCTAGGATTACACCCAAAAAGCCTATTATATGTTATGTGTTATTAACTAACTACACTGGTTAGTTAACCCCCGTATAACCCTTTTGTTACTCTCATTTTTAGAGAAAGATACCCCTAGAAAAACACTCAGAGCCATTCCTTTCGTTTCTTACACCTATGTTTAAGATGTTTCGTTACACCTTACACCTTAGCCTACCCTGTAGATTAGAATCCGTGGTTGGTTAATTGCTATAGGCAGAGTGTGTTTCCTTACATTACCTGTGTTCGCGTGCGTAATTCATTATCTTTGGTTAGGTCAGGAAATTGCACAATGCAATTGGAGTGAAAGTAAATATTGTATATCTTTGAGTTTATTTTTCGTGTGTTTACTACTTTCACTATTAGCGTTATTTCTGAAGTATGAGAAGTATGGAAAAATTATCCAGAATTATCATTATAGTGATGTGGTGAAATTTTACACATCTAAGTTTATATGTTGAAAAAAAAAAATCGAAAAAATAAGAAAAGAAAAAGAAAGAAAGAAAAGTTGGAAGTTAGTTTTTAACCAACGATGTAAAGTTATGTAAGTGGTCGATATCACCACTATTTGTTGTACTATATTTATGGATTGAATGGGAATTGGCAGTTATGGGAACGCCAATTAAGGTTTATTCTTTGATTAAGATCTTGTTGAGTATAATTCGTGTCTACCTAAAGCGTGTGTTTCAAGTGTTAAAGCGTGAGTTATTCGATGATATGAGTCTTATTCATGGGATGGTTGGGATAGTGATTAACCACACTTAGGATTTTAATTTATTTGTTTTGTTTATTTTTCACTTTACACCAATTTATATCCCAAATGTTAACCATACCCTATATTGTTCTTTATCCAACCAAACCTTTGATTTATTGAGATTAGGGATTTGAGCAATCTTAAGTATCGTAGTCGTGGATTCGGCTATGTATTTATGATTTTGTCGCCCTTTTTGATATATTATTATTGGTGAAGTTTGGACCTATCTTTAGCCTATTCGAGTTAAGGATTTGAGCAATTGCAAGTATCGTGTTCGTGGATTCGATCATGTATTTGTGATTTTGTCGCCTTTTCGGGAATTTGAGATCGATAGTGATAAAGAATAATTAACCCTTAAGCCTAAAAACCCTTTTTACCGCTTTAGACTTGTTATTCCTTAGCTTTAGTGGTGGAGATGTGTATACTTGCCAAGCTTATGATAGAATATTCGTCACGACTGGACAGTTAAACGATTAGATTTGCTTTTATCAACTTATTTTATTTTACTTCTAATTCGTTAAGTGTTTAGTTGTGTAATTATGAAATAAACGAATACATGCTTAAATATAAAAATAAATCCTAACATCTTTTAGGATACATTTTCATAAAAGAAATTCTAAGGTTTACTTGGGGACAAGTAAAGTTCAAGTGGGGGGATATTTGATGAACTCAAATAAGTACATTTTATTACTATCATTTATCCTATTAATTTTACTTGTTTTACTATATTATGTATGAGGATTGATACTTAATCATTTACTTTTGTAATTCTCAGGTAAAAACAAGCATTTAGTGAAACTTAGCGATTTTGGAATGATTATGGAGCAAAACATGCATAAAGATAAGAGTCTACTGAAATGAAGAAGATCAAGACTAATCTGCTCCAGATGCGCCGCATCTCACTCATTACATGCGCCGCATCTCTATTAAGATATCACCAGATACGATCCAAGATACAAGAGGACATGCGCCGCATCTAATCATGGAGTTACGCCGCATCTTCTGGCGGTGTACGAATATTCCTGAATATTATAATCTTGGACCCCACGCGAAGTTAAGTCAATGCGCCGCATCTACTTACTAGATGCGCCGCATCTTCCCTCAGACAGAAACTATAAATACCCCAAGACCAGACGAATTTCGTACGCATTATATTATATTCGAAGACCAAACAGGAAAAACCCTAGGACGAATTCAGTCAAGAAGGCAGCACAAGACACACCCAAATCAAAGATACAAGAGCTGTAAGAAGGTGCTGCATGTGTTTAATTCATTAAGTAGTTTTGTTTTATTGTGTTAGCAAACTTTAATTCATCAGGATTGGTGGCTTGTGTAATGTGACAACGAAAGATTGCACTCCCTTTAATACTTGCTTTCCCATCAATTAAAGTTTATATGTTGATGTCTTTGGTTACTACTTATTAGTGCATTGATAACCTCTGTGTTTATTAGTGGCTTGCGGGCATTTGACTGCGGGACATAATGTGGCTCCCACGGTTATTACTAAATTGATCACTTAGGAATAACTTTTAGACATAAGTAATCATTAAGGGTTTACTCGCCGATAAGATTAGGACCAACGAGAAAGGGTTAACTACATACACTTCATATAAGGCTATCAATAAAACAAGTGACAATCTACTTAATCATAAGGACAGCCCTCTTATTGTCTCGAGTATCTATCTGTGTACGTGTGTGCTACTTGCTGATTCGTGCCTATTGGTTTATTTTATTATTTAATTGCAAACAAATCGTGCCAGTCTCTCAGGCTGAAACCCCCTTGCGTTAGGATATTAAAATACTGATTAGAATAACGAGATAATACGTTCCACTCTTAGTGATCGACACTCTACTTACCATTATATTCATACTGACCGGGTACACTGCTCTTTAAGTGTGTGTGTTATTGATAAGTCGGCTAAATATAAATTTAAAACTTGAGTAGGCATTAAAACTGCTAAACCGCAACGACACATCACGCGCATCAAGTTTTTGGCGCCGTTGCCGGGGAGTGAATTGTTATTATCTGTTAATTTGATTAGTATTTTAATTAGGTTTTTCTTTTTATTAGATTAATTGCATCATTGTATTATTTTTGCATATTTGTTGTACTGTGTGTTATTTGTTTTGTGTTATTTGTTTGCTTTATTTGTTTTTATTTTCGTGTGTTTTATTTGATTTTTATTTTTCGTATTTTTCTGTTCTGCTATCGTTGTACTGAGCTAAATCAAACGATACGGCGCATCTGATTTCTCAGATACGGCGTATTGCGTTTAATTTTTAAAAATACAACGCGTTTAATTAATTCGATACGACGCATCTTTTTCCCAAGATACGGCGTATCTGTTTTTAATACGAAATTTTTTTCAAAAAAAGAAAGGAGTAATACGACGCATCTGCATTTGCAGATACGGCGTTTCTGTTTTTGATAAAAAAATTTTCTAAACGTTAACGCCATACGACGCATCTGCTTTCGCAGATACGGCGTATCTATTATTTTAATTAAAAACAGTTTGCGAATTATTAAACAGATACGACACATCGATCTATATCGATACGGCGCATCTTTCTGAATCAAAAATCGATATTTATTTTTAAACATAACGAAAATACGGCGCATTAACTTTCGTTAATACGACGCATTTAATTTTAATTAGATAAGCTGATTTTTGATTATTTAATTCGATACGGCGCATTCTTAAATTCTAAAGTGGCGTATCTATTTTCTGGATAAAGTCTTATTAAATTTTAACGATTATAAGATACGGCGTATCCAACTTTTTGGATACGGCGCATCGTCTGCAGATATCAGTAACTTTAATTTTTCGTATTCCGTTTTCGTTATTAATTATCTGATATATTACTTTCTCGAGCATACCCTACTGATGCTTTTGTGATTGATATCAGGAAGTGCATGACCAGGAGTTCTACGAAGAACTTGATTCAACCTTTCGAAGATCCTGAACGAGCCCTACATTCGCTTAAAAGGCTTTTCAACACAAGAAGCTTTGATCTTTCAAGTTCACTCGAGCTTGATTACTTTTCTGAAGAGAAAGAGGAAGTTGAAACAGAAACAATGGGCGAAAACACTACTATGGAGGAATACATGAACAGTACCCGTGCTGATTACACTTCAGGAGTTGCTAGACCTAAGTTTGATGATAAGTCAAAATTTGAGTTGAAGGGTCAGTTTCTCAAAGAGCTCAGAGAGAATGCTTTCAGTGGGACGGAACAAGAGGATGCTAATGAGCATGTTGAAAAGGTCCTGGAGATTGCAGATTTGTTTACTTCAGAAGGAGTCAATACCGATCAACTCATGCTAAGAATCTTTCCAATCTCACTAAAAGGAGCTGCTAACAAGTGGCTAAGGAATGAACCTGCTAGTTCAATCACTACATGGGAAGGTTTGAAGAGCAAATTCCTGAAGAGATATTGTCCACCTGCTAAGACTGCTAAAAAGATGGAGGCTATAAATAGTTTCAAGCAAGAGCCTGATGAAACCCTTTATCAAGCTTGGGAACGATTTAAAGATTTATTGATAAAATGTCCTCAACACTATCTAACCCCTATGCAGGAGATAATATTGTTTTATCAGGGACTGGACGTGCCAACTAGACAGATTTTGGATGCTAAGGGAGCTGTACCTCAAATGAGTGCAACTAATGCTAGGAAAGCGATCCAAGAAGCTGCCGATCATTCTCAAAAATGGCACGATGGGACCTCTACTAGATCTAAGAGCAGCACTAATTTTGACGGGATTGCTGCTATTCAAGCTCAATTGGATAAAATTAGTAGAGAAATGAAGAAGCGTGATGAAAGAGCGTATGCTGCCCAAGTTGGATGTGAAAAGTGTGAAGGACCTCACTACACTAAAGATTGCCCAAACAAGAATGAAAGTGAGACGTTTGAAGAAGCATATTACACCCAATTTGGACAACCATTCCGACCTTCGGGGAGATTTAGGGAAGCTACACCGGGATTATATCAAAGGAACAATTTCAATCCCGCTTATCAAGAAAGGAGGCAGACTTTAGATGATACTTTAAAGCAAATTATGGCCGATGCTGCTAAAAGACATGAAGAGAATACTGCTATGATCAAAGAAATCCGAGCTTCAACGGACACTACTACAAGAAATCAAGGAGCTTCGATCAAAGCATTGGAACAACAAATTGGTCAAATGAGCAAGGTTCTTCAAGAAAGGGGATATGGAAGTTTACCGAGCTCAACTGAAACCAACCCAAGAGATCATGTCAAGGCCATAAGCACCACTGAAGAAGTCACTCCTAATATACCTAGAAGATCGATGAATGGTAATGATGGTGCAAGACCCGAATTCTTCTTTAATTCTTCAATCAGCTTAAGGAGACTACTAAAAGAAAAGACAAAGATTGAAGAGGAGATCAAGGCAACAATGAAAGAAGAGAGCCCTGCAACCGACTCAAATACCTTGCCTCATAAAGAAAGAGACCCAGGAAGTTTTACTCTACCTTGTTCTATTAATAATATATCTTTCAATAATGTGTTAGCTGACTTAGGAGCTAGTGTTAGTGTTATGCCTCTTAAGACATTCGCTACCCTAGGACTAGGAAAATTAGCACCAACTAAGTTACTTATTGAATTGGCTGATAAAACGGTAAAACGACCTGAAGGGATTGCTAATAATGTGCTAGTTAAGATTGAGCAGTTTATTTTTCCCGTAGACTTTGTTATACTAAACATGCCCGAGGATGTTAAGATTCCTTTAATCCTCGAAAGGCCTTTCTTGTCTACTGCCCATGCTAAGATTGCTGTGTTTAAGAGAAAAATTTCGTTAAGGGTAGGGAATAATAAACTAGTCTATAAATGCCAAGATGCGGTTAAAAGCATAATTAGAGGTGTTTATGTACTAGGATTAAGAGAGCGTATGGACCTCGATCTTGAAGCTAGACTTATGGGAGAAACATTGATTCAAAACAACTCAACTAATCCTAATCATGAGAACTTTGAGGAATTCATTGACCTTAATGTACCTACCGAACTTAGACGCAATGTTGTTAATGATTCTGATAATGAGTGGTATGATTGTGTAGTAATTAATAAACGTAGGAGAGTGGTTGAGAGAAAACGAATTTGAATAATGATGTGTTTATTGAACTACCACCCCACCTTGCTTATTTATGCCTATATGATAATAAGAATTTCCCGTCTATCATTTTGTCATCTCTGCCCGAAAGGGACAGGACTTTGTTTATACAGATATTAAAGAAGAACGGCGTGGAAATTAAGGACGAGCAAGGAGTGTTCAATATTACTGAATTGGCGATGAAGGAGCGCGATATTTCTGACTCCTTCAATGATCGATATTAAAGAGCTGAACGTGAGTCTAACTTGAAGACTCTGGAATAAAGACAAGTGCTTACCGGGAGACAACCCGGATTTATCTTTTTCTGTTTTCTATGTCGAGTCAGTCAGGCCCGTATGAAGATACGGCGCATCTCAATCCTGAGATGCGACGCATCTCCTGCAATGGTCATATCTTATTTTAATTTTCTGCATTTTTTATTTTCGACTTTCAAACTATTTATCAGTTTATTTTAATGCGGCGCATCCCTGGTTAAGGATGCGGCGCATCTTTATTCTGATCCGTATTTATTCCAGGCTCGATACGGCGTATCTTCTTCCATAAGATACGGCGCATCGACTGACCTGAAGATTTTCATTTTTAATTTTTATGTTTTATTTTTCCTAACTACTAATGTATTATGCAAGTTTGAACCTTTCTTATCTTAGGTGTGTTTTAAAACATTGGTGGTATTATAGTTTCCTGGATTTCCTGTGGATACATCAAGTATGAAGCTTTTAACGTTCTAATCCACAAGAAAGATGATTTTTGCTCTTATACTAATGGAGGATCATACCGAGCAAATCTCAGGGGAGTTTTTCTGTTCTAATTCTTTTATTTTCCAGTTTTTACCTTTTATACAAACAACGAGGACGTTGTTTAACTTAAGTGGGGGGATTGGAGAATTAGAACACTTAACAATTACTTGTCCTAAACTTTTTCAAAAATTATGCTTAAAATGTGCTTAATATATCAAACTTAAAAAAAAATTTAGCATGTTTTTGTTTAAGATCTAAGTTGCATAGCTGCACACATGACGTTATTTTCAAAAATTGTGATTTTCCAAAATTCACAAATCTATGAGTGTGCCCGTGACTTGTAAACTTTAGAACTTGGCTTGTATACTATTCGAGACCACCATAATGAGTATTATTTTATATAATTGGAATGACTTGTCTAAATTGGTAAAATTCTAGGATTACACCCAAAAAGCCTATTATATGTTATGTGTTATTAGCTAACTACACTGGTTAGTTAACCCCCGTATAAACCTTTTGTTACTCTCATTTTTAGAGTAAGATACCCCTAGAAAAACACTCAGAGCCATTCCTTTCGTTTCTTACACCTATGTTTAAAATGTTTCGTTACACCCTTACACCTTAGCCTACCCTGTAGATTAGAATCCGTGGTTGGTTAATTGCTATAGGCAAAGTGTGTTTCCTTACATTACCTGTGTTCGCGTGCGTAATTCATTATCTTTGGTTAGGTCGGGAAATTGCACAATGCAATTGGAGTGAAAGTAAATATTGTATATCTTTGAGTTTATTTTTCGTGTGTTTACTACTTTCACTATTACCATTATTTCTGAAGTTATGAAAAGTATGGAAAAATTATCCAGAATTATCATTATAGTGATGTGGTGAAATTTTACACATCTTTTGTTTAAAAAAAAAAAAAAAAAAAAAAAAAAAAAAAAAAAAAAAAAAGAAAAAAAAAATCGAAAAAATAAGAAAAGAAAAAGAAAGAAAAGAAAGTTGGAAGTTTGTTTTAACCAACTTATGTAAAGTTATGTAAGTGGTCGATATCACCACTATTTGTTGTACTATATCTATGGATTGAATGGGAATTGGCAGTTATGGGAACGCCAATTAAGGTTTATTCTTTGATTAAGATCTTGTTGAGTATAATTCGTGTCTACCTAAAGCGTGTGTTTCAGGTGTTAAAGCGTGAGTTATTCTATGATATGAGTCTTATTCATGGGATGGTTGGGATAGTGATTAACCACACTTAGGATTTTAATTTATTTGTTTTGTTTATTTTTCACTTTACACCAATTTATATCCCAAATGTTATCCATACCCTATATTGTTCTTTATCCAACCAAACCTTTGATTTATTGAGATTAGGGATTTGAGCAATCTTAAGTATCGTAGTCGTGGATTTGGCTATGTATTTATGATTTTGTCGCCCTTTTTGATATATTATTATTGGTGAAGTTTGGACCTATCTTTAGCCTATTCGAGTTAAGGATTTGAGCAATTGCAAGTATCGTGTTCGTGGATTCGATCATGTATTTGTAATTTTGTCGCCTTTTCTGGAATTTGAGATCGATAGTGATCAAGAATAATTAACCCTTAAGCCTAAAAACCCTTTTTACCGCTTTAGACTTGTTATTCCTTAGCTTTAGTGGGGGAGATGTGTATACTTGCCAAGCTTATGATAGAATATTCGTCACGACTGGACAGTTAAACGATTAGATTTGCTTTTATCAACTTATTTTATTTTACTTCTAATTTGTTAAGTGTTTAGTTGTGTGATTATGAAATAAACGAATACATGCTTAAATATAAAAATAAATCCTAACATCTTTTAGGATACATTTTCATAAAAGAAATTCTAAGGTTTACTTGGGGACAAGTAAAGTTCAAGTGGGGGGATATTTGATGAACTCAAATAAGTACATTTTATTACTATCATTTATCCTATTAATTTGACTTGTTTTACTATATTATGTATGAGGATTGATACTTAATCATTTACTTTTGTAATTCTCAGGTAAAAACAAGCATTTGGTGAAACTTAGCGATTTTGGACTGATTATGGAGCAAAACATGCATAAAGATAAGAGTCTACTGAAATGAAGAAGATCAAGACTAATCTGCTCCAGATGCGCCGCATCTCACTCATTACATGCGCCGCATCTCTATCAAGATATCACCAGATACGATCCAAGATACAAGAGGACATGCGCCGCATCCAAAGATAAAGATACGCTGCATCTTCTGGCGGTGTACGAATATTCCTGAATATTATAATCTTGGACCCCACGCGAAGTTAAGTACATGCGCCGCATCTACTTAGTAGATGCGCCGCATCTTCCCTCAGACAGAAACTATAAATACCCCAAGGCCAGACGAATTTCGTACGCATTATATTAGTTTCGAAGTCCAAACAGGAAAAACTCTAGGACGAATTCAGTCAAGAAGGCAGCACAAGACACACCCAAATCAAAGATACAAGAGCTGTAAGAAGGTGCTGCATGTGTTTAATTCATTAAGTAGTTTTGTTTTATTGTGTTAGCAAACTTTAATTCATCAGGATTGGTGGCTTGTGTAATGTGACAACGAAAGATTGCACTCCCTTTAATACTTGCTTTCCCATCAATTAAAGTTTATATGTTGATGTCTTTGGTTACTACTTATTAGTGCATTGATAACCTCTGTCTTTATTAGTGGCTTGCGGGCATTTGACTGCGGGACATAATGTGGCTCCCACGGTTATTACTAAATTGATCACTTAGGAATAACTTTTAGACATAAGTAATCATTAAGGGTTTACTCGCCGATAAGATTAGGACCAACGAGAAAGGGTTAACTACATACACTTCATATAAAGCTATCAATAAAACAAGTGACAATCTACTTAATCATAAGGACAGCCCTCTTATTGTCTCGAGTATTTATCTGTGTACGTGTGTGCTACTTGCTGATTCATGCCTATTGGTTTATTTTATTATTTAATTGCAAACAAATCGTGCCAGTCTCTCAGGCTGAAACCCCCTTGCGTTAGGATATTAAAATACTGATTAGAATAACGAGATAATATGTTCCACTCTTAGTGATCGACACTCTACTTACCATTATATTCATACTGACCGGGTACACTGCTCGTTAAGTGTGTGTGTTATTGATAAGTCGGCTAAATATAAATTTAAAACTTGAGGAGGCATTAAAACTGCTAAACCGCAACGACACATCACGCGCATCAAGTTTTTGTGGAAGATCATTGAATCCACACACACTTAACGAGCCAAAAACTTGATGCGCGTGATGTGTCGTTGCGGTTTAGCAGTTTTAATGCCTACTCAAGTTTTAAATTTATATTTAGCCGACTTATCAATAACACACACACTTAACGAGCAGTGTACCCGGTCAGTATGAATATAATGGTAAGTAGAGTGTCGATCACTAAGAGTGGAACGTATTATCTCGTTATTCTAATCAGTATTTAATATCCTAACGCAAGGGGGTTTCAGCCTGAGAGACTGGCACGATTTGTTTGCAATTAAATAATAAAATAAACCAATAGGCACGAATCAGCAAGTAGCACACACGTACACAGATAAATACTCGAGACAATAAGAGGGCTGTCCTTATGATTAAGTAGATTGTCACTTGTTTTATTGATAGCTTTATATGAAGTGTATGTAGTTAACCCTTTCTCGTTGGTCCTAATCTTATCGGCGAGTAAACCCTTAATGATTACTTATGTCTAAAAGTTATTCCTAAGTGATCAATTTAGTAATAACCGTGGGAGCCACATTATGTCCCGCAGTCAAATGCCCGCAAGCCACTAATAAACACAGAGGTTATCAATGCACTAATAAGTAGTAACCAAAGACATCAACATATAAACTTTAATTGATGGGAAAGCAAGTATTAAAGGGAGTGCAATCTTTCGTTGTCACATTACACAAGCCACCAATCCTGATGAATTAAAGTTTGCTAACACAATAAAAGAAAACTACTTAATGAATTAAACACATGCAGCACCTTCTTACAGCTCTTGTATCTTTGATTTGGGTGTGTCTTGTGCTGCCTTCTTGACTGAATTCGTCCTAGGGTTTTTCCTGTTCGGTCTTCGAAACTCTGATAATGCGTACGAAATTCGTCTGGCCTTGGGGTATTTATAGTTTTTGTCTGAGGGAAGATGCGGCGCATCTAGTAAGTAGATGCGGCGCATTGACTTAACTTCGCGTGGGGTCCAAGATTATAATATTCAGGAATATTCGTACACCGCCAGAAGATGCGGCGTATCTTTATCTTTGGAGGCGGCGCATGTCCTCTTGTATCTTGGATCGTATCTGGTGATATCTTGATAGAGATGTGGCGCATGTCATGAGTGAGATGCGGCGCATCTGGAGCAGATTAGTCTTGATCTTCTTCATTTCAGTAGACTCTTATCTTTATGCATGTTTTGCTCCATAATCAGTCCAAAATCGCTAAGTTTCACCAAATGCTTGTTTTTACCTGAGAATTACAAAAGTAAATGATTAAGTATCAATCCTCATACATAATATAGTAAAACAAGTCAAATTAATAGGATAAATGATAGTAATAAAATGTACTTATTTGAGTTCATCAAATATCCCCCCACTTGAACTTTACTTGTCCCCAAGTAAACCTTAGAATTTCTTTTATGAAAATGTATCCAAAAAGATGTTAGGATTTATTTTTATATTTAAGCATGGATTCGTTTATGTCATAATCACACAACTAAACACTTAACGAATTAGAAGTAAAATAAAATAAGTTGATAAAAGCAAATCTAATCGTTTAACTGTCCAGTCGTGATGAATATTCTATCATAAGCTTGGCAAGTATACACATCTCCTCCACTAAAGCTAAGGAATAACAAGTCTAAAGCGGTAAAAAGGGTTTTTAGGCTTAAGGGTTAATTATTCTCTTTTCACTATCGACCTCAAATTCCAGAAAAGGCGACAAAATCACAAATACATGATCGAATCCACAAACACGATACTTGCAATTGCTCAAATCCTTAACTCGAATAGGCTAAAGATAGGTCCAAACTTTACCAATAATAATATATCAAAAAGGGCGACAAAATCATAAATACATAGCCGAATCCACGACTACGATACTTAAGATTGCTCAAATCCCTAATCTCAATAAATCAAAGGTTTGGTTGGATAAAGAACAATATAGGGTATGGTTAACATTTGGGATATAAATTGGTGTAAAGTGAAAAATAAACAAAACAAATAAATTAAAATCCTAAGTGTGGTTAATCACTATCCCAACCATCCCATGAATAAGACTCATATCATAGAATAACTCATGCTTTAACACTTGAAACACACGCTTTAGGTAGACACGAATTATACTCAACAAGATCTTAATCAAAGAATAAACCTTAATTGGCGTTCCCATAACTGCCAATTCCCATTCAATCCATAGATATAGTACAACAAATAGTGGTGATATCGACCACTTACATAACTTTACATCGTTGGTTAAAACTAACTTCCAACTTTTCTTTCTTTCTTTTTCTTTTCTTATTTTTTCGAATTTTTTTTTTTTTTTTTTTTTTTTTTTTTTTTTTTTTTAAACATAAACATAGATGTGTCAAATTTCACCACATCACTATAATGATAATTCTGGATAATTTTTCCATACTTTCCATACTTCAGAAATAACGGTAATAGTGAAAGTAGTAAACACACGAAAAATAAACTCAAAGATATACAATATTTACTTTCACTCCAATTGCATTGTGCAATTTCCCGACCTAACCAAAGATAATGAATTACGCACGTGAACACAGGTAATGTAAGGAAACACACTCTGCCTATAGCAATCAACCAACCACGGATTCTAATCTACAGGGTAGGCTAAGGTGTAAGGGTGTAACGAAACATTTTAAACATAGGTGTAAGAAACGAAAGGAATGGCTCTGAGTGTTTTTCTAGGGGTATCTTACTCTAAAAATGAGAGTAACAAAAGGTTTATACGGGGGTTAACTAACCAGTGTAGTTAGTTAATAACACATAACATATAAAGGCTATTTGGGTGTAATCCTAGAAATTTACCAATTTAGACAAGTCATTCCAATTATATAAATAATACTCATTATGGTGGTCTCGAATAGTATACAAGCCAAGTTCTAAAGTTTACAAGTCACCGGCACACTCATAGATTTGTGAATTTTGGAAAATCACAATTTTTGAAAATAACGTCATGTGTGCAGCTATGCAACTTAGATCTTAAACAAAAACATGCTAAAAAAAATTTTTAAGTTTGATATATTAAGCACATTTTAAGCATAATTTTTGAAAAAGTTTAGGACAAGTAATTGTTAAGTGTTCTAATTCTCCAATCCCCCCACTTAAGTTAAACAACGTCCTCGTTGTTTGTATAAAAGGTAAAAACTGGAAAATAAAAGAATTAGAACAGAAAAACTCCCCTGAGATTTGCTCGGTATGATCCTCCATTAGTATAAGAGCAAAAATCATCTTTCTTGTGGATTAGAACGTTAAAAGCTTCATACTTGATGTATCCACAGGAAATCCAGGAAACTATAATACCACCAATGTTTTAAAACACACCTAAGATAAGAAGGTTCAAGCTTGCATAATACATTAGTAGTTAGATAAAAATAAAACTTAAAAATTAAAACTGAAAATCATCAGGTCAGTCGATGCGTCGTATCTTATTGGAGAAGATACGCCGTATCGAGCCTGGAATAAATACGGATCAGAATAAAGATGCGCCGCATCCTTAACCAGGGATGCGCCGCATTAAAATAAACTGATAAATAGTTTTAAATTCGAAAATAAAAATGCAGAAAAATAAAATAAGATATGACCATTGCAGGAGATGCGTCGCATCTCAGAATTGAGATGCGCCGTATCCTCATGCGGGCCTGACTGACTCGACACAGAAAACAAAAAAAGATAAATCCGGGTTGTCTCCCGGTAAGCACTTGTCTTTATTCCAGAGTCTTCAAGTTAGACTCACGTTCAGCTCTTCATTCCAATACTTCAGGTTCAAACTCCACCACCTCGTTCTCATTATCCTCAATTTTATTATCAAAGTATTTCTTCACACGTTGCCCGTTCACTTTGAATATATAACCATTTTTATCGCATATTTCAATAGTTCCATATGGATACACTTTCTTGACAACGAACGGTCCCGTCCATCTTGATTTAAGTTTACCAGGATACATCTTTAATCTGGAATTAAACAGTAGCACTTTCTCTCCAATAGTAAACGTTTTATCCCCACGTAACCTCGAGTCATGCCATCTTTTAGTTCTTTCTTTGTAGATCTTAGTATTTTTGTAGGCCTCATCTCTTAGTTCATAGAGTTCATTAAGTTCCATGAAACGGTTCTTCGTTGCAGCTTCCATATCCATATTGCAATTTGTCAAGGCCCAATATGCACTTTGTTCAATTTCGACCGGTAGGTGGCATGCTTTTCCGTATACAAGACGAAATGGAGTGCATCCCGTTGGTGTCTTATAGGCTGTACGGAATGCCCATAAAGCATCATTTAACTTGTCAGACCACCCTTTAGGATTATACCCAGTCATTTTTTCAAGAATTCGTTTTATAGCTCTATTGGTTACTTCAGTTTGACCATTTGATTGAGGATGGTATGCGGTGGAAACCCTATGATATACTCCATATTTTTGCAAGGCTTTTCCCAGATGGTGATTACAAAAGTGTGTTCCCCTATCACTAATCAATGCTTTAGGAATTCCAAACCTAGAGAACAAACTTTGCAAAAATTTAAGTACTACCTTGCTGTCGTTTGTCGGAGATGCTTGCGCTTCGACCCATTTTGATACGTAATCAACAGCAACCAAAATATATTTATTACCTTTAGATTCAGGAAACGGTCCCATGAAGTCTAATCCCCATATGTCAAAAACTTCACATACATGGATATAGTTTTGCGGCATTTCGTTTCTTGATGTAATATTTCCGGATCGTTGACACGCATCACATCCTTTTATATAATCTTTCGCATCCTCCAACATAGTGGGCCAATAAAATCCCGCATCCAGGATCTTTCTTCTTGTGATGACTGGACCGTGATGTCCCCCTGTTGGCCCTGAATGGCAATGTGCCAATATTGCTGCGATGTCATCACCGTCTACGCATCTTCGTATAATATTGTCAGGACATAATTTAAAGGCATAAGGTTCATCCCAAATATACTCGTTAGCGCGAGTTATAAACCTTCTTTTCTCGTCGGATGTTAGCCCTTTTGGAATTTCATTTGCAACAATAAAGTTTATAAAGTCGGCATACCATGGTCCATTATTATTGCTCTTAATTCCTACCATCATAAGGTGTTCATCAGGAAAGTCATCAGCTATTTCCCTCTCGTCAAGCACCTCCACATCAGGGTTTTCAAGTCTAGATAAGTGGTCAGCAGCTAGATTCTCGGCACCCTTTTTATCTTTAATTTCAATATCGAATCCTTGGAGCAATAAAACCCACCTAATAAGCCTTGGCTTGGCATCCTGTTTATTGAACAAATACTTCAAAGCAGAATGGTCAGTGTAAACCATAGTTTTTGACAATATAAGATATGATCTAAATTTATCGAATGCAAAAACTACTGCTAAAAGTTCTTTTTCCGTGGTGGTGTAGTGTTCTTGGGCATTATTCAATGTTTTGCTAGCATAATAAATTGGCTTAAATTTCTTATCTATCTTTTGGCCAAGTACGGCTCCAACAGCATAATCACTAGCATCACACATTAGTTCAAAAGGCAGATTCCAATCCGGCGAAATTATAATGGGTGCAGAAGTTAGTTTTTCTTTAAGTATATTAAATGCCTTTTTGCAATCTTCAGAAAAATCAAACTTTGCATCCTTTAGCAACAATTGGGTCATAGGCCTAGATATTTTTGAAAAATCCTTTATGAACCTACGATAAAATCCAGCGTGCCCTAAAAAACTTCTAACGCCTTTTACGTTAGTGGGGTAAGGTAGTTTGGCAATCACATCAATTTTAGCTTTATCGACTTCTATACCTTTCCCAGAAATCTTATGTCCTAACACAATTCCCTCTCTAACCATAAAGTGACATTTTTCCCAATTAAGAACAAGGTTAGTTTCTTCACACCTAGCAAGCATTTTATCAAGTTTAAAGAGACAATCATTAAATGAGTTACCGAACACCGAAAAGTCGTCCATGAAGACTTCCATAAAGTCTTCTACCATATCATGGAAGATGGCCGTCATACAACGTTGGAAAGTAGCAGGGGCGTTGCATAGTCCGAACGGCATTCTCCTATAGGCGAAGGTTCCATAAGGGCAGGTGAAAGTCGTCTTCTCTTGATCCTCGGGGGCAATGGGTATTTGGAAGAAACCTGAAAAACCATCCAAAAAACAATAATAATCATATCCTGATAGTCTTTCTAACATTTGATCAATAAATGGAAGAGGGAAGTGATCTTTTCGCGTAGCATCATTGAGTTTGCGGTAGTCGATGCAAACTCTCCATCCGGTAACAGTTCTTGAAGGGATTAGCTCATTGTCGTCATTGAGTACTACTGTCATTCCTCCCTTTTTTGGTACAACGTGGATAGGACTGACCCACGAGCTGTCGGAAATTGGGTAGATAAGTCCGGAGTCAAGCAATTTTACAATTTCATTTTTCACCACATCTTGGACTTTTGGATTCAAACGCCTTTGAGGTTGGATAGTTGGTTTGAATTCATCCTCCATAAGGATTTTATGTGTACAAAATGACGGGCTAATTCCCTTAATATCAGACATACTCCACGCTAATGCTCCTCTTCGTTTATATAGTACCTACAAAAGAGACTCTTTTTCTTTTGGCGTTAGGTCAGATGCAATAATAACGGGTGAATTAGTATTTCCGTTTAAATAAGCATATTCCAAAGTAGAAGGAAGATCCTTAAGCACAGGTTTAACATTATCAATTTCAGTAACACTAGCGGAATAAACCTGTTCTTTAATTATATCGCTGCTGTCATCAGATAGATGCGCCGCATCGAGGTTTTCGATGCGCCGCATCGCGTTACATACAGCAGAGTCAGCAGCAAAATTATAATCAACAGCATTCTCATCTACTTGATCTTCTATAGCAATTGCGTTTTCTAAATTTTTAAGCAGAAAAGAATCAAGCAAATTATTCTTTAACAATTTCTGAGTAAATTGATTAATCGTATCATCAGAAACATCGATGTTATAGCATTCATCGTCATCGGATTCATTTTTACTCATAGATTGTTCCATGTTAAACTCAACCTCATCTTTCCCTATGGTAAAAGTTATCTTTTTATTAAAAACATCAATTATGGCCCTAGCAGTGGCTAAAAATGGTCGTCCTAATATTATAGGAGTTCTAGAATTTTCAGGCATATCAAGGATAACGAAGTCGATAAGTAATTCAAATTTATCAACTTTTATTAATATATTTTCCGCTATTCCTAATGGGTATTGTATAGACCTATCAGCTAGTTCTAAGCACATCCTAGTAGGTTTTGGTTCACCAAGACCTAATTTATCATACATAGAAGAGGGCATAAGACTTATACTAGCTCCTAGGTCGGCTAAGGCATTTTCAATATGCAAATTTTTAATTTGACAAGGAATAGTGAAACTCCCTGGATCTTTTTCTTTAGACGGAAGTTTGTTGAGCAATGCCGCTGAGCTTCTTTTCCCCATTGTTATGGTGCAAGCCTCTTCGAGTTTAGACTTGTTTGTAAGCAAGCTTTTCAGATATTTAGCATATTTCGGCATTTGCACTAGGGCTTCCATAAATGGTATGCTTAGCTGCAGCTGCTTGAGATTCTCCAGGAATTTCTTTTGATAGGCATCTTCTTTCTCTTTCCTTACCCTATGTGGGAAAGGTGGTGTTGATCGTTTAGATTCAACAGAAGGTTCTCTTCTAATTACAGGTTCTGGATCAGTCTCTTTTGGTTGCTCTTTCGCGGGTGATAAAGATTCAGGGGAAATTTTTTTGGTACTGTCATCCTCGGGTGTCTCTTCGATTTGAAAGGTTGACTTTCCGCCTCTGGTTGTAATTCCTTTCAGATCGTGCCTTACCAAAAGAATCTTGTTAAGCACTGTTGACAATTGGTGCACTTCAATTGCCAAACCATTGATCATATTGTTTTGTTCCTTTAGTAACAGCTCATGACTGCCTTTGAATTCAGTGATAAAGTTCCTTGCTTCATGATGTTCTTGTTCATTGGCTTGAGCGATCAGTAGTGCAAACTCTTCCATAGTAAGGTTTCTTTGGGGTCTTCCGAACCAGTATGGGAAAATATCGAACATTGTTCCTGAAAATTAAGAACAAGAAGATTTCAAAGTAAAAGCTTCCTAGTATAAGGGTAAGTCAGAATATTTTCCGTTCGGAAATTAGAAAAATAAACGTTGCTGATATCTGCAGACGATGCGCCGTATCCAAAAAGTTGGATACGCCGTATCTTATAATCGTTAAAATTTAATCAGACTTTATCCAGAAAATAGATACGCCGCTTAGAATTTACGAATGCGCCGTATCGAATTAAATAATCAAAAATCAGCTTATCTAATTAAAATTAAATGCGTCGTATTAACGAAAGTTAATGCGCCGTATTTTCGTTACGTTTAAAAATAAATATCGATTTTTGATTCAGAAAGATGCGCCGTATCGATATAGATCGATGCGCCGTATCCGTTTAATAATTCGCAAACTGTTTTTAATTAAAATAATAGATACGCCGTATCTACGAAAGCAGATGCGTCGTATGGCGTTAACGTTTAGAAAAAAAATTTTATCAAAAACAGATACGCCGTATCTGCAAAAGCAGATGCGTCGTATTACTTTATCGCTTTTTGAAAAAAAATTCGTATTAAAAACAGATACGCCGTATCTTGGGGAAAAGATGCGTCGTATCGAATTAATTAAACGCGTTGTATTTTTAAAAAATTAAACGCAATACGCCGTATCTAATAAATCAGATGCGCCGTATCGTTTGATTTAGCACAGTACAACGATAGCAGAACAGAAAACACGAAAAATAAAAATCAAATAAAACACACGAAAATAAAAACAAATAAAGCAAACAAATAACACAAAACAAATAACACACAGTACAACAAATATGCAAAATAATACAATGATGCAATTAATCTAATAAAAAGAAAAACCTAATTAAAATACTAATCAAATTAACAGATAATAACAATTCACTCCCCGGCAACGGCGCCAAAAACTTGATGCGCGTGATGTGTCGTTGCGGTTTAGCAGTTTTAATGCCTACTCAAGTTTTAAATTTATATTTAGCCGACTTATCAATAACACACACACTTAACGAGCAGTGTACCCGGTCAGTATGAATATAATGGTAAGTAGAGTGTCGATCACTAAGAGTGGAACGTATTATCTCGTTATTCTAATCAGTATTTTAATATCCTAACGCAAGGGGGTTTCAGCCTGAGAGACTGGCACGATTTGTTTGCAATTAAATAATAAAATAAACCAATAGGCACGAATCAGCAAGTAGCACACACGTACACAGATAAATACTCGAGACAATAAGAGGGCTGTCCTTATGATTAAGTAGATTGTCACTTGTTTTATTGATAGCTTTATATGAAGTGTATGTAGTTAACCCTTTCTCGTTGGTCCTAATCTTATCGGCGAGTAAACCCTTAATGATTACTTATGTCTAAAAGTTATTCCTAAGTGATCAATTTAGTAATAACCGTGGGAGCCACATTATGTCCCGCAGTCAAATGCCCGCAAGCCACTAATAAACAAAGAGGTTATCAATGCACTAATAAGTAGTAACCAAAGACATCAACATATAAACTTTAATTGATGGGAAAGCAAGTATTAAAGGGAGTGCAATCTTTCGTTGTCACATTACACAAGCCACCAATCCTGATGAATTAAAGTTTGCTAACACAATAAAACAAAACTACTTAATGAATTAAACACATGCAGCACCTTCTTACAGCTCTTGTATCTTTGATTTGGGTGTGTCTTGTGCTGCCTCCTTGACTTAATTCGTCCTAGGGTTTTTCCTGTTCGGTCTTCGAAACTCTGATAATGCGTACGAAATTCGTCTGGCCTTGGGGTATTTATAGTTTCTGTCTGAGGGAAGATGCGGCTCATCTAGTAAGTAGATGCGGCGCATTGACTTAACTTCGCATGGGGTCCAAGATTATAATATTCAGGAATATTCGTACACCGCCAGAAGATGCGGCGTATCTTTATCTTTGGATGCGGCGCATGTCCTCTTGTATCTTGGATCGTATCTGGTGATATCTTGATAGAGATGCGGCGCATGTCATGAGTGAGATGCGGCGCATCTGGAGCAGATTAGTCTTGATCTTCTTCATTTCAGTAGACTCTTATCTTTATGCATGTTTTGCTCCTTAATCAGTCCAAATCGCTAAGTTTCACCAAATGCTTATTTTTACCTGAGAATTACAAAAGTAAATGATTAAGTATCAATCCTCATACATAATATAGTAAAACAAGTCAAATTAATAGGATAAATGATAGTAATAAAATGTACTTATTTGAGTTCATCAAATATCCCCCCACTTGAACTTTACTTGTCCCCAAGTAAACCTTAGAATTTCTTTTATGAAAATGTATCCTAAAAGATGTTAGGATTTATTTTTATATTTAAGCATGTATTCGTTTATGTCATAATCACACAACTAAACACTTAACGAATTAGAAGTAAAATAAAATAAGTTGATAAAAGAAAATCTAATCGTTTAACTGTCCAGTCGTGACGAATATTCTATCATAAGCTTGGCAAGTATACACATCTCCTCCACTAAAGCTAAGGAATAACAAGTCTAAAGCGGTAAAAAAGGGTTTTTAGGCTTAAGGGTTAATTATTCTCTTTTCACTATCGATCTCAAATTCCAGAAAAGGCGACAAAATCACAAATACATGATCGAATCCACGAACACGATACTTGCAATTGCTCAAATCCTTAACTTGAATAGGCTAAAGATAGGTCCAAACTTCACCAATAATAATATATCAAAAAGGGCGACAAAATCATAAATACATAGCCGAATCCACGACTACGATACTTAAGATTGCTCAAATCCCTAATCTCAATAAATCAAAGGTTTGGTTGGATAAAGAATAATAAAGGGCATGGATAACATTTGGGATATAAATTGGTGTCAAATGAAAAATGAACAAAATAAATAAATTAAAATCCTAAGTGTGGTTAGTCACTATCCCAACCATCCCATGAACAAGACTCATATCATCGAATAACTCACGCTTTAACACTTGAAACACACGCTTTAGGTAGACACGAATTATACTCAACAAGATCTTAATCAAAGAATAAACCTTAATTGGCGTTCCCATAACTGCCAATTCCCATTCAATCCATAGATATAGTACAACAAATAGTGGTGATATCGACCACTTACATAACTTTACATAAGTTGGTTAAAACAAACTTCCAACTTTCTTTTCTTTCTTTTTCTTTTCTCATTTTTTTGATTTTTTTTTATTTTTTTTATTTTTTTATAAAAACATAAAGATAGATGTGTAAAATTTCACCACATCACTATAATTATAATTCTGGATAATTTTTCCATACTTTTCATACTTTCAGAAATAACGCTAATAGTGAAAGTAGTAAACACACGAAAAATAAACTCAAAGATATACAATATTTACTTTCACTCCAATTGCATTGTGCAATTTCCCGACCTAACCAAAGATAATGAATTACGCACGCGAACACAGGTAATGTAAGGAAACACACTTTGCCTATAGCAATTAACCAACTACGGATTCTAATCTACAGGGTAGGCTAAGGTGTAAGGGTGTAACGAAACATTTTAAACATAGGTGTAAGAAACGAAAGGAATGGCTCTGAGTGTTTTTCTAGGGGTATCTTACTCTAAAAATGAGAGTAACAAAAGGTTTATACGGGGGTTAACTAACCAGTGTAGTTAGCTAATAACACATAACATATAAAGGCTATTTGGGTGTAATCCTAGAAATTTACCAATTTAGACAAGTCATTCCAATTATATAAAATAATACTCATTATGGTGGTCTCGAATAGTATACAAGCCAAGTTCTAAAGTTTACAAGTCACCGGCACACTTATAGATTTGTGAATTTTGGAAAATCACAATTTTTGAAAATAACGTCATGTGTGCAGCTATGCAACTTAGATCTTAAACAAAAACATGCTAAATTTTTTTTTTAAGTTTGATATATTAAGCACATTTTAAGCATAATTTTTGAAAAAGTTTAGGACAAGTAATTATTAAGTGTTCTAATTCTCCAATCCCCCCACTTAAGTTAAACAACGTCCTCGTTGTTTGTATAAAAGGTAAAAACTGGAAAATAAAAGAATTAGAACAGAAAAACTCCCCTGAGATTTGCTCGGTATGATCCTCCATTAGTATAAGAGCAAAAATCATCTTTCTTGTGGATTAGAACGTTAAAAGCTTCATACTTGATGTATCCACAGGAAATCCAGGAAACTATAATACCACCAATGTTTTAAAACACACCTAAGATAAGAAAGGTTCAAGCTTGCATAATACATTAGTAGTTAGGAAAAATAAAACATAAAAATTAAAAATGAAAATCATCAGGTCAGTCGATGCGCCGTATCTTATTGAAGAAGATACGCCGTATCGAGCCTGGAATAAATACGGATCAGAATAAAGATGCGCCGCATCCTTAACCAGGGATGCGCCGCATTAAAATAAACTGATAAATAGTTTTAAAGTCGAAAATAAAAATGCAGAAAAATAAAATAAGATATGACCATTGCAGGAGATGCGTCGCATCTCAGAATTGAGATGCGCCGTATCCTCATGCGGGCCTGACTGACTCGACACAGAAAACAGAAAAAGATAAATCCAGGTTGTCTCCCGGTAAGCACTTGTCTTTATTCCAGAGTCTTCAAGTTAGACTCACGTTCAGCTCTTTAATATCGATCATTGAAGGAGTCGGAAACATCGCGCTCCTTCATCGCCAATTCAGTAATATTGAACACTCCTTGCTCGTCCTTAATTTCCACGCCGTTCTTCTTTAATATCTGTATAAACAAAGTCCTGTCCCTTTCGGGCAGAGATGACAAAATGATAGACGGGAAATTCTTATTATCATATAGGCATAAATAAGCAAGGTGGGGTGGTAGTTCAATAAACACATCATTGTTCAAATTCGTTTTCTCAACTACTCTCCTACGTTTATTAATTACTACTAATCATACCACTCATCATCAGAATCATTAACAACATTGCGTCTAAGTTCGGTAGGTACATTAAGGTCAATGAATTCCTCAAAGTTCTCATGATTAGGATTAGTTGAGTTGTTTTGAATCAATGTTTCTCCCATAAGTCTAGCTTCAAGATCGAGGTCCATACGCTCTCTTAATCCTAGCACATAAACACCTCTAATTATGCTCTTAACAGGATCTTGACATTTATAGACTAGTTTATTATTCCCTACCCTTAATGAGATTTTTCTCTTAAACACATCAATCTTAGCATGGGCAGTAGACAAGAAAGGCCTTCCGAGGATTAAAGGAATCTTAACATCCTCGGGCATGTCTAGTATAACAAAGTCTACAGGAAAAATAAACTGCTCAATCTTAACTAGCACATTATTAGCAATCCCTTCAGGTCGTTTTAACCGTTTTATCAGCCAATTCAATAAGTAACTTAGTTGGTGCTAATTTTCCTAGTCCTAGGGTAGCGAATGTCTTAAGAGGCATAACACTAACACTAGCTCCTAAGTCAGCTAACACATTATTGAAAGATATATTATTAATAGAACAAGGTAGAGTAAAACTTCCTGGGTCTCTTTCTTTATGAGGCAAGGCATTTGAGTCGGTTGCAGGGCTCTCTTCTTTCATTGTTGCCTTGATCTCCTCTTCAATCTTTGTCTTTTCTTTTAGTAGTCTCCTTAAGCTGATTGAAGAATTAAAGAAGAATTCGGGTCTTGCACCATCATTACCATTCATCGATCTTCTAGGTATATTAGGAGTGACTTCTTCAGTGGTGCTTATGGCCTTGACATGATCTCTTGGGTTGGTTTCAGTTGAGCTCTGTAAACTTCCATATCCCCTTTCTTGAAGAACCTTGCTCATTTGACCAATTTGTTGTTCCAATGCTTTGATCGAAGCTCCTTGATTTCTTGTAGTAGTGTCCGTTGAAGCTCGGATTTCTTTGATCATAGCAGTATTCTCTTCATGTCTTTTAGCAGCATCGGCCATAATTTGCTTTAAAGTATCGTCTAAAGTCTGCCTCCTCTCTTGATAAGCGGGATTGAAATTGTTCTTATGATAGAATCCCGGACTAGCTTCCCTAAATCTCCCCGAAGGTCGGAATGGTTGTCCAAATTGGGTGTAATATGCTTCTTCAAACGTCTCACTTTCATTCTTGTTTGGGCAATCTTTAGTGTAGTGAGGTCCTTCACACTTTTCACATCCAACTTGGGCAGCATACGCTCTTTCATCACGCTTCTTCATTTCTCTACTAATTTTATCCAATTGAGCTTGAATAGTAGCAATCCCGTCAAAATTAGTGCTGCTCTTAGATCTAGTAGAGGTCCCATCGTGCCATTTTTGAGAATGATCGGCAGCTTCTTGGATCGCTTTCCTAGCATTAGTTGCACTCATTTGAGGTACAGCTCCCTTAGCATCCAAAATCTGTCTTGTAGGCACGTCCAATCCCTGATAAAACAATATTATCTCCTGCATAGGGGTTAGATAGTGTTGAGGACATTTTATCAATAAATCTTTAAATCGTTCCCAAGCTTGATAAAGGGTTTCATCAGGCTCTTGCTTGAAACTATTGATAGCCTCCATCTTTTTAGCAGTCTTAGCAGGTGGACAATATCTCTTCAGGAATTTGCTCTTCAAATCTTCCCATGTAGTGATTGAACTAGCAGGTTCATTCCTTAGCCACTTGTTAGCAGCTCCTTTTAGTGAGATTGGAAAGATTCTTAGCATGAGTTGATCGGTATTGACTCCTTCTGAAGTAAACAAATCTGCAATCTCCAGGACCTTTTCAACATGCTCATTAGCATCCTCTTGTTCCGTCCCACTGAAAGCATTCTCTCTGAGCTCCTTGAGAAACTGACCCTTCAACTCAAATTTTGACTTATCATCAAACTTAGGTCTAGCAACTCCTGAAGTGTAATCAGCACGGGTATTGTTCATGTATTCCTCCATAGTAGTGTTTTCGCCCATTGTTTCTGTTTCAACTTCCTCTTTTTCTTCAGAAAAGTAATCAAGCTCGAGTGAACTTGAAAGATCAAAGCTTCTTGTGTTGAAAAGCCTTTTAAGCGAATGGAGGGCTCGTTCAGGATCTTCAAAAGGTTGAATCAAGTTCTTCGTAGAACTCCTGGTCATGCACTTCCTGAAATCAACACAAAAATATCAGTAGGGTATGCTCGAGAAAGTAATATATCAGATAATTAATAACGAAAACGGAATACGAAAAATTAAAGTTACTGATATCTGCAGACGATGCGCCGTATCCAAAAAGTTGGATACGCCGTATCTTATAATCGTTAAAATTTAATCAGACTTTATCCAGAAAATAGATACGCCGCTTTAGAATTTAAGAATGCGCCGTATCGAATTAAATAATCAAAAATCAGCTTATCTAATTAAAATTAAATGCGTCGTATTAACGAAAGTTAATGCGCCGTATTTTCGTTACGTTTAAAAATAAATATCGATTTTTGATTCAGAAAGATGCGCCGTATCGATATAGATCGATGTGTCGTATCTGTTTAATAATTCGCAAACTGTTTTTAATTAAAATAATAGATACGCCGTATCTACGAAAGCAGATGCGTCGTATCGCGTTAACGTTTAGAAAATTTTTTTTTATCAAAAACAGATACGCCGTATCTGCAAAAGCAGATGCGTCGTATTACTTTATCGCTTTTTGAAAAAAATTTCGTATTAAAAACAGATACGCCGTATCTTGGGGAAAAGATGCGTCGTATCGAATTAATTAAACGCGTTGTATTTTTAAAAATTAAACGCAATACGCCGTATCTGAGAAATCAGATGCGCCGTATCGTTTGATTTAGCACAGTACAACGATAGCAGAACAGAAAACACGAAAAATAAAAATCAAATAAAACACACGAAAATAAAAACAAATAAAGCAAACAAATAACACAAAACAAATAACACACAGTACAACAAATATGCAAAAATAATACAATGATGCAATTAATCTAATAAAAAGAAAATCCTAATTAAAATACTAATCAAATTAACAGATAATAACAATTCACTCCCCGGCAACGGCGCCAAAAACTTGATGCGCGTGATGTGTCGTTGCGGTTTAGCAGTTTTAATGCCTACTCAAGTTTTAAATTTATATTTAGCCGACTTATCAATAACACACACACTTAACGATACGGCGCATCTGATTTATCAGATACGGCGTATTGCGTTTAATTTTTTAAAAATACAACGCGTTTAATTAATTCGATACGACGCATCTTTTCCCCAAGATACGGCGTATCTGTTTTTAATACGAAATTTTTTTTTTAAAAAAGCGATAAAGTAATACGACGCATCTGCTTTTGCAGATACGGCGTATCTGTTTTTGATAAAAAAAATTTTTTTTTCTAAACGTTAACGCCATACGACGCATCTGCTTTCGCAGATACGGCGTATCTATTATTTTAATTAAAAACAGTTTGCGAATTATTAAACGGATACGGCGCATCGATCTATATCGATACGGCGCATCTTTCTGAATCAAAAATCGATATTTATTTTTAAACGTAACGAAAATACGGCGCATTAACTTTCGTTAATACGACGCATTTAATTTTAATTAGATAAGCTGATTTTTGATTATTTAATTCGATACGGCGCATTCTTAAATTCTAAAGCGGCGTATCTATTTTCTGGATAAAGTCTGATTAAATTTTAACGATTATAAGATACGGCGTATCCAACTTTTTGGATACGGCGCATCGTCTGCAGATATCAGTAACTTTAATTTTTCGTATTCCGTTTTCGTTATTAATTATCTGATATATTACTTTCTCGAGCATACCCTACTGATGCTTTTGTGATTGATTTCAGGAAGTGCATGACCAGGAGTTCTACGAAGAACTTGATTCAACCTTTCGAAGATCCTGAACGAGCCCTACATTCGCTTAAAAGGCTTTTCAACACAAGAAGCTTTGATCTTTCAAGTTCACTCGAGCTTGATTACTTTTCTGAAGAAAAAGAGGAAGTTGAAACAGAAACAATGGGCGAAAACACTACTATGGAGGAATACATGAACAATACCCGTGCTGATTACACTTCAGGAGTTGCTAGACCTAAGTTTGATGATAAGTCAAAATTTGAGTTGAAGGGTCAGTTTCTCAAAGAGCTCAGAGAGAATGCTTTCAGTGGGACGGAACAAGAGGATGCTAATGAGCATGTTGAAAAGGTCCTGGAGATTGCAGATTTGTTTACTTCAGAAGGAGTCAATACCGATCAACTCATGCTAAGAATCTTTCCAATCTCACTAAAAGGAGCTGCTAACAAGTGGCTAAGGAATGAACCTGCTAGTTCAATCACTACATGGGAAGGTTTGAAGAGCAAATTCCTGAAGAGATATTGTCCACCTGCTAAGACTGCTAAAAAGATGGAGGCTATCAATAGTTTCAAGCAAGAGTTTGATGAAACCCTTTATCAAGCTTGGGAACAATTTAAAGATTTATTGATAAAATGTCCTCAACACTATCTAACCCCTATGCAGGAGATAATATTGTTTTATCAGGGACTGGACGTGCCAACTAGACAGATTTTGGATGCTAAGGGAGTTGTACCTCAAATGAGTGCAACTAATGCTAGGAAAGCGATCCAAGAAGCTGCCGATCATTCTCAAAAATGGCACGATGGGACCTCTACTAGATCTAAGAGCAGCACTAATTTTGACGGGATTGCTGCTATTCAAGCTCAATTGGATAAAATTAGTAGAGAAATGAAGAAGCGTGATGAAAGAGCGTATGCTGCCCAAGTTGGATGTGAAAAATGTGAAGGACCTCACTACACTAAAGATTGCCCAAACAAGAATGAAAGTGAGACGTTTGAAGAAGCATATTACACCCAATTTGGACAACCATTCCGACCTTTGGGGAGATTTAGTGATTACTGGGACCGGATTTCTTCATTGGGTGATATTACTACTTCCACCCCCTCATATACTTTGATCAGGGAGCCGATGAGGAGGCTGTGCCACAGGCTGATTGCACTTACTATTGTTGGGAGAGGTCAGTCACCTGAAAAGGTGACTACTCTGGACCTCTTCCTCCTTAGGAGTATGGATGAGGGGTTGTCGGTGAACATCCCCCACTTTTTAGCGCACTACCTCCACCGATCTGCTGCAGGGAGAGATCGGAGGAGCCAGATGACTGGCGGGCATTTTGTTTCGAGGCTGGCCCGCCATTTTGGAGTTATTAGAGCAGAGATCCCAGCGGGGCTGGAGGTTATTGTGGCCCGTCTCCCGGTTATCGATAGGGACTATTTGGTTAGACTCGGGATCTGCCAGGTGGCTGCGGGAGGCCACTTTTGGGCAGCATTAGGGCCCGCCAGAGCTGCAGGGCCAGAGGCGGAGCAGGGAGGACCTCAGGGACCTCCGGCTGCTACTCCTGCCGACGAGGAGGTGCCACAGGCACCAGTACCCCCACGCACCATTGGTCAGAGACTTGAGGCAGTCGAGGGAGAGTTGAGAGCCTTGAGGAGGGACTCTGAGTGGGTGGTTAGGAGTGTGAGCAGACTTTTAGAGCATCAGGGTATTACCCACACCCGTCCAGATGGTACTGAGGTTGCGGGAGTGACACGTGCATACGAGCGCAGAGTCCGCCAGAGGACTGATGGAGCCAGCACTTCCGAGACCCATCCAGACGACCTTGCTCACCCATGATCTTACTCTCTTGATTTTACAGACATTGTTCCACACATTATTATTATTTTTTGGATTGTACTGATCACTATTCTCATGTATATATTTAATGTTTCAGTTTATATTTCTTGTTATATCTGATGAAGACTGGCATTAAGTTCAGCATGAGAGTACGAGAGGACGTGAAAGATTAAACCGTGGAACGAGTCATTTTACAACAGACTGTTAACAGTCTGTTTGGTATCTACATGCGCCGCATCTGGTTAACAGATGCGACGCATCCTATCCTTTATTTTGTTTTATTTTCGTTTCAGGCCGCCGAGGATACGGCGCATCTCCATCCTGAGATGCGACGCATCTCCTGCAATGGTCATATCTTATTTTATTTTTCTGCATTTTTATTTCCGACTTTAAAACTTTTTATCAGTTTATTTTTAATGCGGCGCATCCCTGGTTAAGGATGCGGTGCATCTTTATTCTGATCCGTATTTATTCCAGGCTCGATACGGCGTATCTTCTTCAATAAGATACGGCGCATCGACTGACCTGATGATTTTCAGTTTTAATTTTTAAGTTTTATTTTTATCTAACTACTAATGTATTATGCAAGCTTGAACCTTTCTTATCTTAGGTGTGTTTTAAAACATTGGTGGTATTATAGTTTCCTGGATTTCCTGTGGATACATCAAGTATGAAGCTTTAACATTCTAATCCACAAGAAAAAGATTATTTTTGCTCTTATACTAATGGAGGATCATACCGAGCAAATCTCAGGGGAGTTTTTCTGTTCTAATTCTTTTATTTTCCAGTTTTTACCTTTTATACAAACAACGAGGACGTTGTTTAACTTAAGTGGGGGGAAATTCGTCTGGTGATTTTGTACCAATTTATATCCCAAATGTTAACCATACCCTATATTGTTCTTTATCCAACCAAACCTTTGATTTATTGAGATTAGGGATTTGAGCAATCTTAAGTATCGTAGTCGTGGATTCGGCTATGTATTTATGATTTTGTCGCCCTTTTTGATATATTATTATTGGTAAAGTTTGGACCTATCTTTAGCCTATTCGAGTTAAGGATTTGAGCAATTGCAAGTATCGTGTTCGTGGATTCGATCATGTATTTGTGATTTTGTCGCCTTTTCTGGAATTTGAGATCGATAGTGAAAAGAGAATAATTAACCCTTAAGCCTAAAAACCCTTTTTACCGCTTTAGACTTGTTATTCCTTAGCTTTAGTGGTGGAGATGTGTATACTTGCCAAGCTTATGATAGGATATTCGTCACGACTGGACAGTTAAACGATTAGATTTGCTTTTATCGAAATATTTTTATCCAACTTCTAATTCGTTAAGTGTTTAGTTGTGTGATTATGAAATAAACGAATACATGCTTAAATATAAAAATAAATCCTTGTTAAGTTAATGGTTTCATATCGTTGAATATAATGGTATTAATTTGACTTGCTTTCATTAAAACTGCTAATCCGGATTCTTGAAAAACGTGCCTGACCCTTTATTTTATACTGATATGCTTTTAGATGCGGCGCATCTAGGTTGATTAATGCGGCATAACGACCTATTTCAAAATTGATAAAATTCTAGATACGATGCATCACCATACGCCGTATCTATTGTCTTGCACCGCATCTCTTATACTTTATATAGATACGCCGCACTGATTAAATCAGATGCGCCGTATCTACCTTATTTGCAGACTGTTTACTGACTGTGAATATCTATTTCAGATGGCATTACCAGAGGTCACACTTAGGCATCAGTGGCTGCAATTTGAGAACATGGGACTAACTCCTGCCACTCTGGAAGATTACTTGCGTAGGCTTGACTCGATTTACTTCAAGAAAATATTCAGAGTCCAGGTTTTGAGTTTTGATGATGTAGGGTTGATCGGTGGTGGACATGCAGCTGAGAGTTTACAGAATCGGATGGAGATGGTAGTTGCTGGAGACGATGAGGAGGTGGTGTTTAGGTCTAGTGCTTGGGAGAGACTATTTAGGATTGACGAGCCTCTGATTAGGGAGCTCATGCTGGAGTTCTTTAGCACGATTCATTACAGGGAGACGGATTTGGAGATTGATACAGCTGACACTCTAGAATTCAGGTTAGGAGGTGTGCATAGGCAGATGTCGATGAGGCAGTTTATTTTGGCCATGGGGCTACACACTGAGGAGGAGCTTGGATCTGCTGGGTTTGCCAGGTATTGGGCTGAGAGTTTACGGGTTGTCCCTGACAGAGGGGTATTCAGTGATTACTGGGTTAGGATTTCTTCGATGGGTGACATCGTTACTTCCACCCCATCCTACACATTGATCAGAGAGCCGATGAGGCGGCTATGCCACCGTTTGATTGCACTCACCATCGCTGGGAGGGGTCAGTCACCTGAGAAGGTGACCACTCTGGACCTCTTCCTCTTGAGGAGTATGGATGAGGGGTTGTCGGTGAACATCCCCCACTTTTTAGCGCACTACCTCCACCGATCTGCTACAGGGAGAGATCGGAGGAGCCAGATGACTGGCGGGCATTTTGTTTCGAGGCTGGCCCGCCATTTTGGAGTTATTGGAGCAGAGATCCCAGCAGGGCTGGAGGTTATTGTGGCCCGTCTCCCGATTATCGATAGGGACTATTTGGTTAGACTCGGGATCTGCCAGGTGGCTGCGGGAGGCCACTTTTGGGCAGCATTAGGGCCCGCCAGAGCTGCAGGGCCAGAGGCGGAGCAGGGAGGACCTCAGGGACCTCCGGCTGCTGCTCCTGCCGACGAGGAGGTGCCACAGGCACCAGTACCCCCACGCACCATTGGTCAGAGACTTGAGGCAGTCGAGGGAGAGTTGAGAGCCCTGAGGAGGGACTCTGAGTGGGTGGTTAGGAGTGTGAGCAGACTTTTGGAGCATCAGGGTATTACCCACACCCGTCCAGATGGTACTAAGGTTGCGGGAGTGACACGTGCATACGAGCGCAGAGTCCGCCAGAGGACTGATGGAGCCAGCACTTCCGGGACCCATCCAGACGACCTTGCTCACCCATGATCTTACTCTCTTGATTTTACAGACATTGTTCCACACATTATTATTATTTTTTGGATTGTACTGATCACTATTCTCATGTATATATTTAATGTTTCAGTTTATATTTCTTGTTATATCTGATGAAGACTGGCATTAAGTTCAGCATGAGAGTACGAGAGGACGTGAAAGATTAAACCGTGGAACGAGTCATTTTACAACAGACTGTTAACAGTCTGTTTGGTATCTACATGCGCCGCATCTGGTTAACAGATGCGACGCATCCTATCCTTTATTTTGTTTTATTTTCGTTTCAGGCCGCCGAGGATACGGCGCATCTCCATCCTGAGATGCGACGCATCTCCTGCAATGGTCATATCTTATTTTATTTTTCTGCATTTTTATTTCCGACTTTAAAACTTTTTATCAGTTTATTTTTAATGCGGCGCATCCCTGGTTAAGGATGCGGCGCATCTTTATTCTGATCCGTATTTATTCCAGGCTCGATACGGCGTATCTTCTTCCATAAGATGCGGCGCATCGACTGACCTGATGATTTTCAGTTTTAATTTTTAAGTTTTATTCTTATCTAACTACTAATGTATTATGCAAGTTTGAACCTTTCTTATCTTAGGTGTGTTTTAAAGTGTTGGTGGTATTATAGTTTCCTGGATTTCCTGTGGATACATCAAGTATGAAGCTTTAACGTTCTAATCCACAAGAAAGATGATTTTTGCTCTTATACTAATGGAGGATCATACCGAGCAAATCTCAGGGGAGTTTTTCTGTTCTAATTCTTTTATTTTCCAGTTTTTAACCTTTTATACAAACAACGAGGACGTTGTTTAACTTAAGTGGGGGGATTGGAGAATTAGAACACTTAACATTTACTTGTCCTAAACTTTTTCAAAATATGCTTAAAATGTGCTTAATATATCAAACTTAAAAAAAAATTTAGCATGTTTTTGTTTAAGATCTAAGTTGCATAGCTGCACACATGACGTTATTTTCAAAAATTGTGATTTTCCAAAATTCACAAATCTATGAGTGTGCCGGTGACTTGTAAACTTTAGAACTTGGCTTGTATACTATTCGAGACCACCATAATGAGTATTATTTATATAATTGGAATGACTTGTCTAAATTGGTAAAATTCTAGGATTACACCCAAATGGCCTTTATTATGTTATGTGTTATTAACTAACTACACTGGTTAGTTAACCCCCGTATAAACCTTTTGTTACTCTCATTTTTAGAGTAAGATACCCCTAGAAAAACACTCAGAGCCATTCCTTTCGTTTCTTACACCTATGTTTAAGATGTTTCGTTACACCTTACACCTTAGCCTACCCTGTAGATTAGAATCCGTGGTTGGTTAATTGCTATAGGCAAAGTGTGTTTCCTTACATTACCTGTGTTCGCGTGCGTAATTCATTATCTTTGGTTAGGTCGGGAAATTGCACAATGCAATTGGAGTGAAAGTAAATATTGTATATCTTTGAGTTTATTTTTCGTGTGTTTACTACTTTCACTATTACCGTTATTTCTGAAGTATGAAAAGTATGGAAAAATTATCCAGAATTATAATTATAGTGATGTGGTGAAATTTTACACATCTATCTTTATGTTTTTATAAAAAAAAAAAAAAAAAAAAAAAAAAAAAAAAAAAAAAAAAAATCGAAAAAATAAGAAAAGAAAAAGAAAGAAAGAAAAGTTGGAAGTTAGTTTTAAACCAACGATGTAAAGTTATGTAAGTGGTCGATATCACCACTAGTTGTTGTACTATATTTATGGATTGAATGGGAATTGGCAGTTATGGGAACGCCAATTAAGGTTTATTCTTTGATTAAGATCTTGTTGAGTATAATTCGTGTCTACCTAAAGCGTGTGTTTCAAGTGTTAAAGCGTGAGTTATTCTATGATATGAGTCTTATTCATGGGATGGTTGGGATAGTGATTAACCACACTTAGGATTTTAATTTATTTGTTTTGTTTATTTTTCACTTTACACCAATTTATATCCCAAATGTTATCCATACCCTATATTGTTCTTTATCCAACCAAACCTTTGATTTATTGAGATTAGGGATTTGAGCAATCTTAAGTATCGTAGTCGTGGATTCGGCTATGTATTTATGATTTTGTCGCCCTTTTTGATATATTATTATTGGTGAAGTTTGGACCTATCTTTAGCCTATTCGAGTTAAGGATTTGAGCAATTGCAAGTATCGTGTTCGTGGATTCGATCATGTATTTGTGATTTTGTCGCCTTTTCTGGAATTTGAGATCGATAGTGATCAAGAATAATTAACCCTTAAGCCTAAAAACCCTTTTTACCGCTTTAGACTTGTTATTCCTTAGCTTTAGTGGGGGAGATGTGTATACTTGCCAAGCTTATGATAGAATATTCGTCGCGACTGGACAGTTAAACGATTAGATTTGCTTTTATCGAAATATTTTTATCCAACTTCTAATTCGTTAAGTGTTTAGTTGTGTGATTATCAAATAAACGAATACATGCTTAAATATAAAAATAAATCCTAAACATCTTTTAGGATACATTTTCATAAAAGAAATTCTAAGGTTTACTTGGGGACAAGTAAAGTTCAAGTGGGGGGATATTTGATGAACTCAAATAAGTACATTTTATTACTATCATTTATCCTATTAATTTGACTTGTTTTACTATATTATGTATGAGGATTGATACTTAATCATTTACTTTTGTAATTCTCAGGTAAAAACAAGCATTTGGTGAAACTTAGCGATTTTGGACTGATTATGGAGCAAAACATGCATAAAGATAAGAGTCTACTGAAATGAAGAAGATCAAGACTAATCTGCTCCAGATGCGCCGCATCTCACTCATGACATGCGCCGCATCTCTATTAAGATATCACCAGATACGATCCAAGATACAAGAGGACATGCGCCGCATCTAATCATGGAGTTACGCCGCATCTTCTGGCGGTGTACGAATATTCCTGAATATTATAATATTGGACCCCACGCGAAGTTAAGTCAATGCGCCGCATCTACTTACTAGATGCGCCGCATCTTCCCTCAGACAGAAACTATAAATACCCCAAGACCAGACGAATTTCGTACGCATTATATTAGATTCGAAGACCGAACAGGAGAAACCTAGGACGAATTCAGTCAAGGAGGCAGCACAAGACACACCCAAATCAAAGATACAAGAGCTGTAAGAAGGTGCTGCATGTATTTAATTCATTAAGTAGTTTTGTTTTATTGTGTTAGCAAACTTTAATTCATCAGTATTGGTGGCTTGTGTAATGTGACAACGAAAGATTGCACTCCCTTTAATACTTGCTTTCCCATCAATTAAAGTTTATATGTTGATGTCTTTGGTTACTACTTATTAGTGCATTGATTACCTCTGTGTTTATTAGTGGCTTGCGGGCATTTGACTGCGGGACATAATGTGGCTCCCACGGTTATTACTAAATTGATCACTTAGGAATAACTTTTAGACATAAGTAATCATTAAGGGTTTACTCGCCGATAAGAATAGGACCAACGAGAAAGGGTTAACTACATACACTTCATATAAAGCTATCAATAAAACAAGTGACAATCTACTTAATTATAAGGACAGCCCTCTTATTGTCTCGAGTATTTATCTGTGTACGTGTGTGCTACTTGCTGATTCGTGCCTATTGGTTTATTTTATTATTTAATTGCAAACAAAATCGTGCCAGTCTCTCAGGCTGAAACCCCCTTGCGTTAGGATATTAAAATACTGATTAGAATAACGAGATAATACGTTCCACTCTTAGTGATCGACACTCTACTTACCATTATATTCATACTGACCGGGTACACTGCTCGTTAAGTGTGTGTGTTATTGATAAGTCGGCTAAATATAAATTTAAAACTTGAGTAGGCATTAAAACTGCTAAATCGCAACGACACATCGCACGCATCACACTCCCCTTAATATTGCTTTCCCATTAATTAAAGTTTATATGTTGATGTCTTTGGTGACTTTTATTAGTGCATTGATAACCTCTGTGTCTAGCTGAGTCTTGCTTGGGTCGCCATGCCCCTTCCTCGCCTATTTGTTTTAGCGTCTCTTAAATAAATAGGATAGACATAAGTAATCATTAAGGGTTTACTCGCCGATAAGATTAGAGCCAACGAGAAAGGTTTAATTATATACACTTCATAAAAAACTAGCAATAAAACAAGTGACAAGCTACTTAATTATCAGGACATGTCTTCTTATTGTCTCGAGTATCTATCTGTGTACGTGTGTGCTAATCGCTGATTCGTGCTCATTAGTTTAGTTTCCAATTTAATTATAACCAAACCGTGCCAGTCTCTCAGGCTGAAACCCCCTTGCGTTAGATTAGGTTGTATAGCTAACTTAGGATATTAAAATACTGATTAGAATAACTAGATAATACGTTCCACTCTTAGTGATCGACACTCTACTTACCATTATATTCATACTGACCGGGTACACTGCTCGTTAAGTGTGTGTGTTATTGATAAGTCGGCTAAATATAAATTTAAAACTTGAGTAGGCATTAATACTGCTAAACCGCAACGACACATCACGCGCGCACCAAGTTTTTGGCGCCGTTGCCGGGGAGTGAATTGTTATTATCTGTTAATTTGATTAGTATTTTAATTAGGTTTTTATTTTTAGTTTTTTTTTAGATTCTAACCACTAACCCTGTTCTATATTAGATAGATTGCATTCATTGTATAATTTGCATATTTTCTATTTTTGTGTGTTTTTGTTTTCTGTATTTTTGTTTCTTTTTGTTTGTTTTTATTTTTGTTTTTCTTTTTTCTATTTTTCTGTATTCTGCTGTCGTTGTATTGTGCTGATACAAACAATACGGCGCATCTGTTTTCACAGATACGGCATATTGCGTTTAATTTTTATAAAATACAACGCGTTTAATAAATTCGAGTACGACGCATCTTTCCCCAAGATACGGCGTATTCTGTTTTTAATAAGAAATTTTTCTAAGCCCTAACGCCATACGACGCATCTGTTTTAACAGATACGGCGTATTTTCTATTTAAATTAAAAACAGTTTTTTGAATTATTAAACAGAAGCGACGCATCGATCTTTATCGATACGGCGCATCTACTAAATCAAAAATCTTGTATTTTGAAACGTAACGAAAATACGGCGCATTAACTTTTGTTAATACGACGCATTTAATTTTAATAAATATAATCGATTTTTGATAATTTAAACTTGATACGGCGCATTCTAATTCATAAGCGATGTATCTGTTTTCTGAATAAAAGTCTGATTAAATTTTAACGAAATAAGATACGGCGTATCCAACTTTCTGGATACGGCGCATCGTTTGCAGATATCAACAACTTTTATTTTTCGTATTCCGTTTTCGTTGTTAATTTTCTGATATCATACTTTCTTGAACATACCCTACTGATGCTTTTGTGATGATTTCAGGAAGTGCATGACCAGGAGTTCAACTAAGAACTTGATTAAACCTTTCAAAGATCCTGAACGAGCTTTACATTCGCTTAAAAGGCTTTTCAACACAAAAAGCTTTGAAATTTCAAGTTCGTTCGAGCTTGATTACTTTTCTGAAGAGAAGGAGGAAGAAGAAACAGAAACAATGGCGGAAAACACTACTATGGAGGAATACATGAACAAAACCCGTGCTGATTACAGTTCAGGAGTTGCTAGACCGAAGTTTGATGAAAAGTCAAAGTTTGAGTTGAAGGGTCAGTTTCTCAAGGAGCTAAGAGAAAATGCTTTCAGTGGAACAGAACATGAAGATGCTAATGAACATGTTGAAAAAGTCCTCGAGATTGCAGATTTGTTTACTACAGAAGGAGTCTCTGACAATCAACTTATGCTAAGAATCTTTCCAATTTCGCTTAAAGGAGCTGCTAATAAGTGGCTAAGGAATGAACCTGCTAGTTCAATCACAACATGGGAAGATTTGAAGAGCAAATTCCTGAAAAGATATTGTCCACCTGCTAAAACTGCTAAAAAGATGGAGGCTATCAACAGTTTCAAGCAAGAGCCTGATGAAACTCTTTATCAAGCTTGGGAACGATTTAAAGACTTATTGATGAAATGCCCTCAACATTATCTAAGTCCAATGCAGGAGATAATATTGTTCTATCAAGGATTGGACGTGCCTACTAGACAAATCTTGGATGCTAAGGGAGCTGTGCCTCAAATGAGTGCAGCCGATGCTAGAAAAGCGCTGTGCCTCAAATGAGTGCAGCCGATGCTAGAAAAGCCATCCAAGAAGCTGCTGATCACTCTCAAAAATGGCATGACGAAACCTCTACTAGATCTAAGAGCAGCACTAATTTTGACAGGTTTGCTGCAATTCAAGCTCAATTGGATAAAATTAGTAGAGAGATGAAGAAGCGTGATGAGAAAGTTTATGCTGCCCAAGTTGGATGTGAAAAATGCGAAGGACCTCACTACACTAAAGATTGCCCTAATAAGAATGAAAGTGAGACTTTTGAAGAAGCATACTACACACAATTTGGACAACCATTCCGACCTTTGGGAAGATTTAGGGAAGCTGCTCCGGGATACTATCAAAAGAACAACTATAATCCCACTTATCAAAAAAGGAGGCAGACTTTGGATGACACTCTAAAGCAAATTATGGCCGATGCTGCTAAAAGACATGAAGAGAACACCGCTATGATCAAAGAAATCCGAGCCTCAACGGATACTATAACAAGAAATCAAGGAGCTTCGATCAAAGCATTGGAACAACAAATCGGACAAATGAGCAAGGTTCTTCAAGAAAGGGGATACGGAAGTTTACCTAGCTCAACCGAAACTAACCCAAGAGATCATGTCAAGGCCATATGCACTACTGAAGAAGTCACGCCTAACATACCTTTTCCTAGAAGATTGATGAATGGTAATGATGCTGCAAAGCCCGAATTTTTCTTTAATTCTTCAATCAGTTTAAGGAGGTTACTCAACGAGAAGGCAAAGATTGAAGAGGAGATCAAGGCTACAATGAAAGAAGAGAGCTCTGCAACCGACTTACGTGCCTTGCCTCATAAAGAAAAGGACCCAGGAAGTTTTACTTTACCTTGTTCAATTAATGACTTATCTTTCAATAATGCATTAGCTGACTTAGGAGCTAGCGTTAGTGTTATGCCCCTTAAGACATTCACTACCCTAGGACTAGGAAAATTAGCACCAACTAAGCTGCTTATTGAATTGGCTGATAAAACGGTAAAACGACCTGAAGGGGTTGCTGAAAACGTGCTAGTTAAGATTGAGAAGTTTGTTTTCCCCGTAGACTTTGTTATATTAGATATGCCCGAGGATGTTAAGATTCCTTTAATCCTTGAAAGACCTTTCTTGTCTACCGCCCATGCTAAGATTAATGTGTTTAAAAGAAAAATCCCATTAAAGGTAGGGAATAATAAACTAGTCTATAAGTGCCAAAATCCTGCTAAGAGCATAATTAGAGGCGTCTATGTGCTAGGATTAAGAGAACGTATGGACCTCGATCTAGAAGCTAGATTTATGGGAGAAACCTTGGTAAATAATGAATCACTTGAGACCTATAGTGGAGACTACATTGAATTAAATGATCTTAATTTACCAATAGGAATCAATGATCAATTTATGGAGGATTTTGAACCCGATATTGAAGAAGGAGAAATTATGGATGTACCTAGAATCAATATGATCAACACTAAGAATTATGATGAATTTGAAGGATATCCTAGTTTCTGTGATTATGGTAGAAAGATCCATGTAGATTGTGCTTATAATTTACAATTTCCTTGCATGATAGGATTTAAACAGGTTAATGCCAACTTTTTCCCTATTTTACCAATTAATGTAATGTCAAAAGATTTCTATAATTCTATAATGAAAAACAAAATTGAGTATAGAGGGAAAAACGTAGTTGGAATATTCATGAATGTACCTATTTTTGTCGAGAATTTAACTATTGTTACAGATTTCACCGTGGTGGAAAACATGGATGCTTATCGTGATGTTGAGATGGGTGACGTGATCGTTGGGAAACCATTTTGTAAGGAGGTCGAAATTAACGCTAAAAGATTTGAAGAAAAGATCACCTTTAAAAGTGGAAGCAACGTCATCACTTACATGATGCCTCGTGCTCACCCAAGGTTTAAACATGCCCCTAACAAATTTTGTTACAAATTTACACCATTTCTTTTTGTAGATGAAAATGACGCTGAGAAAGGGATCGAGTATCCGTACCAAAAGATGAAAGGATTCTACAAAGGTGTACTTGAATTGGGGCCGGAATATGTTCGTGATGAAGTAATTCACAACTACATCGTGCACGGACAGGTGGGGATCAATAGAACAAAATAAGGAGCTGAACGTGAGTCTAACTTGAACACTCTGGAATAAAGACAAGTGCTGACCGGGAGACAACCCGGAAGAAATTTTTTTTTTACTTTTCTGTTCTGTGTCGAGTCTGTCAGACCTGCAGAAGATGCGGCACATGTCCATCATAAGATGCGACGCATCACCTGCACTGCTCATATCTTATTTTATTCTCTGCATTTTTACTTTTGACTTTAAAACTTTCTGTCAGTTTATTTAATGCGGCGCATCCCTGGTTAAGGATGCGACGCATCTTTTATTCTGATTCGTATTTATTCCAGGCTCGATACGGCGTATCTTCTTCCATAAGATACGGCGTATCGACTGACCTGATGATTTACAATTTAATTTTTTAGGTTTTATTTTTACTAACTACTAATGTATTATGCAAGTTTGAACCTTCTTAACTCAGGTGTGTTAAAGTCTAAATGGTATTATAGATTCCTGCATTTTTTGTGGATACATCATTTATGAAGCTTAAACGTTCTCATCCACAAGAAAGTTGATTCTTGCTCATGGAGGATCATACCGAGCAAATCTCAGGGGAGTTTTTCTGTTCTAATTATTTTATTTTCCAGTTTTTAACCTTTGACACAAACAACGAGGACGTTGTTTAACTTAAGTGGGGGGATTGGAGAATTAGAACACTTACTTGTCCTAAACTTTTTCAAAATATGCTTAAAATGCGCTTAATATATCAAAATTTAAAATTTTTTTTAGCATGTTTTTGTTTAAAGTCTAAATTACATAACCGCACACATAACTCTATTCTTTCAAAAATATTAAAACTTTAGTGTTCTGGTGACTTGTAAACTTTAGAACTTGGCTTGTATACTATTCGAGACCACCATAATGAGTATTATTTATATAATTGGAGTGACTTGTCTAAATTGGTAAATTTCTAGGATTACACCCAAATAGCCTTTATATGTTATGTGATATTAACTAACCACACTGGTTAGTTAACCCCCGTATAAACCCTTTGTTACTCTCACTTTTAGAGTAAGATACCCCTAGAAAAACCCTGAGAGCCATTCTTTTCGTTTCTTACACCTTTGTTATAATGTTTCGAAACACCCTTACACCTTAGCCTACCATGTAGATTAAAATCCGTGGTTAATTGCTTTAGGCAAAGTGTGTTTCCTTACATTACCTGTGTTCGCGTGCGTAATACATTATCTTTGGTTAGGTCGGGAAATTGCACAATGCAATTGGTATGAAAGTAAATATTGTATAACTTTTAGGTTATTTTTCGTATGTTTGCTACTTTCACTATTACAGTTATTTCTGAAAGTATGAAGAGTATGGAAAAATTATCCAGAAAAATAGTGATAGAAAAGTTGTGAAATTTTACACATTTATGTTTTAAAAAAAATAAAAAATAAAAAAAAATAGAAAAGAAAAAGAAAAAGGAAAAGTTTGAAGTTTGTTTTAACCAACTTATGTAAAGTTTTGTATTAACTGGGAGATATCACCACTATTTGTTGTTGTATATTATATTTATGGATTGAATGGGAGTTGGCCGTTATCGGAACGCCAACTAAGGTTATTCTTTGATTGAGATCTTGTTGAGTATAATTCGTGTCTACCTAAAGCGTGTGTTTCAAGTGTTAAAGCGTGAGTTATTCAATGATATGAGTCTTATTCATGGGATGGTTGGGAAAGTGATTAACCACACTTAGGATTTTAATTTATCTGTTTTGTTTATTTTTCATTTTACACCAATTTGTATCCCAAATATTATCCATACCCTATATCATTCTTCATCCAAACCTTTGATTTATTGAGATTAGGGATTTGAGCAATCTTAAGTATCGTAGTCGTGGATTCGGCTATGTATTTATGATTTTGTCGCCCTTTTTGATATAATATTATTGGTGAAGATTACTTGGTCCTATCTTTAGCCTATTCGAATATGAGATCGTTAAAGATTAAAAAGGATGATCAACCCTTAACCAACAAACCCTTTTTACCGCTTTAGACTTGTTACTCCTTGGCTTTAGTGGGGGAGATGCGTATACTTGCCAAGCCTATGATAGAATATTCGTCACGACTAAGCAACTAAACGATTTAGAATTGTTTTACATTAAAAATTATTTTGGTTTCTACTTCGTTAAGTGTTTGGTTGTGTGATTATGACAAAACGAATACGTGCTTAAATATAAAAATAAATCCTAATATCTTTTAGGATACATTTTCATTTGATTAATTCTAAGGTTTACTTGGGGACAAGTAAAGTTCAAGTGGGGGGATATTTGATGAACTCAAATAAGTACATTTTATTATCATCATTTATCCTATTTATTTGACTTATTTTATTATATTATATATGAGAATCGATACATTAATGTTTACTTTAGTAATTCTCAGGTAAAAACAAGCATTATGTGAAACTTGGCGATTTTGGATTAATTATGGAGCAAAACAAGCAAGATGTCAAAAGCCTACTGAAATCCAGAAGATCAAGCTCGTTCTACTCCAGATACGCCGCAATATACTTCTAACATACGGCGTATCACTATCAAGATTTCACAAGTTACAATCCAAGACAGCTAAAGTACATGCGCCGCATACAAAGATCAAGATACGCCGCATCTGAAGACGGTGTACGAATATTCTAGAATATATTAATCTTGGACCCCACGCAAAGTTAAGTCAATGCGCCGCATCTATCAACTCTATGCGCCGCATCGATCCCTCAGACAGAAACTATAAATACCCCAAGGCCAGACGAATTTTAGAGACACTAAGCTCTCAAAGACTTTTTGCATAACCCTAGAGCCGAATTCAGACGACCAAGCAGCACAAGATACACCTAAACGTGTAAGAAGGTCCTGCATGTATTTAATTCATTAAGTAGTTTTGTTTTATTGTTTTAGTACACTTTAATTCATCAGGATTGATGGGCTTGTGTCATGTGACTACAAAAGATCATGCACTCCCCTTAATATTGCTTTCCCATTAATTAAAGTTTATATGTTGATGTCTTTGGTGACTTTTATTAGTGCATTGATAACCTCTGTGTCTAGCTGAGTCTTGCTTGGGTCGCCATGCCCCTTCCTCGCCTATTTGTTTTAGCGTCTCTTAAATAAATAGGATAGACATAAGTAATCATTAAGGGTTTACTCGCCGATAAGATTAGAGCCAACGAGAAAGGTTTAATTATATACACTTCATAAAAAACTAGCAATAAAACAAGTGACAAGCTACTTAATTATCAGGACAGGTCTTCTTATTGTCTCGAGTATCTATCTGTGTACGTGTGTGCTAATCGCTGATTCGTGCTCATTAGTTTAGTTTCCAATTTAATTATAACCAAACCGTGCCAGTCTCTCAGGCTGAAACCCCCTTGCGTTAGATTAGGTTATATAGCTAACTTAGGATATTAAAATACTGATTAGAATAACTAGATAATACGTTCCACTCTTAGTGATCGACACTCTACTTACCATTATATTCATACTGACCGGGTACACTGCTCGTTAAGTGTGTGTGTTATTGATAAGTCGGCTAAATATAAATTTAAAACTTGAGTAGGCATTAATACTGCTAAACCGCAACGACACATAACTCGCATCAATATATATATATATATATATATATATATATATATATATATATATATATATATATATATATATATATATATTGTATAACGGGTATTTTACATGTTCGTTATTCAAAATGAATAAAAATTGTAAGTATATAGAGCGTCTTTAGCTTTTACCTTAATTTCAGACGTGGAGTAATCTCGAAATATTAGAAAAATAATCTTAGTTTTAACAATATACCACAAAGTTGAGTCAAGTTTAAAATACATGTCATTTTTATGTCAGTTTTGAAAATTTCCTTTGATATTTCATATTCCGATCTCATTCGGCCACGAAAGTCAAAGGCTCATGGTGATGGTCAATGTTGAACACTATGATATCGTGCTAGGCCACGCCACTAGATGATTTTTAGAGGTGTTCAGAACTCGAGTAATACTTACAGGAACCGAATTTATCAAAAACGAACGGAACGAAATTTGTCAAAACCGAACCGTACCGAACCGAATAAAATATTCGATTTGGATATGCTTATGGCAATCTAAACCAAAAAACGAATTCATATAAATATATATACTTTTTTATTTAAATAAAAAGACCATTAAGTTTATATCCTAGCATAAAAAAACACTTTTTAAGCTTGAAATATGTTTTTTTGCTAACAATCTATATAATTTAATTTAATATATATATATATATATATATATATATATATATATATATATATATATATAGTGTTATTCGGATCAACTCGAAAATCAAACCGAATTCAAATTCGGTTTTCGGTTCGGTTAAGTATAATTTGAATTCGGTTTGGTTCAGTGTTTTGTTTTACCCAAAAAAAAATTTAACCGAATTAATGATAACCGAACCGATGAACACCTATAATTTTAAAGAGTTTAACTATTTTCATATGTAGGGCTATTGGGTATAAGTTTTGTAGTGAAAGCCCAATACGATACTGGGTCTGTAATTCAAATTGGAGAATTCTAGAAGATTGTCCAATACACAGCCCGGCCCATTAAGTGAAAGATAAATACCGACCGGTTCAACGGTTTAATAAGATGTGAAAATCCATCCGTGGCTTAACGATTAAAAAAATATTTGAAGGCGAAGAACAGAACCCCAAAAGGTATCAAAGCTATCCACCATTAATTTATTAACCCTTTTTTAATATAACTTTGTTTCATTAATTGTTATTGTTTCTGTTTAGGACTTTTTTTTAATGTATTTTGAGTTACTCGTTGTTGATTTTACTCACGGCCTTTGGTCGAGGGTATGTGAGTTGCCCACCAAACTAGAGATTGCGGATTCATGAGATACGTGGTATAGGGTGTGAAAAAAATTGCCGTTCAGAAAATAAAAAATAAAACTGATTTTCTTAGGGGAACTATGGTCACCAAACCCGCCATTAGCACCATATCACCATTCAGCACATCACCCAACCCACCGCCTTTTAGCTGCTATGGTCATCACCAAACAAAAAATATAAAAATAACCCACTTTATACAAAAATACCCCACAATATACACCTGAGACACTCACAAACCAAAATAATAATAATAAAACCCCCAGTTTTCCTTGGAATCCGTTAAGTGGTAGACCACCAGAAAGGGACGAAAATCCCACCACACGGGGTCTCTGCAATGAGTGACGGTGCATGGTGGCACCACCACCGGTGCTCCATCATCATCCATAGTACCCAATCTTAGATGAGAATATTACTAGTATCGTACCCACGCAAAGCTGTGGGTGTTAGTCTTATTAGGAACTAAGAATATAAACAGCTTTTCACTTTGATCTGGAATATGATAATGTACCTATGTTATGTGCATAAAGAAAAACTACCATTTTAGTCAACATTCGATGTATATAAAGACATAAAGTTGGTGTTTTTAGTTTTTACATAACCTATTAGTGAGAATTAGAAATACCAAGTTGAGAAAATTGTTTAATTGTTTGGTTTAAGCTAATCTTATTGGTTTATGTTGATGTATTGATAACATTTATATATTATCTTCTATTAGCTAATAAGATATAGCTCAAAGGTAGGGTTGACGACTTGATGTGTGGCTTAACAACGCTTAGTTGAAAATTTTGAAATACAATGTTATGAAAAAGGAGAAATCAACCAATGTGGGATCGGCTATTCTCAGTGTTTTTCATTTGTCCGCATTTTTTGGTCCCAATTCCTTAACTTTGTTCCCCAAATCCTTTAAATAATAATAGTAAGTTTTAAGGATCAATGTATAGATAGTTTTAACGATGTTTAGTATGTTTGAATTAATGATGATTTTGGTCTTTTATGAAGACACACAGTTTAATCTTACATGTACTATAAGTTCCAAATGATACTCATTTGCTATTGAATGTCAACCAATGAGCCACTGTATCATGCTTTTTAGTTCCCGTATTATTTCATTGTTTAAGGGAATCACCGTCTTATTGGCTTATTGCATGCTCCTGTGATCTGTTGTTAGGGATTTGTTTAGTAAATCACATGTTTTATGTTGTTAGAGTTATAATTTTCAAACGGTATGAGGTTCTGATTAGTGTGTTTGAGTTTTGAAGATGGATCGGTACCAAAAGGTGGAAAAGCCAAGAGCAGATCAACAAATTAATGAGAATGAGATCCGAATTACCAGCCAAGGAAGAATGCGAAACTATATCACCTATGCCATGGCTTTGATTCAGGTATTGTTTCTCTACCAAAAATTATGCGTGTTTGCGAGATGGATACCTTCCCTTACAACTTTTATGAATTACGTGTTACTGTTGCACGGCTATAAGTGCGTAGAGTTGTGTGAAAAGTAACTGTTAAGGGCATGCTTGGTTCGAAACGGGGAATAGGAATAGGAAAGGCAAAAGATTATTATCATTGCTTTAGTATTGCTTGGTTGATAACGGGTCATCATCTCATCATTATAACTAACATACATGGTACTTGGTTGTTAAAAGCACTGCAAGATATACATTAACGATTTCCAAATGTATGCCAAATTAAGGAAAATTAGCACCTAATTCAAATTAATATCAAAATATAACAAGACACAATAGCCATAACAGACGATGTGAAGAAAGATGGGCTCCACTTGTACTTACAATTTTGTATATAACATAACTTGATCAAAAAAAAAAAAAAAAAGGAAAAAAAAAAAAAAAAAAAAAAGCAACAAATGGTTTGAAGTAATTTATATTAGATTTGCTCCTTCGACTATTTTGATGCATCTGATCGTGGAAAGAGGCTGGAAAAAGATGGAGGATGTGACAGGAGAACGCGGGGGTACTCTTAAGCAATTTTGGCGGGTGAAATTTAGTGGGTGACAAAAGTCATAACTGAAACCCTCAATCTAGTTGGTAATGGCCCAGTACCTACTTTTGGGTAATCAGTTATTGCATTATAGAAAACCAAGCCCTGTTAAACACAAACATTATCTTTCCCGTTCCTTTTAGGCTATAGCCCTCAGCTGAGCATGCCCTAAGACTCGACATAGTGTATCATGTTAATGTTACCTGTTCTTTATGAATTACTATGCCAATTAATACATGATATGAGTGTGGATGTTGAGGCCCATAAAATGAAATCATATATCATGTTAAATCCTCCGTTTTCATAAAAGTATAAAATCGAGCATTCGAGCTAGTTCTTTGATAAATCTATCCAATCTGATTGTGTATATCAGTTTTTCTTGAATAGTTGTGTAGATATTATAAAATATATATATATATATATATATATATATATATATATATATATATAGGGAAAGGTTAATGTGAGAACTTTTTTAAAGTTGTAAAAATGAGAACTATTCTAAAATACCATTAAAACATTGATACATAACCATTTTAGCAAAGATGCACCAAAATATTATATATTAATACAAGTTAACATTAAATCGACTAATAACCAACTTATACATGAGAAGCAGATTACTGATACACAATTAAATTTTCGATACATATACATTGAAATCTCAAAAAACTAATTTCTTATACATAAATTGATACACCTAATACACAACAACCACTAAAAACTTGATACACAATACTAAACCTTGATACACATTACACGTTGAATCAAAGTGTATCACTTAGTTTACGTCAATTTTCATAAGAAAACCCATCAAATCTTTAACAATTTTAGTTGTAATTAATTATTTTTTTATTTTCTTTTAAGTTGAGTGTCATTTGTGAGATTTTGGTTGGTTCTCATTTTTACAACTTTAAGAAAGTTCTCATTTGATCTCAATTCTTATATATATATATATATATATATATATATATATGTTAGGCCTGTGAAAATTCACATTTTTTTTTCTTGTTTGTTGTGTATAATGGAGGATTGGATGGTAATCTTGATTGTCTGTTAATCTACTATTTACATTGTTAATAGGAAAAAGGCTCATCAGAAATTGTGTTTAAAGCAATGGGCAGGGCGATAAACAAGACTGTGACCATTGTGGAACTCATAAAGGTATGTAAATGCTCTTATATTCTACCATTATATCGTTATTTACATTGATTAATTATAAAAGCTATTGTATCACAGAGGAGAATTGTTGGTCTTCATCAAATAACATCCATTGGATCCACAGACATAACTGATACATGGGAGCCACTAGAGGAAGGCTTACTTCCGTAAGATTAAATTTTCAGCTCCATCTAAGAATCACTTGTCTATGATATTTTCAGCTCCATCTAAGAATCACTTGTCTATGATGTTGTATGACGGTCATTAAAAAAATTCTCTTCTTGTTTTGTGATTTTGCAGTATAGAAACCACAAGGCATGTTTCAGTGATCACTATAACTCTCTCTACGAAGGAGCTGGATACATCATCTATCGGGTGAGTTGCATTTTCTTTGCTGTGCCTATTCTTTGGATGACATTGATTGAATGCATTTCCTGTCAAGTGGCGGTGATGTCTAGGCTCTGTACCAAAATCAGGCTCCTTGTCTGTGGTTATTTTTCTTTATCTAGTTCTATTTATGTTTAAATAAAAATAATAAATTGGTTTCTATAGTAAGTAGTAAAAGAAGTATGTAGATGTCTGACTATATTTATTTATTTATTTTTTACTACCATCTGTGTGCTACATGCATATTAATTATTTCAGCGTAATTTCTTTCATTTGATTGTGATTTAATGCTAAACAATAATGAATTTGAAACCTTCTCTATAAGTTTATATTCTTCTTTTACTTATTTGTCAATCTCACTTGCTACAAAACGTTATTAGGTATCAACCCCCATTGCCAGCTGACCAGGTGAAGGCGTCAACTGAATTCTTTTATGACGGAGGTATGTCATTCCCTTACTCCAGAAATCTACATTTGTTAATATTTGATAAATCTGTTTTAACATTCTTGTTTATGCAGAGGGATCGCCAACCCTGAGGGGCAGGGGACGTGGTGGAAGGGGGAGAGGAAGGGGAAGGTCCAGACCAATGCCTGGTATGATCTGATTTTATGATTTTCTGTTTATAATTGGCATTTCAGTTTTCGTTATGTATCATGGTTTATAATTTAATACATATTCACAAGAACGATCTGATATAGCAATTTAGTAGGTTATATGTACTTATAGTATTCCTGGAGAGACTTTCAACCTGTTGACCCATTTTCTTATTAGTTACAGTAACTTTTATAAGTCCACCAATGACCCTTTAAAGATTATAGACAAACTGAAGGCGCTGAAATAACCATTCATAAGTAAATGGGTTGAATTTGCCATGCTTAATAATTTTGAAGTTAGTTTGTGGTTTCTCCGTTATTTTTATGTTCCATATATCACTTCTGATTTCAATATGAATATAATTACAGGAAATGGTTATGGACCAGGAGAGTATAATGATGGGGGTTGGGATGCACCGCGTGAATTCACTAGGGGCAGGGGGCGAGGAGGAGGTCGCAATTTCCGAGGTCGTGGAAGGGGAGGTTACAATAATGGTCCTTATGTTGATGATCAGTATGATGGAGGATATAATCAAGAAGCACCACCCATGCAGCAAGGAAGAGGTACTGTTATTCTATCTCGTAATTATCTGAAAACTGAATATAAAAGTTCATATTAATGGGTACATGATAGACATGATAATCAATTCATATAGACCATCCTTATTACCATTTTGGAATTCTGTAGCGTTTGTTGTTTTGTTAGAGCCATTAATGTTTAGAAAATGTTTTTTGAACGTAATGATTGGCCACACTCATATTGAACTAATGGATAAAATTGTCGCATGTCAAATTGCCTCAAATTGGGAGGCAGAATGCTTGGCTAATAATGATATTCGAGGAAAGGAAATTACTTAGAATATAATCTGCTTACCCTCAAATTGCCTCGTCTTGATTATGCTTATGGGTATTATGTTCCATTTCTAAGATATCGTTCCGGATTCCATGTATAAGATACTGTCCTTGATATCCATCAACTTCAATCTTAGTAGATTTAAGATGTAACCACGCTTTTTTCTTTCTCGAGGTTAGATTTTGACCCATGTATATACAAATGGGTTAAATGGGGTTATTCTTCTTCTAATAGGTCAAATGGCCTGAGCTGAAGCGAAAAGTAAGAAGGAAATGGGTCAAACGGGTTAAAAGTCATTTGAAATCCATTCGAATGCACAAAATATTTAAATTTGGTTTATTAATAGAAGGTTAGATCTATTATTGTGAGAGTAATGTACATCAATAATCTATAAATCTAAAAAAATAACAAAAATGTGTTTGTGGGTTGGACCAACCTGGACCAACCAGTTTTTCGCGTAGTAGAACTACCCATGTTGATCCTATATATGAATTCCAGTCTAGTCTACTAATTTATATTTTGCTGACTTTTCAGGACGTGGACGTGGGAGGGGAACCCGTGGCAGAGGTCGTGGATTCAGATCAAATGGACCAACCCAAGCTGCAGCTGGAGATGTGTAAAGGCTTGTTACACGTTGGTGATGGTTTGCGTGTGGTCTATGTTTGGTGATTTTGATTACTTGATATATTCAGCTTAGGACTTGATTTTGTACGAGTTTTGACCAATTTATTATTAGTTTCAAAGTGTCACTCCAGCCATTTTATAGTGAGCTTGAGCTTCTTTTTAATCCGTAATTTTTATTCCTTTTTTTCTTTAGACTTCACATCATCATTTTGTAGAAAATTTAGGTCAATACACAAGTTATTCAATAGAACTTTCTACTGTGTAGTTTTCTGTTTCAATATTGTTTCCATATAGGTTTATACATAGTAATAACGAGTGGGAAGGCCCGCTCGTTGCTGCGGGAATACGGTGCTAAGTCTTCTTTGAAAGTTAGTCATTAAGGACTAAATTTGAAAAAGATCGATAAACCAGAGGACTTTTTGAAAATTAATTCTGGAAAAAATATGTTTTTTGACCGAAAAAGTCCCTAAAATTCTCAGCGTATTGCATTGTTAGTCCTTGAAGGACCTAGCTTGCAAAGACAGTTACACCTTAGGGACTAAATTGCACACGACAACTGTTGCGTCCATTGTAGCTGCTACAGTGTTCCGCTACAGTAACGTTCCCGCCTTTTTTAGTGTATATATATATAATTTTTCATATTGTGCTAGCTCCATAAAATGAGAAAAACCGGTTTCTATCGTGTTCAGTTTCATTTTATTAGGTTGGGTCTGGTCAGTGTTAAAACCTAACATCTTTTACTTCCATTTGAATGAAATTAGGTTGTTTAGGCACTATCAGGCAAGAAAATAGCTCGAGTTTGGTTTGAGATTGAACCTGGTTTTTGCTGCAACTAACCCAGTACTAGGAGGTTCGGTCTGGTGTTGGTTCAGTACTGTCCGGTTTAAGAACCATGTGCACCAACTTGCGTTTGGATTACTAGATTTTCTTATGACACTTATTGTGTAGTGAAATTTTCAATGCTAAATAGAAAACTAAAGAAGCATCTGTACACTCATTTTACTATCCATCGCGAGGCAGGTGATTTATTTTACTACCTGAAACCGAATCCTACTAGGCGGGTAAGCGGTACCCGAAATGAGCGGTTTCCCGTGGTTTGGGACACGGTTAGCCATTTTAAACGTTTCATCGAGTTTAAAGGGTGTGTTTGGTATGTTGCCATGAATCACAATGGGTATGAATTTGAATGTAAGGTGGGATCCACAGGTATGAAAGTTTCATACCTTGCCCTTTTTATTACTATGGAGTATGGAAGATATGTATCTTTCAATCCTATATTTGAAAGATACACATCTTAACCAAACACTTGCAATCATATCCGATATAATTCCCTCATTCCATTCCCCCTACCAAACGCATCCTAATAGTATGAACAATTACATGACTTAGAGCGTAAAATGTCAATTTAGTAAAATTAAATTTTTTTGAATGGATTAGAGTCGTTTTAAAGTTATTCACGTCACAATAATTGCATTCAAATAAACATAAATAGCTCATTAACAAAAAAATATTTATTTGACGTTTATAAGTTACCACATTTTATTAGGTTGGGTCTGATCAGGGTTAAAACCTAACATCTTTTGCTTCCATTTGAATGAAATTAGGTTGTTTAGGAATTATCAGGCAAGAAAATAGCTCGAGTTTGGTTTGAGATTGAACCTGGTTTTTGCTGCAACTAACCCAGTACTAGGAGGTTCGGTCTGGTGTTGGTTCAGTACTGTCCGGTTTAAGAACCATGTGCACCAACTTGCGTTTGGACTACTAGATTTTCTTATGACACTTATTGTGTAGTGAAATTTTCAATGCTAAATAGAAAACTAAAGAAGCATCCGTACACTCATTTTACTATCCATCGCGAGGCAGGTAATTTATTTTACTACCTGAAACCGAATCCTACTAGGCGGGTAAGCGGTACCCGAAATGAGCGGTTACCCGTGGTTTGGGACACGGTTAGCCATTTTAAACGTTTCATCGAGTTTAAAGGGTGCGTTTGGTATGTTGCCATGAATCACAATGGGTATGAATTTGAATGTAAGGTGGGATCCACAGGTATGAAAGTTTCATACCTTGCCCTTTTGATTACTATGGAGTATGGAAGATATGTATCTTTCAATCCCATATTTGAAAGATACACATCTTAACCAAACACTTGCAATCATATCCGATATAATTCCCTCATTCCATTCCCCCTACCAAACGCATCCTAATAGTATGAACAATTACATGACTTAGAGCGTAAAATTTCAATTTAGTAAAATTAAATTTTTTTGAATGGATTAGAGTCGTTTTAAAGTTATTCACATCACAATAATTGCATTCAAATAAACATACATAGCACATTAACAAAAAAATATTTATTTGACGTTTATAAGTTACCACATTAATCAATTTTTACACGTAGATGTTTAGCAAATGTTTACATTAAGAGCATAAAAGTCGTGCAATAGTATAAAGTATAAACAATATCTAGACAATTATTTGAATATTTTGTTAAAAACCTACATACACGGTTCAATTTGGTTAACCACGAAACTCAGTTTCGGTTTCTTCTGGCTCGGGTTTTTTCGATTTCGGATTTAGTGGTTCGGCTAGATTTATCGGTTTCTCGGGCTTTTTAAACACCCCTATTATCATCATTAAAATTCGTTTTTTGTTTTTCTTCAAATTTGGGTTCTATATTCATTTCTTTAGCAATTTATAATTTGGTGAAAGTTAAGGCATCCTCAAATCCAATATCTCTTTTTTGTTTTAAGAAGGAAACAAAACTTTCTAATTGTTTAATACTACCTCCGTCCCAAAATAAATGTCAGGTTTGACTTTTTAGATTCTTTATTGTTCAACTTTGACCGTAAATATTTTTATTGGTATAATTTTCATAAAGTATTATATAACGCAAATAAAAATATTTGAGGTCAAAGTTTAACAAAAAAGACCTCAAAAAGTCAAACTTGACATTTATTTTGGGACGGAGGGAGTAGCATCATTATTACAATATCTTTTGAATGTAAAAGTTTTACTAGCGGAATTGATTGCAAACATGTCATACCACATAAGAGCACTAGGTACAGTTGGTGCCGTGGAAAAAGTGGTGCTACTTCAGCATCTTTTTCTCATGACACCAGATTTCTTAATAGCACCTCTCCCTAGCTATAACATCACTTTTCTGGTGCCGTTGGATTTTTATTTTATTTTATTTATTTATTTATTTATTTTAATATAAAAAATAGACATCAAATAAAAAAGACATTACATAAATAAGGATTAACGATGTAAACAAAATAGGGACTAACGATGCAAGGAAAACACTAACAAGAGCAAATAATGCAAACTTATATAACGATAGGGTTTAAAGTAGAAAAATTAAAAAAATTCAACTACTTCTTCCTCCTTCCTCGTGAAGAACCTGAAACTTTTTTTTTTTTTTTTTTTTTTTAAAAAAAAAACAAAAATTTAAAACACAAACACAATAAACATTTGTAAACACAAACACAATTATTACAAGCATAAACACAATTATTACAAACACAAAACCTCACTCAAAAACACAATACCCACTTAAATATTAAAAGAAAAGAAAAGAAAAATAAAGAAAAAAACCGACCATGTGGGCTGGTGGCCACGGCGCCAGCCGCTACCAGCCAGCCACTGGTGTGGTCCTCGCGCCATCGGGGTCGTGCCATCGCTGATGGCTTGAGCCATCAACCATTGTACCGCATGCTATAACCAACCCTAACAAAAACTCAAAATTACCTAGTTGGTGTTTAGCTAGTCTTTGAATCACATTTTGCTTTAGGCTTGGTGCAAACTTTACTCAATGCATGTAGAGTATCCTTTATTTGTGAGACTTGATATATTAGGCGTAATTTTCTACGACTTATAGGCTTGAACAATACAAAGATATGAGGCCCAAAACTTTTGATTATTTAACATTTATCGGTTAATTTAAGGTTTTACATAATCGAGATCTCTAAAGATAGTGGTCATAAAAACATGTGACTAACTCTATATACATATAACTATACAAGATCCTAGAAAATCGGAGTCCTAAGGTCTTACTAACTCTACATATACACATAAAAGTCTATACCAATGATCATTGTCGTACTAGTTCTCGTATTTGTCTTTTACTATAAGTTGAGTCTAACCACACTCAGCGTAACTCACTATCTCTATTTAAATCATACGCATGTGTGTATTGCCCTGGAATAACACATAAAAAAATGATGTAAAAAAAAAAAAAATTTGGGAAATACAAGTATACTAATATTTTAAAAACTAAGGGTGTGTTTAGTTGGAAAATGAAAAAATTGAAAACCGGTTTAGTCACATTTTTTTTTCAACAATTTACAAAAAGAAGGTGAAATTATTACTTTTCAAATTTTAACTAGACCAATGAAAACCTCAATCTATCATTTTAAACTTTTTTCACTAAAAAAAAAAAAAAAAAAAAAGATTTTACAGTTTACTATTCAAGTATCTTATTTTAACCATAATCACCATTGGTAACATCTCCACCTTTTATCATCGCTGTCTCCGCTCCCCGTCGCAATTCGGAATAATCTAAAAAGGAAAAAACTCCATCTAAACAGGTTTTAAAAAATTTCGACTCTTCTCTAGATTTAAAAAAAAAAAAAAAAAAAAACCATTCTTTTTTCTCAAAAATCTAGAAACGAAAAAACCGTAAAATTTTTATAATACTAAAAGCTTGAATGAGAAAAATCGGTTTCTATCGTGTTTAGTTTCATTTTATAAGGTTGGGTCTGGTCAGGGTTAAAACCTGACATCTTTTGTTTCCATTTGAATGAAATTAGGTTGTTTAGGCATTATCAGGAAAGAAAATAGCTTGAGTTTGGTTTGAGATTGAACCTGGTTTTTGCTGGAACTAACCCAGTACTAGGAGGTTCGGTTTGGTGTTGGTTCAGTACTGTCCGGTTTAAGAACCATGTGCACCAACTTGCGTTTGGAGTACTAGATTTTCTTATGACACTTATTGTGTAGTGAAATTTTCAATGCTAAATAGAAAACTAAAGAAGCATTCGTACACTCATTTTACTATCCATCGCGAGGCAGGTAATTTATTTTACTACCTGAATCACAATGGGTATGAGTTTGAATTTAAGGTGGGGTCCACAGGTATGAAAGTTTCATACCTTGCCCTTTTGATTACTATGGAGTATGGAAGATATGTATCTTTCAATCCCATATTTGAAAGATACACATCTTAACCAAACACTTGCAATCATATCCGATATAATTCCCTCATTCCATTCCCCCCTACCAAGCGCATCCTAATAGTATGAACAATTACATGACTTAGAGCGTAAAATGTCAATTTAGTAAAATTAAAAATATTTGAATGGATTAGAGTCGTTTTAAAGTTATTCACATCACAATAATTGCATTCAAATAAACATGCATAGCACATTAACAAAAAATATTTATTTGACGTTTATAAGTTACCACATTAATCAATTTTTACATGTAGATGTTTAGTAAATGTTTACATTAAGAGCATAAAATTCGTGCAATAGTATAAAGTATAAACAATATCTAGACAATTATTTGAATATTTTGTTAAAAACTTACATACACGGTTCAGTTTGGTTAACCGCGAAACTCAGTTTCGGTTTCTTCTGGTTCGGGTTTTTTCAGTTTCGGATTTAGTGGTTCGGCTCGGTTTATCCGGCTTTTTAAACACCCCTATTATCATCATTACAATTCGTTTTCCGTTTTTCTTCAAATTTGGGTTCTATATTCATTTCTTTATCAATTTATAATCTGGTGAAATTTAAGGCATCCCCAAATCCAATATCTCTTTTTTGTTTTAAGAAGGAAACAAAACTTTCTAATTGTTTAATAGCATCATTATTACAATATCTTTTGAATGTAAAAGTTTTACTAGCGGAATTGATTGCAAACATGTCATACCACATAAGAGCACTAGCTACAGTTGGTCTCGTAGAAAAAGTGGTGCCAACTCATCACATTTTTCTCATGACACCAGATTTCCTATTGGCACCCCTCCTTAGCTATAACACCACTTTTCTGGTGCCGTTGGATTTTTATTTTATTTATTTATTTTTTTAATATAAACAATATATAACTGAAAAATTGACATCAAATAAAAAAGACATTATATAAATAAGGACTAACGTTGTAAACAAAATAGGGACTAACGATGCAAGAAAAACACTAACAAGAGCAAATAAGGCAAACTTATATAACGATAAGGTTTAAAGTAAAAAAAAAAAAAAAAAAAAAAAAAAAAAAAAAAAAAAAAAAAAAAAAAAAAAAACAAAATTTTGAAACACAAACAAAATAAACATTTGTAAACACAAACACAATTATTACAAACACAAAATCTCACTCAAAAACACAATACCAACTTAAAAATTAAAAGAAAAGAAAAAGACCGACCGTGTGGGCTGGTGGCCACGGCGCCAGCCGCTACCAGCCAGCCACCGATGTGGTCCTCGCGCCATCGGGGTCGTGCCATCGCTGATGGCTTGAGCCATCAACCATTGTACCGCATCTCTAACCAATCCTAACAAAAACTTGGTGTTTAGCTAGTCTTTGAATCACATTTTGCTTTAGGTTTGGTGCAAACTTTACTCGATGCATGTAGAGTATCCTTTATTTGTGAGACTTGATATATTAGGTGTAATTTTCTACAACTTATAGGCTTGAACAATACAAAGATATGAGGCCCAAAACTTCTGATTATTTAACATTTATCGGTTAATTTGAGGTTTTACATAATCAAGATCTCAAAAGATAGTGGTCATAAAAACATGTGACTAACTCTATATACATATAACTATACAAGATCCTAGAAAATCGGAGTCATAAGGTCTTACTAACTCTACATATACACATAAAAGTCTATACCAATGATCATTGTCGTACTAGTTCTCGTATTTTTCTTTTACTATCAGTTGAGTCTAAGCATACTCAGCGTAACTCACTATCTCTGTTTAAATCATACACATCTGTGTATTGCCCAGGAATAACAGATAAAAAATTGATGTATAAAAAAAAAAAAAAAAAAAAAAAAAAAAAAAAAAAAAAAGGTTGGAAAATAAAAGTATACTAATATTTAAAAAACTGAGGGCGTGTTTAGTTGGAAAATGAAAAAAAAATTGGAAACCCGTTTAGTCATATTTTTTTTTCAACAATTTACAAAAAGAAGGTGAAATTATTACTTTTCAAATTTTAACTAGACCAATGAAAAACTCAATCTACCATTCTTCACTTTTTCCTCTATAAAAAAAATAAATAAATAAATTAAAAAAAAAAATAAAAAAATTTACAATTTATTATTCAAGTATCTATAACCACCATTGGTAACATCTTCACCTTCTATCATCGCTGTCGCCGCCCACAGTCTCAATTCGGAATAATGTAAAAAGGAAAAAACTCCATCTAAACAGGTTTTAAAAAATTTCTGACTCTTCACTAGATAAAAAATTAAAAAAATAATAATAAAAAAAATAATAAAAAAAATTCATTCTTTTTTCTGAAAAATCTAGAAACGAAAAAACCATAAATTTTTTTTAGAGTAAATTGCAAAAATCGTCCCTGTGGTTTGCTCAGATTGCAAAAAACATCATTGTGGTTGGCTAATTGCAGGCGGCCTCCCTGTAGAGGAAACCTTTCATCATTTTGGTCCATCGTTTCTAACAACGTTAGTGAGAGTCAGTTAAGTGGTGGCACGTGCCTCGCACACGACGAAAAATATGTCATTTTACATGGATATAAACATAACCCCACCTTATAAATCAATCCTCACTTATATTTTAATACCAGATTCCCAAAAAAAAAAATAAATAAATAAAAAATCCCATCCCCAAATATTTTTATAGCAAACCCTAATTTCTTAACATACCAAAGCATACAAATTTATGGCAAAATGTGAATTGATTTTGTGGTAATCAAGCGGCTATTCGCACTTCTTGGACAAACAATAACCCTGGTCGCAGGTGTTAGACCCGTTTCCCGGGTGCTTGGACCCCACCCTAGATGAAAATGGATAAAGACCTTATGTGATTGGCCAGTCAACATTTGTTGCGTAGTGGCCAAATCCGATAGTCAAAATGATAGTCAAAGCGTGTATTATAAGATTATGAAAGTATTGTGTGGCATAAATAGAAGGAATTAGACTTCAAGGGTTTAAGTCCCAAGTGGTTAAGGTGTTATAAGTTTAGATGTGGCCATGGTATAAAGAAAAGGACTTGAGGAGCCATTCTTGACAATAGCCCAAAGTGCCACCCAACTAGTTATATCTAGCTTGTTCTAGACATTTCTTTCATTATTGAGATAGAGTGTGATGTCCGGTTTTTAGTGAGAAGAAAAAGAAAGGGAAAACTAAATGATGATCTAAGAAGAAGAAGGTGGAGATCAAGAGTTAATAGTCTTCCTTAGCTATGATCATCACAAGTAAGTATCTATGTTCTTGATGTTATTGAGGTTATAGATTAAGAGTAAAGTGGGATTTCATCATATGATCAAGATATGATCATATGATGATGTAGAAAGATAGATGAGTATGTTTAATGGGTTATGTTAACCTTTGTTTATGTTATTGATTGTTATGTTGTTAGGTTTTGGTTAATTGTAAAAGATGATGATGATGATGGAAGATTGTGATGATGATGATGTTCTTGATATTGTTTAGCTTGGATTAAGGTAAGTAAAATGATGATGACATGGGTTATATGAATTTCTAGCATATATGTGTTATGTATGTTGTATGTCAAGTGATATGGACTTGGAATATGCTTATGTGATGCCATGATTGTAGCTTATGTGATGAGTTGATGTTATGGAATATGTTGATGTTATGTGTTAGATGACACTTGGGTAGTAAGCCCGGAAAGTAAGTGTTTATGTATATGTTATTTATGTGGAATGAAGTATAATGATATGTTATGATCGTTTTACTTGCTAAGCCTTTGTGCTTACGGTTTAGTTGCCTAACCATTTTGTAGGTTGGCATTGTTTATATGGACGGCTTGGATGTAAGGATTAAGGATTTGGATATGCGAGATTAAGGTAGTATGTGTAGGAGCTTAGGTAGAATACCGGGCTCATGTGTAAGTTTGTACCCCCGTTGGTATTTTATGGGTTGGTAACGTGTAGCCGTATGACAAGTTATATGTTAAGATCGTCCAAACGATTTGGTAGCTATTTGATATGTCAAAGTGAGTTTGAAGTGTTTATAGTCAAGTATAAAGGGGCGTTTATGCATGAAAATACCCATTTTGGCTTGTAAACGGGTCAAGTGCCCTTGGAACATGTTTGTTATGTTAATATTATGCTTTTGGTAAAGTTTGGCGTAAAACGGAAGGGGTATGAGTTGCATGTTGAGAAAATGGGTCAAAACAGGTTATTTGCATAACCCGTCTAATTTGTAAAGTACTATTTCAGGGAGTCAAACGGTCAATGTTTTTGTATGAAAGTGAGCTCAATGATATACTAAATAAGTCTGGAAGGTTTGGTGAAATAACGAGTTCGGGAGGTCGGGTTTTCAAGCGCGGGACGTCAAAACTGATACGGGCGATCAACAGGTCTGAACCGCCTCGGTTGGGATCTCAACCGGCGATTCAGACCAGATTTTTGGGCCCCAGCCGGCCGTTGGGAATCCCAACCGGCGGCTGGGCAGTGTTTTCAGTTTTTGGCGATTTTCGAAAAATCATATCTTTTAAACCGTAAGTCGTTACGGGTCGTGCCACCTGTCGTTTTGAAGGTATTTGAGTCTAGTTTCATTTAAAAATAGTTTCAAGGTCTAAATGCGTATGGATTTTTAGAAATGGTCAAAAGAGTGACAGTATTTCAAGTAAAGTCAAGCATTTCCGCGTATAAAGTTTTAAATTTTGGTCAAAGCGGGCACGGTGTGTAACAAATTGGTATCAAAGCCTCGGTTTAAGTGAATTAGGTTTTCTTTAGGATTGCCTAGACTTAAACCACTCGTAGAAGCGTTAGACGTAAGTGTTAGTCGCGCGGAAATTAATTGCTAAGTGTTAGATGGATTATGTTTTATCCTAGTTGAGCCTATTGATGATAGATGATGCATGTGTGTAATAGTGTTGATGTGTATGAGATATAAGTCCATGGGGACTTGAGATGCTTGAATGATTAGTTGGCCGTTCACCTCGGTTGGTGCCGGTGTTTGTATTGCGTTTATGTGAATGTATGATAGAGTTATGGTGATGGAATGTGAGTAGGAATGCTAAGCGGTATTAGAGATGGGCTAGTAAGTGAATTAAAGTGTTATGATGCCTTAGTTATAAGGTATACTAGTGTTTGTGGTTAGTCCAAAATGTTGATGCATAGACATGGATTGCTTGTGCAACGCGATGTATGAACCACAGACTATGTTAGTTGATTTTGATTTTGAATGTTTTAACACTTGTCGGATAAGTGTTAAGTGTTATGATATGATTGCTTAGGTGATGTTAAGTCTATGGTAGGTTATTATATGTCTAAGTTTTATGTGGTGTGCTTGAGAGCACGATTGCATAGAAGTGTATGAGTTGAGATAGATGCATTGGAATGCATAGTATGTAATGACTTAGTGTCGAAAGGAAGTTGAGAGAACTCATTGAGATGCGAAATAATTTAAGAAGCATGATAATTGTTTGAAAAAGTATAGATGCTTTGAAAGTGTGATATAAAGTAAGAAATGAATAGCGAAGTATGTTGGTAGTTTGATGATTAGAAATACATGAATGAATATATGCTTGGAGCATGAGTTTTTATATGCTAAATAAAATGAGAAAGTAAAGGTGTATGGATAAGATGTGATGAGGTCATGTATCATATAAAACATGATAAATAAAATGTGTTAATAATAAATGAGTAGAAGTGATGAATGAGATATAGATTGCGCTAGAAGTCATAAGTGACTCGAAGTGTGCTAGAAAGAATTGTAAAACATGAATATAATCATGCTAATATATATATATTGAAATGTGTATGATGAGATTTGTGATAGTGTTAAAGAATAAACCTATGTAAGGTCTATATGCGTAAAAGTTGGATAGACTAAATGAAGTGATAGTCTAATTTGGGAATATGGTCAACAAGGGGTTGACGAGTAATAGTAAAAGTGTGTTGTAAGAACACATAGAAGACGCGTAAATTGAAATGGACAAGTATTATTCATATAGAACTTGTCTAAAATAAAGATGGCACATAGTGAGTGTATGAGTCAACTTGGGGTTGACGGATGAAAGATAAGTTGCATTGTGAAAATGCAAAGATAATAAATCGACGAGTGTTATATAGAAACTTGTCTAGAAGATAGTAAGCGTGATAGTGAATGTTGAGATTGCGTAAGGCAATGAAAATTGAATAAATGATAGTGTGTGCCTGATGATAGAAGTACATGAAAGATAAAATGAGTAAAGATGATAAGATAGATATAGCTTGGATCCAATGCTCTAGTTATGGTATCCTTGGGATAGCCCAGCTTGCCTTTATGGCATGTGTTAATGGTATCCTTCGGGATAGCCTAGCTTGCCTTCAGGGCATGGTTGTTAGCTTGCCTTCAGGGCATGGTTGTTAGCTTGCCTTCATGGCATGTGTTTGGCATCCTTTGAGATGGCCTAGCTTGCCTTTATGGCATGGATGATAGCTTGCCTTTATGGCATGGTGATAGCTTGCCTTTATGGCATGGATGAAAGTTAGTGAGATTGGATCCAAGGCTAGAAAAGATGGAAAGTAAAACAAGTACGAGCGTTATGTCGGAAGCGTATAAGTAGGACGGTTTATGGTTTCTTGATTTAAATGGATTGGGACGCCTTTCCATTTAAATGAAGAATTGTAAATCGCCGAACCATGAGTTTATAATTCCTTATTTACATAGATTGGGACGCCTTTTTATGTAAATAAAGAGTTATAAATGAGTGGGCTTATGTGTAGCCGATATGACATGAGTACGGGTAGTGATATGAGAAAGTAAAAACTAAAACATGTTAGACGTCATAAGAAAAGATAGATATGAACAAAAACTTATAGCGGCATTAAAGTAATGTGTGAAACTTTAAGATAGACGCCTAGAATGAATTGTGCATTAAGTTGATAAGTTAATTTGTGAGTATTCCCGAAAATTGATAAGAAAGATTGTTTAAGTAATGTATGAGGAAGATTTTGAAGGTGCCGTTTATATGGTACCTTGTGTAATTTGAATTAAGTTATCAGTTTTTGATATAGATAAGTGTTGGTATTATGTGGAATGTGAAATTAGCCGGTATATGATGTTATGTCATGTTAGTCCTTGGGCGTATAGCGCGGAAAGGGTGTTAAAGTTTGACTTATATAAAGTCAAATTAGTAGATGTTTTCTGATGACAAGTAGCCATTGTTGGAAATTTTAGATAAGCTTGTGATGAGAAGTGTGTTTTAAGTGAACTATGAGTTATGATTATGTATAGCGAGTTTAGAATTTGCAAGATCACTTAGATCGTTGCAAAGTAATGGCTTAGAAAGCATGAGAATAAGGACATGTATTTGTTGTGAATTGGTTTTGGATAACATTAGACGAGAGATTTCGGGGACGAAATCTAAATAAGGGGGGGTAGAATTGTTAGACCCGTTTCTCGGGTGCTTGGACCCCACTCTAGATGAAAATGGATAAAGACCTTATGTGATTGGCCAGTCAACATTTGTTGCGTAGTGGCCAAATCCGATAGTCAAAATGATAGTCAAAGCATGTATTATAAGAATATGAAAGTATTGTGTGGCACAAATAGAAGGAATTAGACTTCAAGGGTTTACGTCCCAAGTGGTTAAGGTGCTATAAGTTTAGATGTGGCCATGGTATAAAGAAAAGGACTTGAGGCGCCATTCTTGACAATAGCCCAAAGTGTCACCCAACTAGTTATATCTAGCTTGTTCTAGACATTTCTTCCATTATTGAGATAAAGTGTGATGTCCGGTTTTTAGTGAGAAGAAAAAGAGAGGGAAAACTAAATGATGATCTAAGAAGAAGAAGGTGAAGATCAAGAGTTAATAGTCTTCCTTAGCTATGATCATCACAAGTAAGTATCTATGTTCTTGATGTTATTGAGGTTATAGATTAAGAGTAAAGTGGGATTTCATCATATGATCAAGATATGATCATATGATGATGTAGAAAGATAGATGAGTATGTTTAATGGGTTATGTTAACCTTTGTTTATGTTATTGATTGTTATGTTGTTAGGTTTTGGTTAATTGTAAAAGATGATGATGATGATGGAAGATTGTGATGATGATGATGTTCTTGATATTGTTTAGCTTGGATTAAGGTAAGTAAAATGATGATGACATGGGTTATATGAATTTCTAACATATATGTGTTATGTATGTTGTATGTCAAGTGATATGGACTTGGAATATGCTTATGTGATGCCATGATTGTAGCTTATGTGATGAGTTGATGTTATGGAATATGTTGATGTTATGTGTTAGATGAGACTTGGGTAGTAAGCCCGGAAAGTAAGTGTTTATGTAAATGTTATTTTTGTGGAATGAAGTATAATGATATGTTATGATCGTTTTACTTGCTAAGCCTTTGTGCTTACGGTTTAGTTGCCTAACCGTTTTGTAGGTTTGTATTGTTTATATGGACGGCTTGGATGTAAGGATTAAGGATTTGGATATGCGAGATTAAGGTAGTATGTGTAGGAGCTTAGGTAGAATACCGGGCTCATGTGTAAGTTTGTACCCCCGTTGGTATTTTATGGGTTGGTAACGTGTAGCCGTATGGCAAGTTATATGTTAAGGTGGTTCAAACGATTTGGTAGTTATTTGATATGTCAAAGTGAGTTTGAAGTGTTTATAGTCAAGTATAAAGGGGCATTTGGTTTATGTATGAAAATACCCATTTTGGGTTGTAAACGGGTCAAGTGCCCTTGGAACATGTTTGTTATGTTAATATTATGCTTTTGGTAAAGTTTGGCGTAAAACGGAAGGGGTATGAGTTGTATGTTGAGAAAATGGGTCAAAACGGGTTATTTGCGTAACCCTTCTAAATTGTAAAGTACTATTTCGGGGAGTCAAATGGTAAATGTTTTTGTATGAAAATGAGCTCAATGATATACTAAATAAATCTGGAATGTTTGGTGAAATAACGAGTTCGGGAGGTCGGGTTTTCAAGCGCGGGACTTGAAAACTGATTCGGGCGATCAGCAGGTCTGAACCGCCGCGTTTGGGATCTCAACCGGTAGTTCAGACCAGATTTTTGGGCCCCAGCTGGCGGTTGGGAATCCCAACCGGCGGCTGGGCAGTGTTTTCAGTTTTTGGTGATTTTCGAAAAATCATATCTTTTAAACCGTAAGTCGTTACGGGTTGTGCTACCCGTTGTTTTGAAGGTATTTTAGTCTAGTTTCATTTAAAAATAGTTTCAAGGTCTGAATGCCTATGGATTTTTAGAAATGGTCAAAAGAGTGACAGCTTGTCAAGTAAAGTCAAGCGTTTTCGCGTATAAAATTTTAAATTTTGGTCAAAGCGGGCACGGTGTGTAACAAATTCGTATCAAAACCTAGGTTTAAGTGAATTAGGTTTTCTTTAGGATTGCCTAGACTTAAACCACTCGTATAAGCGTTAGACGTAAGTGTTAGTCGCGCGGAAATTAATTGCTAAGTGTTAGATGTATTATGTTTTATGCTAGTTGAGCCTATTGATGATAGATGATGCATGTGTGTAATAGTGTTGATGTGTATGAGATATAAGTCCATGGGAACTTGAGATGCTTGAATGATTAGTTGGCCGTACACCTCGGTTGGTGCCGGTGTTTGTATTGCGTTTATGTGAATGTATGATAGAGTTATGGTGATGGAATGTGAGTAGGAATGCTAAGCGGTATTAGAGATGGGCTAGTAAGTGAATTAAAGTGTTATGATGCCTTAGTTATAAGGTATACTAGTGTTTGTGGTTAGTCCAAAATGTTGATGCGTAGACATGGATTGCTTGTGCAACGCGATGTATGAACCATAGACTATGTTAGTTGATTTTGATTCTGAATGTTTTAACACTTGTCGAATAAGTGTTAAGTGTTATGATATGATTGCTTATGTGATTTTAAGTCTATGGTAGGTTATTATATGTCTAAGTTTTATGTGGTGTGCTTGAGAGCACGATTGCATAGAAGTGTATGAGTTGAGATAGATGCATTGGAATGCATAATATGTAATGACTTAGTGTCGAAAGGAAGTTGAGAGAACTCATTGATATGTGAAATAATTTAAGAAGCATGATAATTGTTTGATAAAGTATAGATGCTTTGAAAGTGTGATATAAAGTAAGAAATGAATAGCGAAGTATGTTGGTAGTTTGATGATTAGAAAGACGTGAATGAATATATGCTTGGAGCATAAGCTTTTTTATGCTAAATATCTTGAAGAGGATCCCTCGAAAATCGTAATTCAATCAGTAAAAATCGCAACAAACCACCAACGGCTAGTTTTTAACCGAACATTAATTACTGACACATCAGTTATAACGGCTAGTTCAACAGTACTAAGTTTACACTAGCAGTATAAACTTTGCACTAGCAGCACAAACATTTTTCAAAATTTTCAAAGAATAGTATGAACTTATATTGATTTCAAAAACATTATAACACATATATTGTTTTTAGCAAACTATCAGCTATCAACGGATTTGATATGTCTTTAACAATAGCCGTTTGCTTTGGACTAGCCAACTCTTCACTGTTAGATATGGTGAGTTGATAACCATACAATTTTTGGTAAATTGTCAACCATTAACGGATTTGATTAGTTTTTACCAGAAACCGTTTGCTCTCGACTAGTTGGTTCTTATGTGGGTTAGACATGGTGAACCAATAACCATTTGTTGTGTGCACAGGTAACACACTGAGCTCCAAATCACCATTCAGTCTGAAACATAAAGCACTTGTAATTCCTTGGTGCTTATCATCCATTCCTGCAATTTTTAGTCCACAAACAAGGAAACAAAGTGCAAAGCACTTGTCTCACAACATAACAAGTATATGACTAACAATGCACATAAAAAGAAAAATTAATTTCCTTGTGGCACCCAAGCTATAACAGACTTAGGCTTGCCCTTTGCATCAACATAATTAAACCTTTTTAAAACAGTTGGAGTACCATTAGATTGAAGTGGTCTCCAAACCCATGATGCAGATGCATTAATACCATTACCCATATTTCCCTTAGCAGTGTTTTTAAAACTTCCAGTGTTAACTGCTTGCCTAGCAGTATGAGCTGCTGGGTTTGGAATTGCAACTTTAGCTTTCCAAACTTGTTTGTTTACAACTGCTATGTTTTGATATGGTCTTCTCACAGTTGTTGGTGCTGATTTAGAAAGAGTTTTTGCACCTTGAACTGTTTGTCTAGGGTAAAAAGGTCTATTTGGTCTAACAGTATGAACTGCTGGTCTAGCACTGTTAACTGTTTGTCCAACAGTATGAACTGTTCTTGTTCCAAACCTTAACAGAACTGATCTAGGTATCATTCTAGCATTTGTAGGGTGAGTGGGAGGTCTTACTGACTTCACCCTAGGGGTTGAATACCTAGTTACCCTGTTGTTGCAATAAAATGCAAGATGTTCAAAGCTACCACATGTGAAACAAGCTTTCCTATAACAGACAAAATCATCACCTAGTTGGTGAGACTTGAGGTTGTTCCAATTCCTTTGGTTACCACGTGGCTTATTTGTGGTCCTATACATTTCTGCATACCCAACTGTTGGTCTAAAAGTGTAGTATATTCACAATCAAATAAACACACGATTGGGACTATAATATGGATCGAATGGTTGGTTTAGAGAGAGAAAGAGATGAAGACTTGGAACCTTGAGAGAGAAATAAGTAGGATGTATTAGATTGAAATGAAGGTCCAACCCTCTCCTTTGGTGGAGAGGGATATTTATACTACTACATAGGGTGCCCCTAGTGGGCTGTGGAGCGAGCTGACAGTGGGTTAAGACCCGACCCACTCTACAATATTAATAATAACTAAACTACTACTAATATTACTAATTATCCTACGAGCTATGATGTGCTAATGAGTACTTGGGGTGACCGAGTCTTCAACTGAATATTTATATTCCTAACAATCTCCCCCTAAGGGAGGTCACCCCGGAATTAATGTTCTGAATTCTAGCACTCTATCCTTGAATCTTGACTTCATAGCTCGTAGACCTTGATTCTTCAACTTTAAAAATCTTTGTGCCTTTAGCAGTGAACTTGCAATGACTGTTTTTGTTTTGGATGATCTCTGTGTATTCTTTGACTTCATCATCCATCATATTTCTTCTAGTCATCTTGCTTTCTCGTTATATGGGAAGTTGTGATCTTAGAGCCTTCTTTGAGATCATCAGCCACCATAAATCTCTGAGCTCATCCATTGTAGTAATGCCTCCATGTGATTTGTTGTGACTGTTGGACTCGCATGCTCACACTTTTTCTGGATCATGATAGATTTCATCAGAGTTGCAGAAGCGGTGTTGTAGGTCTTTCAACTATCATGATGTCTTTGATAATGAATTTGAAGTGTGAGCCTGGAGTGTGGATTGACACGTCTCTACTAGAATCAGGAACCACCATTTCCATCTTTATATGAATCTGAAATAAAACAGTTAGCAATAAAGTTGGAGAACGAATATGGCTTTGTCATTCGTTCGATGTGGTGGTTGGATTTAACCTTCGGTTCTGTGAAGACCGACCTGTGATCAGGTAGAATCCCCTTTAAAGAAGCTTCTCCTTGACAGGAATTTTCAGCTTGTAGTAATGAGTCTTCCAACAAATTAATGTCAGAATCATCATACTATGCATGTTCTCATACCGGAACATCTCAAAGCAGACAGCATGGTAGAGTGAATCAGTTAATTAAATACCCACTGATTGACGAGAAATTGATTAGAAAAATCACTTGCGTGTCACTGGATAAACATTTTGTGCAACACGACAAGTGTCTTATGAATTGAAATCACATTTCTGTCAAAAATACTTTTGTTTGAAATTTTTTTCACAATCAATGTGCTCGAAACTTTGTTGGTGAACACATTGAAAGGTTTTCCAAAAGTATCCGTCAATCCATATCCTGGAACAGGTTTAATTCAAAATTGAATCGCCCCATCGTTTCTTTCCAGTTGTCACAAGCTTGATCCATGAAGGATCTCACATGTCACCCACCAAGAGCTTGTTTGATGTTGGCTCTAGAAGGATTTCCATCTTCATTGTGAATACTTTACGTATCACTCGGATGTTCTGGCAATACCACAAGGATAATGCGTAGGACTCTTCATATATATTTTCTTGCTTTTCACGGTGTATGAAACAGCAAGCATATTGGAAATGTGTCCTAATGAGATTTATTGATGATCTCTGGGCTCTAGACTCAATAGTGCGTTTTGATTTAGTGATCGGAGGCTGGAGAGGAATGCCACCTTTTCAATATCATCTAACTCGGAGTGAGAAAGATGATAGCAATGTATTGATCTCCGTGACAAGTGAAACAAGAATCCTTTGAGGGACCTTGAGTGGCTAGGGAGGGTTGTGCAGCGTATCACTGGGTCCATGATACTTTGTCTTCAATGTCAGTAATCAACTACGTGATTCTGACAGCATATGTATTGACCCGGTTTCTGCCTAAGATGTAAGGAGGGCTTCATTCTTTTCACCCTTTATCTTTACATTTCTTTTTCATTCTTCAACCCCTTCAGCGCTTACCAAGACTTCATTACTAGCACCTTGTTGGGTTTGTTCCAGCACTAGCTCCATCTCAGTCGGCACTCTTCCCTTATTCACTTTTTCTCCTTTTTTTGTAATCATACCTAAGGACTTCTACACTAACTAGTGTATTGTCCCTGGGTAGATCCCTCCGGTTCTGGCTGGATCATGGGAACTAATACCTAACCTTACCATCCTTATAACTCTAATACATAAAGTAAAATGGTCGGTCTTTGGTATTCTTTCCTAATTGCCATCACAAATCATTTGCTCCCCCTCAATATGTGCATCGGTATACGAAAAGGTTTGGAACATATGGGAGAGCCTACACTTGAGTTTCAAAAGATCACACTTTTTATCAAAATTTCATATTTAAATCACATTCTCTCCCCCGATCAAAAATTTCAAACCACTTGAGATTTGTGATCCCAATTGATTTAAATATGTTTAGAAAATTTGGGAGAAAATGTGGTCAGGTTTAAATGTATTCTGATTTCGGAGCATACTATGCTCCCCCTTAAACCACGAGAGAGTGTCACTGCTGATGTTGCACAAATATGGCAAGGTGTCAGAAATTTGAATAAATATTCTCCCCCTCAATTAATGACCCGTTTTCTATTTAAAGAGTTGTAGTCATTCAATTGAGCGACGAGTATTTGTGAAAATTTAATTCAATTTACCACCTTGTGTAACATCAAGACTCTCTTGAAGAATCAAAGAAGATAAAGAGTCTGATGTAAAGAAGACTTCTCTTCTTATACACGAAATGACGCATTGAAACGTACATCAAATCGGACGAAAAACATGGATATAAAGTAATCCATGCCCAGGTGAACATCACCCGGTTGGAAGAACAGCCGTCTTTTTGGCGACATGCTTTCCCCATTGTATAGCGCGGGTTGCAGTATGAAGTAACTGCAAGCCATTAAGACATGTTTTAACCAATTAGTGTAACTTCTGCTCGAGCTTCATTTAAAGACCCGTGTCATTATTGAATGACATTTCTAGGTCCGTAAATGTTATCGATAAACAGAAGACATGCCTAGGTGGAGCTATTTTTGGTATTTTCTGATTTTTTTGATTTTTTTTTTATGGTTTTTATAGATTTTATATTTTTCTATTTTCTTTTTGATTTAAGATATATACAACTATATACAAGGATATGGGAAGTCAATCCTTTACTCCTCCTTTTCTTCCTGAAGACATTTGAGAGTTTCAGGAGTCAAGCTCTTCATGCCAAGACGTGGGAGAATAAACTGAAACCGTTCTCTTGGAAGCGCCTTGGTGAAGATGTCAGCCAGCTGAAATTCCGTCCTCACGAAGTATAGTTCCACTATCCCCTTCTCAACTTGTTCCCTTATGAAGTGATGCCTGATGTCGATGTGTTTTGACCGGGAGTGTTGGACATTGTTACAACAAAGAGCTATAGCACTCTTGTTGTCACAATATAGAGGAATCTTGTTGTATGAAAAGCCATAGTCTGAAAGCTGTGATCTCATCCATAGAATTTGTGCACAGCAACCAGACATAGCGATGTATTCGGCCTCTGTAGAAGATATCGACGTACTCATTTGCTTCTTAGAAGACCAACTCACCAACTTTTCCCCTAAAAACTGAGCTCCCCCTGAAGTACTTCGACGAGTGTCTTGACATCCCCTGTGATCAGCATCAGCGTACGCAGTTAACTCCATGGTTGTGTCCTTCGGATACCAGAGACCCATATGAACTGTGCCTTGAAGATATCTGAATACCCTTTTTACTGCTTCTAGATGTTTCTTAGTAGGCTTGGATTGATACCGAGCACACATGCATACAACGAACAGAAGATCTGGTCTACTAGCAGTGATATACATCAAGGATCCAATCATGCTTCTATACTTTGTTTGGTCGACTGGAATCCCCGACGGATCTTAATCTAGTCTTGATCTATCAACCATGGGAGTATCAATAGGCTCACTCGAATCAAATCCAAACTTTTTCAAGATCTCATTGGCATATTTGGATTGATTTATGAAAATGCCTCCGGGACTTTGTGAGATTTGTAATCCTAGAAAGAATGACATTTGTCCCATCATTGACATTTGAAACTTGGAACTCATCTCCTTTGAAAATCTATCACATTCACTAGGATCAGATGAAGCAAAAATAATATCATCTACGTATATCTGAACATGAAGCAGATGTTTGCCCGACTTCCTAGTGAATAATGTGGGATCAACAACACCCTTTGAGAACCCGTTTGCTAGAAGGAACTTGGACAATGTATCATACCATGCCCTTGGTGCCTGCTTTAAACCGTAGAGAGCCTTCTTCAAGCGGTAGACATGAGTAGGATGTTCAGCATCCACAAATCCTTCTGGTTGGCTCACATAGACTTCTTCCTTTAAATCTCCATTCAGGAATGCTGTTTTGACATCCATCTGGTAGACTATCATATTCCGACTAGCAGCATTGGCAAGGAAGATTCTAATGGCTTCAATTCTAGCAACTGGAGCAAACGATTCTTCAAAATCTATGCCCTCTTCTTGTCTGTATCCTTTTGCAACTAACCGTGCCTTGTTCTTTAGAGCATCACCATGCTCATCAAGTTTCACCTTGAAAATCCACTTGAGAGCAATAATCATAGCACATTCAGGAGGAGGCACCAATTCCCATACTTCAAGTCGATCAAATTCATGGATTTCGTCTTGCATAGCCTCGAACCAGCAATCTTTAGTCATTGCTTCTTTGGCATCTTTTGGTTCGACTTTGGATAGTACGGAATTGAAGAAGCACCACAGTGCATCAGTGGCCAGTTGTTTACGTGTGGATACAGGACGAGCGGGATTGCCAATGATGTTGTCAATTGGATGATCGTTGGTCCATTTTCTGAGATGATCATGAGGTTGAGGGTTTTGAACTGATGTTGCCGTGCTGTGTTCTTCGAAAGAGGATGTATGGGTTGAAGATTCAGGAGCAAATATATTCTCAAAAGGAACATCATCTATTGGAGCAAACGGATTAACTTCCAAAGAATGGTCATCTGCAGAATCTTGTAGCACCGGAGAGGATTGAGTATTTGATGATGAGGGTGATTGACTGGCAGCTGGTGCATTGAAATTGATTAAGACAGATGCTGATGGGCCTTCAGAGTCTTGCGGAACTTGAGCATCAGCATTAGGAAGAACAGCTGCAGCATTTGAGTTCGTTTCATTAGTTGGCTCAAAATATTCGTCAAACATAGGATCAAATAACTTCTTCAACTCCTCACTAGTTGGTGGTACATAAGACTCTGCAGGCGTGGGATTCTGTACAAGCCCTGAAGTAATTGGTCCAGGAGTCAAAAGTTTAAGATCGGGTCCAGAACTGGTTTGTCCTGAAGCAGGTTGCTCACTCAGCTCATCGAACGTGACATGGATGGATTCCATGATTTGTCGGGTTCTCTTGTTGTAGATTCTGTACCCCTTTCGATCTGGTGCGTAACCAACAAAAATACCTACATCTGCTTTAGCCCTTAACTTTCCCAAGTCTTGACTATCATTAGTCGGATAGCAAAGTGCACCAAACACACGAAGAAAGGAAAGATCTGGTTTCTTGTTATGAATTAACTCATAGGGAGTCTTGTCATGAATAGGATGAATCAGAGATTGGTTTTGGGTGTAGCATGCTGTTGCAATAGCCTCTGCCCAGAGAAACATCGGTGCCTTTGAAAAATATAAGCATGGTTCTCGCAGCTTCCACCAGAGTACGGTTCCTTCGTTCAACAACTCCGTTCTGCTGAGGAGTGCGAGGGATACTTTTCTGATGCGTGATGCCAATATTTTCATAGAAATTTCTGAGTTGATGATTAACAAACTCAGTTCCATTGTCAGTGCGGATGATTCTGACAGTTTTGTCGAGCCTTACTTGCAGCTGTTTTATCAGTTTGATGATAACCTCTGGAGTTTCATCCTTTGTTCTCAAAAACTTTACCCATGTAAACCGAGAGTAATCATCTACTATCACAAGAACATATTTCTTTCCATTTATGGTTTGTACTCTCATTGGGCCGCACAGATCCATGTGAAGGGTGTGAAGAACTTCTAAGTTGGTGTTGACGGTTTTGGGTTTGTGGGTTTGTTTCTTGCTTTTTCCCAGTTGACATGCGGAGCAGAGATGATCTTTCTCAAATTTTAGTCTGGGCATGCCTCGTACAAGATCTTTGCGGGAAAGATTATTTATGGTACCGAAGTTTAGATGGTTCAGACGTCGATGCCACAACCATGATTTTGTCTTGGAGGCTTTAGAAAGCAAGCAAATGGGAGAGGATCTCAACATTTCTTCAATTGATATGGTGTATAGATTTGTGCCCCGACTGCCTTTTAGAAGGTCTACACCATCCAATTCCCTGACGAAACATGTGTGTTTTCTGAAAGCCACTTCTAGATCTGAATCACAAAATTGACCCACAGAAAACAGACTGTGCCCTAATCCTTCCACATAATATACCCGTGAGATTACACTGTCACCGAACACATAATCTCCATAACCCATAATCGCACCAAAATGGTCGTTCCCGAATCTAACTGTCCCGATAAACTTTTTCACGAAGTTCTTGAGCCGTGAGCGATCCCCAGTCATATGTTTTGAGCAGCCTGAATCCAAATACCAAAGGACGATTTGTACAACCTGCATTTGAAGACAGACAAAGATGGATAACTGAAATATGTGGATCCCCACGTGTAACTGGGGTCCGTTTGGTTAGCATTCACAAATTTAGGAGCAACAGAGTTTGCTAATACTGAAGTCTCTACAGTGGGAACAATCCTAGAGTCAGCAGATGGCCTATTTGGAAGGCATTGTGTTCCTAGAGACAAAATTCGACCTGTTGGCCTCCATTCTTTAACTTTCACAAACCTATGATCATTCAAATTAGGCAATGGACATTTATTTCCTAAACTGAATTTTCTTCCAGTGGGTCTCCATTGATACCCAACAGTAGCAAAAGTTTTTCCTGTTGCCTTCCAAACTTTCTTACTTCTTTCAGTTTTCCTAACATACTTAACTTGGGGTGGTGCATGAGATATCAGAAATGACACAACACAATCATCATGATTAGCAGAAATTAAGCATTTGTCACATGTTTTACAGACCGCATTAGAATTCGAATTAATTACAGTACTTTTGATACTAGAATCAACACGATTCAATCTAGTCTTTACAAACTTATTGTTCCTAGGTTGGGCTTCTACACTCTTCTTGTGATCACTATTAGCTGGCGCAGTCCTATCTTTCCTTGCATTGCCTCTAGGCTTTGACTCGCAAGCTTGGGTGTCACATTTTACTCCTGTAGAAGTAATGATAGGAACATTAGTTTGTTTCACTGTCACATGCTTTCCAGATTTTGATGTGTTGGGTTATGATATTCATGATGGCAAATCAAAGGTTACATGCTTGTTTTTAATAGTGGATGATGATGCACCTAATCTATCTCGTTGGTTGCTAGACTTGGGACCCGTGCCAATGGCATATTCTAACTGTTCCTGGATCCTTTTTGTGAGGACGCAGGCATAACCTACTGCCTTATCAAGTGGTTTTTCTATTCTGTCCTCTTCCACAACCTCACGAAGAGTGTCAAGTCCATCCCTAAGGTGACAGAGATACATTTGATGGACAGGTCTGTTGTTTCTCATGGGAAATGGAATAGGCCCCACATCAACCTCGTACATTTTACAAGCAGAGACCTTTGATGCAACACAATTACAAGAGGTGTATAACATCCCGTAAATTTCCCTTCCATTTGTAAATAGTAAACGAAGACTAATCTATCGTCACAGTTTAATTAGCCATTTTTACGGGCTAAATTTTCGCTTTTATTCATCTATGTTAACCTAAACGTCGTAACACGATCGCGTATTCTTTATGTCACCCTCATTAGTGTGAACCTCAATAGTCTAGTAATCGCGAATTAAATTAAAACGTTTAACACTTAACGTTGTACGAACCCACTCACTAATAACATTGGACTTCGGCCACAAATTCCAGCCCGTCACTATTCAAGCTCTATTATATCCACAAAGCTCACTTTTCCTTGTTCTGGGTTCACAGTCGACATACCTCATCTCGGTATGAGATGTTGTGATCTTTTCTTAACATTCATTCATACATTTATTTACGTATCATTACAAGTCTTCTATATCTTCATTTCGATAACTCATTTAAACGTTAATCCCACAAACACACTCACTTTATGACACAAATTGATTCCTAATCTCTACACACTCTTTTGTTCTCTCTTGGGTCTCGACAGGAGCAAAGAACAAGAAACCATGATCTATAATTGTTTCCTTCCTCTTGGTCCTTAACACCGACTGATACAAACAAATACAATATTCATTTTGCCAACTTACACACACTATTGACTTTACAATCTTCTTTCCCACTTGAACTCCACATGCTAAAAACCAAATCGACCCTTTATATTTGTTTTAGAATTCGGTTCTTAGATAACAAGTAAAAGACAAGATATCATCCCCTACACACTCTTCTCTACTGCAACACTCAACTCTTATACTTCACGCTACACAAAACAGATATATAGGTTCATGAACTAACTCCAAAATGAGTTATCAATGGCTTCTCTGCTACTCTCATCATGCCTCATCATCTTCATTCACTATAACACTCCATTCTCACGCCACAACCAACAAACACATGAGAACACAAACTAAATCCAAATGAAACCACTTTCAACTTGTATTTCTTTCTTCTCTCTGGTCTATATATACGGATAACAGAGGAAGATCACACTCACACACTTCACTCTTAAAACTCCCATACTTACACTTATTATACACTCCAACCGGCACCATCATTCCAACTACCGACACCTTCAACACCACCTCTACCGCCGGTCACCGTGACACACCGCCACCACCAAACTGCTTAGCGTCACCTCCTCTACCACCTATGCTACTCCACGCGCTCGATCGACTCACCACTGTCACCCTCGCTAAAACACGCGCCATCAAGAACTCGTCCTCACCACTTCTCGACACTCACCGAGTGTTAATCGATAGAATATGAGGTATAACTCAGTTTAATATTGATCTTTTCGGGTTTAACAAATGAATGGGCTTAAAGGTTTATTAAATAAAAATGATTAAAAACGAGTTTGGTATCGAAAGTGTGTTTGTCGTGTCGAGTTATACGAACCGTGGGCATAAGCTCACGGTATTATTGATGTACTTGATGCTTGTTCTAGTTATTATTGATACTGTATTGTTAGTATTTTGTTGTTATGAAAATGGAAGACCAAGGGTCCGTTTCGGTGGACTGTTGGCGAAGGAAAGGTAAGCCGAGACCATGGAGGTCTCGGCAATGGCTTGATATTGTTACTTAGTGTTCCTGTTATTTTGATTCTAAATTGCCAAACAGTTATTTTGGTTTGTGTTTGTATGGATTATTTGGTACTATTTAGTTTAACTATGAACTAGGATCGAATGTAAACTTGGGTTTGATTTTGGTTAATATTTGTCATTGTGGTTTATGTAGTTCGGATTTGGATAGTGATACCGAATGGGTTGTGGCCGAGGAATAAGATTAGGAAAGCGGGTTTTGATTGAGATTCTAAATGTTAAATTTGTTATTACTTGTTGTTATCGTCATTTGTTTGTTGCTGATGTTGGCTGCACCGCGAGACGAAGCCGAGACCATGATGGTCTTGGCAAGTTGATTGTTGTTTATTGTTGTTGTTTAGTTGCTGTTGTTGTTATCGAACTGCCATGAGAACTAGAGCCGAGACCGCTAGGGTCTCAGCCGAATACTTGCTTAATTGCTGTTATGTTGTTGTTTGGTTCGATGCTTATAAGCTTATAGCTCATTTTGTAGTAAATTAGTATACCTGTTAGCGGCTTATCTTGTTTTGGTCTCAGTCGAGTATAAAAACCCGTGTGGGTTCAAGTAAAGATCCGTATGGGTCATGTTTTGGTCTTGGTTAGTGTTGGGTTGGTTTTGTCTCGAATCGACCACAACCCCACGAAGAGTGTGTTGTGTTTGCTTGTGACTCGGTTTGACCAACACCACAAAGGAATGTGTTTTGGTTCGGCTTAACAACAAAATACCGAAGGGTGTGTATGCTTGTAATAACTGGTATCTATGTCAAATTGCTTCTGTTTTTGAAAGTATAATTGAAACTGTGAAATGCTTGTGATGGGATTCGGATTACTGTTGGGCCGGGCCCAAGGGCACGTTTGGTTTTGTACTAGGCCAAAGCCCACAGACTAAAATATAAGGATGATTGTTTTAAACTTACATATTTCAGCTTATACTCTCTTTATTAAACTTATTAAACTTGTTTAATTTGCTGAACAACCTAAACTGCTAAACTTGTTTAACTGCTTAACTGCTAAACTTGTTATCCTGCTCATCTGCTATTTATCAGCTCATACTCATATTATTCGACTTCTAATAAATTGAACTTGACATATCAGTATGTTTCGGCTAATATTCTGGACATATTTTGGACATTTGGTCATATATATTTGAATAACGATGGATTAAATATAATGGACTTTGGACAGAATTATACTTATATCGGACACATCGGACGCAAAAGGTATCGAATATGTACTTTTGGTTAAGACTTGTATTATCGACTAACTTAATAATTGGAAACTATTTGTTATAATTAACGTGATATTAACTCGAGGACATGTAAACTAGTAAGCTAAGCTACTCGATCATTTAACTAGTTGGAATGTATAAAACTCCTAAACTAAAACTATTCGGTAAATTAACTAACCGGATTAACTTTAGTTAAAATGGATTAAAACTTAAATCATTCGGTAAACTTACCAACCGAATTGACTTTGGTTAATCGGACTAGACTTAACCATTTACTCATTTTAACACCTACATGCTACATGATTCTTACATGTTTATTTTCCGTTCATACTTGCTTAGTATGTTTTACTTTGGTGTGAGTTTTCGAGTCTTGACTTTCAAATCACTACACGTTTGACGATACCAAACATTATTAAACGGATATAACGAAATGCTTTTTGAAGCAAGTTTTGAAATAACATTTGGGAATGGGAACAATTATCTATTGGAAACCTTTACGCTTTCGTATATGCGTTAAGATGAATTCTATATTCTTTAGATCGTGCCGAATTCCATATCATCGTGCGCTGATTCTTGACATCGCTGATGTTACTGATGTGCTGCGTGTGTCGTAGCGGTTTAGCAGTTTTAATGCCTAATCAAGTTTTAAATTTATATTTAGCCGACTTATCAATAACACACACACCTAACGAGCAGTGTACCCGGTCAGTATGAATATAATGGTAAGTAGAGTGTCGATCACTAAGAGTGGAACGTATTATCTAGTTATTCTAATCAGTATATTAATATATTAAGTTAGCTATACAATCTAATCTAACGCAAGGGGTTTCAGCCTGAGAGACTGGCACGATTTGGTTGCAATTAAATAATAAACTAAACCAATAGGCACGAATCAGCAAGTAGCACACACGTACACAGATAAATACTCGAGACAATAAGAGGGCTGTCCTAAAGATAAGTAGTTTGTCACTTGTTTTATTGCTAGTGTTATATGAAGTGTATAGTTCGATGCGACGCACCGAGATTAAGTCCTTTCTCGTTGGTTCTAATCTTATCGGCGAGTAAACCCTTAATGATTACTTATGACTATCCCGTTTATCTTTCTCCTACTTTTCTACAGACCATAGAATACATAGGCATCTAATAAACAGGCGAGGGCAGAGGCATGGCGACCCGATCAACGCTCAGCTAGACACAGAGGTTATCAATGCACTAATAAAAGTCACCAATGACATCAACATATAAACTTTAATTAATGAGAAAGTAGTTTTAAGGGAGTGCAACCTTTCCGTTGTCACGTTACACAAGCCACCAATCTTGATGAATTAAAGTTTACTAACACAATAAAACAAAACTACTTAATGAATTAAACATATGCAGCACCTTCTTACAGCTCTTGTATCTTTGATTTGGGTGTGTCTTGTGCTGCTACCTTGACTGAATTCGTCCTAGGTTTCTGGTCTTCGGTCTTCGGTTATATTATATGGGACACCGAAATTCGTCTGGTCTTGGGGTATTTATAGTTTCTGTCTGAGGGCAAGATGCGGCGCATCTATTAAGTAGATGCGGCGCATGTACTTAACTTCGCGTGGGGTCCAAGATTATAATATTCAGGAATATTCGTACACCGCCAGAAGATGCGGCGTATCTTTATCTTTGGATGCGGCGCATGTCCTCTTGAATCTTGGATCGTATCTGGTGAGATCTTGATAGCGATGCGGCGCATGTCATGAGTGAGATGCGGCGCATCTGGAGCAGATTTGACATGATCTTGTCCATTTCAGTAGACTCTTCACTTTATGCTTGTTTTGCTCCGTAATTAGTCCAAAATCGCCAAGTTTCACCAAATGCTTGTTTTTACCTGAGAATTACAAAAGTAAACGATTAAGTATCAATCTTCATACATAATATAGTAAAACAAGTCAAATTAATAGGATAAATGATAGTAATAAAATGTACTTATTTGAGTTCATCAAATATCCCCCCACTTGAACTTTACTTGTCCCCAAGTAAACCTTAGAATTAATCTTATGAAAATGTATCCTAAAAATGTTAGGATTTATTTTTATATTTAAGCATGTATTCATTTTTTGTCATAATCACACAACTAAACACTTAACGAATTAGAAGTAGAATAAAAATATTTCGATAAAAGCAAATCTAATCGTTTAACTGTCCAGTCGCGACGAATATTCTATCATAAGCTTGGCAAGTATACACATCTCCCCCACTAAAGCCAAGGAATAACAAGTCTAAAGCGGTAAAAAGGGTTTTTAGGCTTAAGGGTTAATTATTCTTATTCACTATCGATCTCAAATTCCAGAAAAGGCGACAAAATCACAAATACATGATCGAATCCACGAACACGATACTTGCAATTGCTCAAATCCTTAACTCGAATAGGCTAAAGATAGGTCCAAACTTCACCAATAATAATATATCAAAAAGGGCGACAAAATCATAAATACATAGCCGAATCCACGACTACGATACTTAAGATTGCTCAAATCCCTAATCTCAATAAATCAAAGGTTTGGTTGGATAAAGAATAGGGTATGGATAACATTTGGGATATAAATTGGTGTAAAATAAAAAAAATAAACAAAACAAATAAATTAAAATCCTAAGTGTGGTTAATCACTCTCCCAACCATCCCATGAATAAGACTCATATCATTGAATAACTCACGCTTTAACACTTGAAACACACGCTTTAGGTAGACACGAATTATACTCAACAAGATCTTAATCAAAGAATAAACCTTAGTTGACGTTCCCATAACTGCCAACTCCCATTTCAATCCATAAATATAATATACAACAAATAGTGGTGATATCGACCACTTACATAACTTTACATCGTTGGTTAAAACAAACATCCAACTTTCTTCTTTTTTTCTTTTTCTTTTCTCATTTTTTTCGATTTTTTTTTTTTTTTTTTTTTTTTTTTTTTTTTTTTATTTTTTATAACATGAAACATAAACATAGATTTGTAAAATTTCACCACATCACCAAAACAATAATTCTGGATAATTTTTCCATACTTTTCATAACTTCAGAAATAACGGTAATAGTGAAAGTAGTAAACACACGAAAAATAAACTCAAAGATATACAATATTTACTTTCACTCCAATTGCATTGTGCAATTTCCCGACCTAACCATAGATAATGAATTACGCACGTGAACACAGGTAATGTAAGGAAACACACTTTGCCTATAGCAATTAACCAACCACGGATTCTAATCTACAGGGTAGGCTAAGGTGTAAGGTGTAACGAAACATTTTAAACATAGGTGTAAGAAACGAAAGGAATGGCTCTGAGTGTTTTTCTAGGGGTATCTTACTCTAAAAATGAGAGTAACAAAGGGTTTATACGGGGGTTAACTAACCAGTGTAGTTAGTTAATAACACATAACATATAAGGCTATTTGGGTGTAATCCTAGAAATTTACCAATTTAGACAAGTCATTCCAATTATATAAATAATACTCATTATGGTGGTCTCGAATAGTATACAAGCCAAGTTCTAAAGTTTACAAGTCACCGGCACACTCATAGATTTGTGAATTTTGAAAAATCACAATTTTTGAAAATAACGTCTTGTGTGCAGCTATGCAACTTAGACTTTAAACAAAAACATGCTAAAAATTTTAAATTTTGATATATTAAGCACTTTTTAAGCATATTTTGAAAAGTTTAGGAACAAGTAAGTGTTAAGTGTTCTAATTCTCCAATCCCCCCACTTAAGTTAAACAACGTCCTCGTTGTTTGTAATAAAAGGTTAAAAACTGGAAAATAAAAGAATTAGAACAGAAAAACTCCCCTGAGATTTGCTCGGTATGATCCTCCATTAGTAGTAGAGCAAAAATCATCTTCCTTGTGGATTAGAACGTTTAAGTTTCATATAAGATGTATCCACAGGAAATGCAGGAATCTATAATACCACCAAGGCTTCAAAACACACCTAAGGTAAGAAAGGTTCAACTTGCATAATACATTAGTAGTTAGATAAAAATAAAACATAAAAATAAAAATGAAAATCATCAGGTCAGTCGATGCGCCGTATCTTATGGAAGAAGATACGCCGTATCGAGCCTGGAATAAATACGGATCAGAATAAAAGATGCGCCGCATCCTTAACCAGGGATGCGCCGCATTAAAATAAACTGATAAAAAGTTTTAAATTCGAAAATAAAAAATGCAGAAAAATAAAATAAGATATGACCATTTGCAGGAGATGCGTCGCATCTCAGAATTGAGATGCGCCGTATCCTCGGCGGTCTGACTGACTCGACACAAACAGAAAATTAAAAGATAAATCCGGGTTGTCTCCCGGTAAGCACTTGTCTTTATTCCAGAGTCTTCAAGTTAGACTCACGTTCAGCTCTTTAATATCGATCATTGAAGGAGTCGGAAACATCGCGCTCCCTCATCGCTAATTCAGTAATATTGAACACTCCTTGCTTGTCCTTAATTTTCACGCCGTTCTTCTTTAATACCTGTATAAACAAAGTCCTGTCCCTCTCGGGCAGAGATGACAAAATGATAGACGGGAAATTTTTATTATCATATAAGCATAAATAAGCAAGGTGGGGTGGTAGTTCAATAAACACATCATTATTCAAACTCTTTTCCTCAACTATTCTCCTACGTTTGTTAATTACTACACAATCATACCACTCATCATCAGAATCATTGACAACATCGCGTCTAAGTTCGGTAGGTACATTAAGGTCAATAAATTCCTCAAAGTTCTCATCATTAGGATTAGTTGAGTTGTTTTGAATCAATGTTTCCCCCATAAGCCTAGCTTCTAGATCTAGGTCCATACGCTCTCTTAATCCTAGCATGTAGACACCTCTAATTATGCTTTTAATAGGATCTTGGCACTTATAGGCCAGTTTATTATTCCCTACCCTTAATGAGATTTTTCTTTTAAACACATCAATCTTAGCATGGGCAGTAGACAAGAAAGGTCTTCCAAGGATTAAAGGAACCTTAACATCCTCGGGCATATCTAAAATAACAAAGTCTACAGGGAAAATAAACTTCTCAATCTTAACTAGCACATTATTAGCAATCCCTTCAGGTCGTTTTACCGTTTTATCAGCCAATTCAATAAGTAATTTAGTTGGTGCTAATTTTCCTAGTCCTAGGGTAGTGAATGTCTTAAGAGGCATAACACTAACACTAGCTCCTAAGTCAGCTAACACATTATTGAAAGATATATCATTAATAGAACAAGGTAGAGTAAAACTTCCTGGGTCTTTTTCTTTATGAGGCAAGGCATTTAAATCAGTTGCAGAGCTCCCTTCTTTCATTGTAGCCTTGATCTCCTCTTCAATCTTTGTCTTTTCTTTTAGTAGTCTTCTTAAACTGATTGAAGAATTAAAGAAAAATTCGGGTCTTGCACCATCATTACCATTCATCGATCTTCTAGGTATGTTAGGAGTGACTTCTTCAGTGGTGCTTATGGCCTTGACATGATCCCTTGGGTTGGTTTCAGTTGAACTCGGTAAACTTCCGTATCCCCTTTCTTGAAGAACTTTGCTCATTTGACCAATTTGTTGTTCCAGTGCTTTGATCGAAGCTCCTTGATTTCTTGTAGTAGTGTCCGTTGAAGCTCGTATTTCTTTGATCATAGCAGTATTCTCTTCATGTCTTTTAGCAGCATCGGCCATAATTTGCTTTAGAGTGTCATCTAAAGTCTGCCTCCTTTCTTGATAAGCGGGATTGAAGTTATTCTTTTGATAGAATCCCGGTGTAGCTTCCCTAAATCTTCCTGAAGGTCGGAATGGTTGTCCAAATTGGGTGTAATATGCTTCTTCAAACGTCTCACTTTCATTCTTATTCGGGCAATCTTTAGTGTAGTGAGGTCCTTCGCACTTTTCACATCCAACTTGGGCAGCATACACTCTTTCATCTCGCTTCTTCATCTCTCTACTAATTTTATCCAATTGAGCTTGAATAGCAGCAATCCCGTCAAAATTAGTGCTGCTCTTAGATCTAGTAGAGGTCCCATCGTGCCATTTCTGAGAATGATCAGCAGCTTCTTGGATCGCTTTCCTAGCATTAGTTGCACTCATTTGAGGTACAGCTCCCTTAGCATCCAAAATCTGTCTAGTAGGCACGTCCAGTCCTTGATAAAACAATATTATCTCCTGCATAGGGGTTAGATAGTGTTGAGGACATTTTATTAATAAATCTTTAAATCGTTCCCAAGCTTGATAAAGAGTTTCATCAGGCTCTTGCTTGAAACTATTGATAGCCTCCATTTTTTTAGCAGTCTTAGCAGGTGGACAATATCTCTTCAGGAATTTGCTCTTCAAACCTTCCCATGTAGTGATTGAACTAGCAGGTTCATTCCTTAGCCACTTGTTAGCAGCTCCTTTTAGTGAGATTGGAAAGATTCTAAGCATGAGTTGATCGTCAGTGACTCCTTCTGAAGTAAACAAATCTGCAATCTCCAGGACCTTTTCAACATGCTCATTAGCATCCTCATGTTCCGTCCCACTGAAAGCATTCTCTCTGAGTTCTTTGAGAAACTGACCCTTCAACTCAAATTTTGACTTATCATCAAACTTTGGTCTAGCAACTCCTGAAGTGTAATCAGCACGGGTACTGTTCATGTATTCCTCCATAGTAGTGTTTTCGCCCATTGTTTCTGTTTCAACTTCCTCTTTTTCTTCAGAAAAGTAATCAAGCTCGAGTGAACTTGAAAGATCAAAGCTTCTTGTGTTGAAAAGCCTTCTAAGCGAATGTAGGGCTCGTTCAGGATCTTCGAAAGGTTGAATTAAGTTCTTAGTCGAACTCCTGGTCATGCACTTCCTGAAACCAACACAAAAATATCAGTAGGGCAAGCTCGAGAAAGTAGTGTATCAGAAAATTAAGAACGAAAACGGAATACGAAAAATTAATGTTACTGATATCTGCAGACGATGCGCCGTATCCAAAAAGTTGGATACGCCGTATCTTATAATCGTTAAAATTAAATCAGACTTTTATTCAGACAATAGATACGCCGCTTAGAAATCTGAATGCGCCGTATCAATTTTAATTATCAAAAATTGATATTTATTTAAAATTAAATGTGTCGTATTAACGAAAGTTAATGCGCCGTATTTTCGTTACGTTTCAAAATATAAGATTTTTGATTCATAAGATACGCCGTATCGATAGAGATCGATGCGCCGTATCTGTTTAATAATTCGAAAACTGTTTTTAATTAAAATAATAGATACGCCGTATCTGCTAAAGCAGATGCGTCGTATCGCGTTAACGTTTAGAATTTTTTTTTTTTTTTTTTTTTTTTTTTTTTTTTTTTTTTTTTTTTAATCAAAAATAGATACGCCGTATCTTGGGGAAAAGATGCGTCGTATCGCTTTATCGCTTAGAAAAAATTTCTTATTAAAAACAGATACGCCGTATCTAGGTAAAGATGCGTCGTATCGAATTAATTAAACGCGTTGTATTTTATAAAAAAATTGAACGCAATACGCCGTATCTGAAAAATCAGATGCGCCGTATCGTTCGATTTAGCTCAGTACAACGATAGCAGAACACAAAAATTACGAAAAATAAAAACAAATAAAAACACAAAAATAAACACAAATAAAAACAAACAAATAACACACAAAAACAGAAAATATGCAAAATAGTACAATGAATGCAAATTAAACTAATACACAAAAAAATTAGCGGTTAGATAAAAAAATTAAAAACCTAATTAAAATACTAATCAAATTAACAGATAATAACAATTCACTCCCCGGCAACGGCGCCAAAAACTTGATGCGCGTGATGTGTCGTTGCGGTTTAGCAGTTTTAATGCCTAATCAAGTTTTAAATTTATATTTAGCCGACTTATCAATAACACACACACCTAACGAGCAGTGTACCCGGTCAGTATGAATATAATGGTAAGTAGAGTGTCGATCACTAAGAGTGGAACGTATTATCTAGTTATTCTAATCAGTATTTTAATATATTAAGTTAGCTATACAATCTAATCTAACGCAAGGGGTTTCAGCCTGAGAGACAGGCACGATTTGGTTGCAATTAAATAATAAACTAAACCAATAGGCACGAATCAGCAAGTAGCACACACGTACACAGATAAATACTCGAGACAATAAGAGGGCTGTCCTTAAGATAAGTAGTTTGTCACTTGTTTTATTGCTAGTGTTATATGAAGTGTATAGTTCGATGCGACGCACCGAGATTAAGTCCTTTCTCGTTGGTTCTAATCTTATCGGCGAGTAAACCCTTAATGATTACTTATGACTATCCCGTTTATCTTTCTCCTACTTTTCTACAGACCATAGAATACATAGGCATCTAATAAACAGGCGAGGGCAGAGGCATGGTGACCCGATCAACGCTCAGCTAGACACAGAGGTTATCAATGCACTAATAAAAGTCACCAATGACATCAACATATAAACTTTAATTAATGAGAAAGTAGTTTTAAGGGAGTGCAACCTTTCCGTTGTCACGTTACACAAGCCACCAATCTTGATGAATTAAAGTTTACTAACACAATAAAACAAAACTACTTAATGAATTAAACATATGCAGCACCTTCTTACAGCTCTTGTATCTTTGATTTGGGTGTGTCTTGTGCTGCTGCCTTGACTGAATTCGTCCTAGGTTTCTGGTCTTCGGTCTTCGGTTATATTATATGGGACACCGAAATTCGTCTGGTCTTGGGGTATTTATAGTTTCTGTCTGAGGGCAAGATGCGGCGCATCTATTAAGTAGATGCGGCTCATGTACTTAACTTCGCGTGGGGTCCAAGATTATAATATTCAGGAATATTCGTACACCGCCAGAAGATGCGGCGTATCTTTATCTTTGGATGCGGCGCATGTCCTCTTGAATCTTGGATCGTATCTGGTGAGATCTTGATAGCGATGCGGCGCATGTCATGAGTGAGATGCGGCGCATCTGGAGCAGATTTGACATGATCTTGTCCATTTCAGTAGACTCTTCACTTTATGCTTGTTTTGCTCCGTAATTAGTCCAAAATCGCCAAGTTTCACCAAATGCTTGTTTTTACCTGAGAATTACAAAAGTAAACGATTAAGTATCAATCCTCATACATAATATAGTTGTAACACCCCGACCCGACAAGGGTAGAGATATCACAAATACATGGTTTCATATCAGATAAACATAGTATCCATGAATAAAATAGCGGAAGTCAAAAACATAATCCAACAATAAGTCAACATGACTTATATCCAAAATAAAAGAAAATAAAAGAAATACATAAGTTCAATGCCTAAACAATGGCAACATAATGACTGAGGGAAATCAAATGGTAGAAAAGCTATAAAGAACAAGCTCCACTCAGGTACACTCAACCCCAAAGCCATGCCCAGCTCCTAGCTTAAATTACCTGCCGCGGAAAAGAAACGCGGCTGAGCTACTAGAGCTCAGTGAACAGATATAACGTAACAAGCAGTAGCATAATGAATAATACATGAGTAAATGAGAATGGAAGCATGAATACATGGTAAGAGTACAAGGTAAGAATACATGGTAAGAATACATGGTAAGAATACATGGTATCATAAGGGAAAGGACAAAGGTGCATGGGAAGGGAAGGTCAGTAATCCACTACGAGCCCATAACATGAAATCATAATCATAATCATAGCCATAAACATGAAGAGGGGAGACCTCTTAGTATCCTGTAAATATGAGGGGTGTCCTCATCATGGGTATCCTGTAAATATGAGGGGTGTCCTCATCATGGGTTGGAGTAGCTAGCTCCCAGAGTGTGAAAGACGTGTATCGCACACACCATCAGTCACCATGAATAACATAACATAACATGAACATGAACAAATCTAGGATGCATCCATACGCCCCAGGTGGCCATAATCTGCCTCTACGTAAACATAACATGCAGGGACGGGACAGGTCATCACTCTCCTGCCCTAGAGTCATGCCATCGGTGCATCGACTGACATGGACATGAAACCCTCATGCCTAGTGAGTGGCTCGTAGTATCAAACTGAGGGTAAAGGTCAAGTATCGTGAATCATGTTTTTAGTTTACTTGCATAGGTCAATATCATGTTTCATAAGTTCATAATCATGGTTCATAATCATGGTTCATAATCAAAGGTTCATAAGCAAAGGTTCATGCATGAAAGGTTCATAATCATAAAAGGTTCAATATCATGATGGTTCAACAGATCAGAGTTCATGAATGGAGGGAACATAGCAATGGTATAGGGAAACCCTAATATGAGTCATAATCAGAGAACGAAGGCCTCTTAATAAAGAAGCAGAATATCTGTACCTTATTGCTGACAAATGAAAATACTGAATAAGATGATCAAGAGCACAGGACTACTCCCTCTTCACACCTAGAGGAGTAAAGACATGATTACTAAAGATCTCATTTTCATATTAAGTAACTTTCTATTTTTAGCAGGTTTCCATGTTTAGAAAGTTTCCTTATTTAGTAAGTTTCCAAATTAGCAGATTTCTATAATGAGTAAGATTTAAGTATTACGATTTAGTTAAGTCATTAATTTAGTCTCATTATGGAATTAGGGTTGGTTTTAGCAAGTTATAAAAGTTTAGGGTTAAATATGACAAGTTTACATAGTTTAGGGTTTTAATTGTAAATATATCAAATTAAAGGTCTAGAATGAAAATATCATGATTTACTTATTTAAATACCCCATTTATTCAGAATTACATCTTTAGCCCCTTAAGTTCCATATTTTACACTTTAAACCCTTTATTTATAAAAGTTACAAAATAAACCCTAAAGTTACATAATTTACAATTTAATCCATATAATATCTTTAATTACACCATTAACCCTTAGATTTAATTATATACATAATCTACCTTCTAATTTCATGCATGGTATGATTTAGCCCTTTAGTTTCCCATAATTACACATTTAGTCCCTATAATTATAAAACATATATATTAATTTGTAAATTCCAAATAATTATATATTAGCCCCCATAATTATCCAAACTTACACCAAACCATCTTAACATTATAATTTACTCAAAATGACCTCAAGTTTCCAGTATTTACATTTTTAGTCCCTTGATTTAATTAATTTGCAAATCGAATTACTAATTATATATAATTACCCATTTAACCTTTTAAATACAAAATTTACATATAAACCCCTCATTTAACATTTTATATGAATTATACCATGTTCAAATAACCTACAAAAATTATCCCTTGAGTTTTTAGAATTACAAAACACACCCTTAGATTTATTTCTACAAATTGATATACACTTTTAATTAACAAATCAAAACCCTAATTTCACTAATCATTACATCATCATTACCATATCATTTAAACACATCAATTTTCCAGATTTCATCATAAAATACCTAGGTCGATTTGATTTTAGGGTTTTCCATAATTTTACTTTTGTTTCTATTTAGCCGATCCATAAACAATTTCCAAAATAATAGATTTAGGTCTCCACAATTCAAAGTAACATTTTTCTAGTGTTATATGATGATCATAGATGCCATGAAAAATAATAACATGATCCAGAAAATTCGCATGCATTCCTTTTGATTTTATATTCGATTCTAGGGTTTATATCACCATATTTTCCATACGATTTATCCATGATGCATGGGTTGTTTTTATCATTTTTCCCAGGTTGTATTCGACATGAAGATCATCAGAAAAATGGCCAACGAATTTTAGAGGTGTCATAGAATTAATTTAGGAATTACCTTGTTTACTAGCGCACGAAAGGAAATAATTCTTCAAAAAATAGAGATCGACCAAACAAAGCTTCACCACTATTTTTCCTAGGTTGTACACGTTAGGAAGAGTGTTAGAAAAATGAGAAACAAGATTTGTGGTGATCGAGTGAATTAAAACGAAATATACCTCTTTTGTTTGTTGCGATGGGAGAAAATTCACCACAATGGAATCGTGCAAAGAACACCTTCAAAACTATTTTTCCAGGACTCCTTAGAAGTAGATTGATCACAAAAAAATACTTAGAGGGTTTGTGAAAATCGCATGGAGGCTCAAAGGATTTTTGGTGTGTTATCTTCTTGATCGGCAATTAGGGTTTGGAATAAAAATGTGTTGAATGGATTTTAAAAATGAGGACCGGTCAAAAGGGAGGTTACATGGCCATAATTTCGGAATTTTGGTCAAGGCAAAATTAATGCATTGATTTACCATGTTTAATTCTCTTTAATTACCTTTAAATTACTTTTATTTAAATCATTATTTGAATTTAAATTACATTAGGCGCCCAAGGGCATTTTGGTAATTTTCATGGCTTGTATAAATGTTAAATGTAGTTGTTAAAAATATTTGGGATCATTACTTGTTCATTGCTAGAAGTTTGGAATTTATTTTGTGCTTTACATATGTTTTATTTAGGTTTTAAATTCCCAGGGGCAATTTGGTCATTTTACATGTTATAGGATTTCAGGTATTACAATAGTAAAACAAGTCAAATTAATAGGATAAATGATAGTAATAAAATGTACTTATTTGAGTTCATCAGTTACTCTATTCTGCCACACTCTTTGGCACCATTATATTCCTCACTACACTACACTCCAGGTGAGTTCATAGCCCCACTTTTCTTGTTTACTGTTTTATAAACTCTTTGGGGGAGATACATGCTCAAATACAATGTTTTATACTTATTCATAAGTAATTTTAACTGTTTACATACTACTGTGAGTTCCATAGACTACTCTTTTATCTACTCTGAATTACTTTTGAAGGTGATACATGCTCGCTTTACATATAAACTTTACTGGTTTACTCTAAACAACGTACTCAGTTGATAAACCACTCTACTTGTTATTGAAACGTAATACTTGATTTTACTTACAAAGATACTATAAACTTTTGTGGATTACTACGAACTTATGAATTCACATTTATACATTTTTATATCTCATGAAGAGATACCTGCTATAAACATGATCACAAATGATTTTCAACTGTATGCTATACCTGATTCACTATTGCCTAAGTTTACCTTATTGCCATGTTCGAAGTCCCTCACATCATGAACCTTAATCACTTGCGAGTGAACATAAATAATTGTGAATAGATCTATTTGGGACTGACAATCCCCGTTTGGGTCTGCTAGGATGAGCCACCCAGGCGCACTTTATTTGAACCAACTTATGAGTTATTGGCAAATACTCATCACGAGGGCCTATATATTTTACATCATTTTTGATGCCTGTTAAACGTTGAGTTTCATGAGACTTAGAGCAATAGAAAGCGATACTGTAGTCATGATACAGTATCGCCACTATTTTTATTAAACTTGAACTTGTATTCATTATATAGCAGAAAATCACTAATTGGCAAACAATAACTATTTTGTTGACCCGGTTAGGGCTAACAAACGAACTATGAGTATATAACAAACCCACTACCTATTTTATAACAAACCAACTATGGGTATATAATATCGTAACCCATCGCCTATTCTATTAATAATTGTAATTGTACAATTATTATTACCTAAACCGGAAACTATTGAAAATCAACTGATTTTATGAAAACTCTATGGATTTACTCACAAACTCTTGATTCTTGGAAATCAACAACATTTACTCATAAACTCTTGATTCTTGGAAATCAACAATATTTACTCACAAACTCTTTGATTTTGTAAATCAACAGTTTTCAACTACAAACTCTATGAACTCACCAACCTTTGTGTTGACGCTTTTAGCATGTATTTATCTCAGGTCCATGATGAGTACGGATGGCACGGAGGAGCACGGATAATTATGAAGGCTATAAATATCATTCGAAAACTAATTTAATAAACTTTGGAAACCACTGGGACCTAGTTTTGTAAACTCTGATATTCGAATGATAAATCTTTTAAAACGACCAAATTGATGATCGTTTTCTACTATTCAACTGTTGTGCCATGAAGTAACACCCAATCTGAATTCCGCTGCACATCACGAAATTGGGGGTGTTACAAGGTGCATGGCATTTTTCCTTTCACCTGAGTCTTAAGATTCTCAATTTCATTTAACAAAGAAGTTATCTTTTCATTATGACTATTTCTAGTAACTTTAATTGAGTCATATAACTCTTTGTAATGTTGTTTAATCTTAGAATTTTCTTCTCGAAAACACTCATTTTCATAATGTAACTTATTGATGGTGTCTTGATATTGAAAATGCTGAGAATCTAAAGACGAAGGTTTATTGGTGCCATACACATCACACTTGTTGGATTTCAGTTGGGCAATTTGGTCCCTCAACAGTCGAATCGAGTTTGTGTGAGCTTGAATTTTTTCATCACGTTTGCTTAATTCAAAATATGTATCAAACTCAGGGGCATCCAAAGATGTCTTGACATTTGATATTTTGCATTTTTCTTCTAAGTGTTGATGTTTGAGTTGCAAATTCAGATAATCAACCTCTAATTTTGAAAAACGTTTAACCATGTTATCATGGTCATCATTTTGAATTTTTTCAAGCAATTTCAAATTCTCCCCCTCAAGCTCAACAACACGATTCTGGGTAACATCTAAAGCAATAGCATACTCATGAAATTGACAGGCAGATAATGCAGAATCAGTAGCAGTATAAAACACATCTTGCGCAATACATCTAGCAATCAGGTTGTCATTGGCGATGAGTATGTTTTTCCTTTTAATTTCACGACTCTTAAGTTCTATTGCACATTGAGTTACCTCATTTTCCATATCTTTAAACACTACTTTCATTTCATTTATTTCGTTTTTAAGGGCAGTTTGCATCCCTTCAAAATATTCTTTAAGTAGTTTAAAGAATGGCATGACCTCAGTCAAGTAACACCTTTTTGCATGCTCAAAGCACCTTTCCCCCTCAGTAATTCCGGTTGGTGTGATTCTCTTCTAACATGTTTTATCAAAATCAGCAAATAGTTGCCAAAGCACGTATAAGCTAATTAAGGTTTTGCATTCAGTGAGAAGAGACAAAGGAACCAAATTCCTAGGTGTATTAGGAGGATACATCGTTATGGACGCAACTTTTCTAATGTATGGGGTGTTGGCTTTAAGTTTATCTTCCTTTAGCTTTTCTATATCTTGTGACCAAAATATTTGTTCAGGTGTTAACTTCTTTTGAGGAGCAAACACAGTCAAACGATTCTCCTCATAATAATCATGGGGCTTGACTATTACTCGTTTGGCTATGCACATGGGATCCCTCATTTTCTCATTCATTTTTTCTCTTTTTTGCACTTCTATCTCATCTGCCTCATTCAAGGATACAACCTCAGGTGGTTCATGATTGGGCATAATCATCACATTGGCATCATATAATGCAGGTTGGGCAACCTTAGCAATCTTAAGAAGAGCTAATTGAGATTCACCTACATTGCTTTCACTATGCTTGTCACTTAACTTTCTGTGCTTATGAATCATTTGGGCAGTCTGTCTGGTTTGGTCTTGTGTGTACAACTTATCTTCAAGTTTATTCTTTAATGTTTTGAGTCTAGAGAAATCATCTAAGATTTTAGATTCTTTTTCCTTGAATTCTAGCTTAAGCCTATTTACACAATTCTGTACTTCCTATTTTTGATTGACAGACATATCTAGCTGGCTTTTTAAAGAATTCAACTCTTGTTTTAATGGTTCTTCTCTCACTCTATAATCTTTTATAAGAGTACGCAACTGACCTTCCATTTTCTGCTCACGTTCAGTTAGTTCAAACTTAGTAATTTGTTCATACATAGCTACTTCTTCCTTATAGATGTTTAGTCTAGTGATCAAGTTATCATTAGGAGCAAGTACAGTGTTTTCATGCCACTCACATGCATTATCAACGTCACATGTATTTTCTAAGGCACACACGTTATTAACAACACAAGTATTATTATCAACAGAAGATTCTCCATCATGTACATCAGGGATGTTGTTGTGAGTTGATGCGCGTGTGCGTATGCTCTAATTTATACCCACGGTATGTCGTTGTGGTTTTAGCAGTATTCAAGTTTTAAATTTATATTTAGCCGACTTATCAATAACACACACACTTTAACGAGCAGTGTACCCGGTCAGTATGAATATAATGGTAAGTAGAGTGTCGATCACTAAGAGTGGAACGTATTATCTAGTTATTCTAATAAGTATTTTAATATCTTAAGTTAGCTATACAACCTAATCTAACGCAAGGGGGTTTCAGCCTGAGAGACTGGCACGGTTTGGTTATGATTAAATATAAACTAAACTAATGAGCACGAATCAGCGAATAGCACACACGTACACAGATAAATACTTGAGACAATAAGAAGACCTGTCCTGATAGTTAAGTAGCTTGTCACTTGTTTTATTGCTAGTTTTATATGAAGTATATAGTTTGATGCAACGCACCGAGATTAATCCCTTTCTCGTTGGCTCTAATCTTATCGGCGAGTAAACCCTTAATGATTACTTATGACTATCCTATTTACCTTTTCTTCCTACATTTCTACAGACGATAGAATGCATAGGCGATAAAATAAATAGGCGAGGACAGAGGCATGGCGACCCGATCAATGCTCAGCTAGACACAGAGGTTATCAATGCACTAATAAAAGTCACCAAAGACATCAACATATAAACTTTAATTAATGGGAAAGCAATTTTAAGGGGAGTGCAATCTTTCCGTTGTCACATTACACAAGCCCATCAATCCTGATGAATTAAAGTGTACTAATACAATAAAACAAAACTATTTAATGAATTGAATACATGTAGGACCTTCTTACAGCTCTTTTATCTTCGTTCAAGGTGTGTCTTGTGTTGCTATTTCATCTGAATTCGGCTTAGGGTTTCTGTCTTCTCGTACTTCGTATATTCGCCTCTCAAAATTCGTCTGACCTTGGGGTATTTATAGTTTCTGTCTGAGGGTAAGATGCGGCGCATAGAATAAGTAGATGCGGCGCATTGACTTAACTTCGTGTGGGGTCCAAGATTAATATATTCAGGAATATTGTACACCGCCAGAAGATGCGGCGTAACTCCATTCTTGTATGCGGCGCATGTCCTTTGCCGTCTTGGATAATATCTTGTGAAATCTTGATAGGGATGCGCCGTATATAATAAGCAGGATGTGGCGTATCTGGATCAGAATGGTCTTGATCTTGTACATTTCAGTAGACTCTTAACTTCTTGCTTGTTTTGCTCCATAATTAGTCCAAAATCGCCAAGTTTCACATAATACTTGTTTTTACCTGAGAATTACAAAAGTAAACATTAACGTATCGATTCTCACAGATAATATAATAAAACAAGTCAAATAAATAGGATAAATGATGGTAATAAAATGTACTTATTTGAGTTCATCAAATATCCCCCCACTTGAACTTTACTTGTCCCCAAGTAAACCTTAGAATTAATCTTATGAAAATGTATCCTAAAAGATGTTAGGATTTATTTTTATATTTAAGCATGTATTCATTATTGTCATAATCACACAACCAAACACTTAACGAATTAGAAGTAGAATAAAATATTTTGATAAAAGCAAATCTAATCGTTTAACTGTCCAGTCGTGACGAATATTCTATCATAAGCTTGGCAAGTATACGCATCTCCCCCACTAAAACCAAGGAATAACAAGTCTAAAGCGGTGAAAAGGGTTTGTTGGTTAAGGGTTAATCATTCTTCTTAATCTCTATCGATCTCAAATTCCAGAAAAGGCGACAAAATCACAAATACATGATCGAATCCACGAACACAATACTTGCAATTGCTCAAATCCTTAACTCGAATAGGCTAAAGATAGGACCAAGTAATCTTCACCAATAATATTATATCAAAAAGGGCGACAAAATCATAAATACATAGCCGAATCCACGACTACGATACTTAAGATTGCTCAAATCCCTAATCTCAATAAATCAAAGGTTTGGATAAAGAATAATATAGGGTATGGATAATATTTGGGATACAAATTGGTGTAAAATGAAAAATAAACAAAACAAATAAATTAAAATCCTAAGTGTGGTTAATCACTATCCCAACCATCCCATGAATAAGACTCATATCATAGAATAACTCACGCTTTAACACTTGAAACACACGCTTTAGGTAGACACGAACTATACTCAACAAGATCTCAGTCAAAGAATAGCCTTAGTTGGCGTTCCCATAACGACCAACTCCCAATCAATCCATAGATATAATATACAACAACTAGTGGTGATATCGACCACTTAATACAAAACTTTACATAAGTTGGTTAAAACAAACATCCAACTTTTCCTTTTTCTTTTTCTTTTTTCTTATTTTTTTTTTTTTTTTTTTTTTTTTTTTTTTTTTTTATTTTGTTATTTCGACATCAACATAACATAGATGTGTAAATTTCACCAGCATTGTATAAGTATCTGGTAATTTTTCAACTTTCAGACTCAGAAATAAAGTAATGTAAAGTATACAGACAATCAGTTTTTTACTTCACTCCATGCATTGTGCAATTCCAACCTACAAATGTGAATAATTGGCGAAACACAGGTATTGTTAAGAAACACACTTTGCCTAAGTAATTAACGGATTTTAATTACGGGTGGCTAAGTGTAAGGTAACGAACATTATAACAAAGGTGTAAGAAACGAAAGGAATGGCTCTGAGTGTTTTTCTAGGGGTATCTTACTCTAAAAGTGAGAGTAACAAAAGGGTTTATACGGGGGTTAACTAACCAGTGTAGTTAGCTAATATCACATAACATATAAAGGCTATTTGGGTGTAATCCTAGAAATTTACCAATTTAGACAAGTCATTCCAATTATGTAAATAATACTTATTATGGTGGTCTCGAATAGTATACAAGCCAAGTTCTAAAGTTTACAAGTCACCGGCACACTCATAGATTTGTGAATTTTTGAAAAGTTCACAATTTTTGAAATAATGTTATGTGTGCAGCTATGTAATTTAGACTTTAAACAAAAACATGCTAAAAATTTTAAATTTTGATATATTAAGCACATTTTAAGCATATTTTGAAAAAGTTTAGGACAAGTAAGCGTACTAATTCTCCAATCCCCCCACTTAAGTTAAACAACGTCCTCGTTGTTTGTATAAAAGATTAAAAACTGGAAAATAAAAGAATTAGAACAGAAAAACTCCCCTGAGATTTGCTCGGTATGATCCTCCATTATTTGTGTAAGAGCAAAAATCATCTTTCTTGTGGATGAGAACGTTTAAGCTTCATATTTGATATATCCACAGGAAATGCAGGAATCTATAATACCACCAAGACTTTAACACACCTAAGTTAAGAAGGTTCAAACTTGCATAATACATTAGTAGTTAGAAAAAAATAAAACTTAAAAATTAAAATGAAAATCATCAGGTCAGTCGATACGCCGTATCTTATGGAAGAAGATACGCCGTATCGAGCCTGGAATAATTACGAATCAGAATAGAAGATGCGTCGCATCCTTAACCAGGGATGCGCCGCATTAAAATAAACTGACAGAAAGTTTTTAAAGTTGAAAATAAAAATGCAGAAAATAAAGTAAGATATGACCAGTGCAGGAGATGCGTCGCATCTTGGGATTGAGATGCGCCGTATCTTCTGCGGGCCTGACTGACTCGACACAGAACAGAATAGTAAAATTTTTTTGGGTTGTCTCTCGGTCAGCACTTGTTTTTATTCCAGAGTCTTCAAGTTAGACTCACGTTCAGCTCCTTAATACCGATCATTGAAGGAGTCGGAAGCATCACGCTCCCTCATCGCCAATTCAGTAATATTGAACACTCCTTGTTCTTCCTTAATTTCCACGCCATTCTTTTTTAATATCTGTATAAACAAAGTTCTGTCCCTTTCGGTTAGAGATGATAAAATGATAGACGGGAAATTCTTATTATTATAAAGGCATAAATAAGCAAGGTGGGGTGGTAATTCAATAAACACCTCATTATTCAAGTTTGTATTCTCAACTATTCTCCTACGTTTGTTAATTACTACGCAATCATACCACTCATCATCAAAATCATTAACAATATCACGCCTAAGTTCGGTAGGTACATTAAGGTCAATAAATTCCTCAAAGTTCTCATGATTAGGATTAGTTGAGTTGTTTTGAATCAATGTTTCTCCCATAAGCCTAGCTTCAAGATCGAGGTCCATACGCTCTCTTAATCCTAGCACATAGACGCCTCTAATTATGCTTTTAACTGGATCTTGGCACTTATAGACTAGTTTATTATTCCCTACCCTTAATGATATTGTTCTTTTAAACACATCAATCTTAGCATGGGCGGTAGACAAGAAAGGTCTTCCAAGGATTAAAGGAATCTTAACATCCTCGGGCATATCTAATATAACAAAGTCTACAGGGAAAACAAACTTCTCAATCTTAACTAGCACATTATTAGCAATCCCTTCAGGTCGTTTTACCGTTTTATCAGCCAATTCAATAAGCAACTTAGTTGGTGCTAATTTTCCTAGTCCTAGGGTAGTGAATGTATTAAGGGGCATTACACTAACGCTAGCTCCTAAGTCAGCTAACACATTATTGAAAGATATATCATTAATTGAACAAGGTAAAGTAAAACTTCCTGGGTCCTTTTCTTTATGAGGCAAGGCATGTAAGTCGGTTGCAGAGCTCTCTTCTTTCATTGTAGCCTTGATCTCCTCTTCAATCTTCGTCTTCTCCTTTAGTAGTCTCCTTAAACTTATTGAAGAATTAAAGAAAAATTCGGGTCTTGCACCATCATTACCATTCATCAGTCTTCTAGGAAAAGGAATGTTAGGAGTGACTACTTCAGTGGTGCTTATGGCCTTGACATTATCTCTTGGGTTGGTTTCAGTTGAGCTCGGTAGACTTCTGTATCCCCTTTCTTGAAGAACTTTGCTCATTTGTCCAATTTGTTGTTCCAATGCTTTGATCGAAGCTCCTTGATTTCTTGTAATAGTGTCCGTTGAAGCTCGGATTTCTTTGATCATAGCAGTATTCTCTTCATGTCTTTTAGCAGCATCGGCCATAATTTGCTTTAGAGTGTCATCTAAAGTCTGCCTCCTTTCTTGATAAGTGGGATTAAAGTTGTTCTATTGATAGAATCCCGGAGTAGCTTCCCTAAATCTTCCTGAAGGTCGGAATGGTTGTCCAAATTGTGTGTAGTATGCTTCTTCAAAAGTCTCACTTTCATTCTTATTCGGGCAATCCTTAGTGTAGTGAGGTCCTTCGCATTTTTCACATCCAACTTGGGCAGCATACACTTTCTCATCACGCTTCTTCATCTCTCTACTAATTTTATCCAATTGAGCTTGAATAGCAGCAAACCCGTCAAAATTAGTGCTGCTCTTAGATCTAGTAGAGGTTCCATCGTGCCATTTTTGAGAATGATCAGCAGCTTCTTGGATAGCTTTCCTAGCATTAGCTGCACTTATTTGAGGCACAGCTCCCTTAGCATCCAAAATCTTTCTTGTAGGCACGTCCAATCCTTGATAAAACAATATTATCTCCTGCATTGGGGTTAGATAGTGTTGAGGACATTTCACCAGTAAGTCTTTAAATCATTCCCAAGCTTGATAAAGAGTTTCATCAGGCTCTTGCTTGAAACTGTTGATAGCCTCCATCTTTTTAGCGGTTTTAGCAGGCGGACAATATCTTTTCAGGAATTTGCTCTTCAAATCTTCCCATGTTGTGATTGAACTAGCAGGTTCATTCCTTAGCCACTTATTAGCAGCTCCTTTAAGTGAAATTGGAAAGATTCTTAGCATAAGTTGATCGTCAGTGACTCCTTCTGTAGTAAACAAATCTGCAATCTCGAGGACCTTTTCAACATGTTCATTAGCATCTTCATGTTCTGTTCCACTGAAAGCATTTTCTCTTAGCTCCTTGAGAAACTGACCCTTCAACTCAAACTTTGACTTATCATCAAACTTTGGTCTAGCAACTCCTGAACAGTAATCAGCACTGGTACTGTTCATGTATTCCTCCATAGTAGTGTTTTCGCCCATTGTTTCTGTTTCTTCTTCCTCTTTCTCTTCAGAAAAATAATCAAGCTCGAATGAACTTGAGATATCAAAGCTTTTTGTGTGGAAAAGCCTTTTAAGCGAATGAAAGGCTCGTTCAGGATCTTCGAAAGGTTGAATCAAGTTCTCAGTTGAACTCCTGGTCATGCACTTCCTGAAACTATCACAAAAGCATCAGTAGGGTATGTTCAAGAAAGTAATATATCAGAAAATCAACAACGAAAACGGAATACAAAAAATAAAAGTTACTGATATCTGCAGACGATGCGCCGTATCCAAAAAGTTGGATACGCCGTATCTTATTACGTTAAAAATTAATCAGACTTTTATTCAGAAAATAGATACGCCGTTTAGAAATTTAGATTGCGCCGTATCAGTTTAATTTATCAAAAATCGATATTTATTAAAAATTAAATGCGTCGTATTAACAAAAGTTAATGCGCCGTATTTTCGTTACGTTTCGAAATACAAGATTTTTGATTCAGATGATACGCCATATCGACAGAGATCGATGCGTCGTATCTGTTTAATAATTCGAAAACTGTTTTTAATTAAAATAATAGATACGCCGTATCTGCTAAAGCAGATACGTCGTATGGCGTTATCGCTTAGAAAAAAAAAATCTTATTAAAAACAGATACGCCGTATCTTGGGGAAAGATGCGTCGTATCGAATTTATTAAACGCGTTGTATTTTATAAAAATTAAACGCAATACGCCGTATCTGTGAAAACAGATGCGCCGTATCGTTTGATTTAGCTCAGTACAACGATAGCAGAATACAGAAAATACGAAAAATAAAAACAAAAATAAAAACACACAAAAACAGAAAATATGCAAATAATACAATGAATGCAATTTAACTAATATACAACAGAGCAAGCGGTTAGAATAAAAATTAAAAAGAAAAACCTAATTAAAATACTAATCAAATTAACAGATAATAACAATTCATTCCCCGGCAGCGGCGCCAAAAACTTGGTGTGTCGTGTGCGTATGCTCTAATTTATACCCACGGTATGTCGTTGTGGTTTTAGCAGTATTCAAGTTTTAAATTTATATTTAGCCGACTTATCAATAACACACACACTTTAACGAGCAGTGTACCCGGTCAATATGAATATAATGGTAAGTAGAGTGTCGATCACTAAGAGTGGAACGTATTATCTAGTTATTCTAATAAGTATATTAATATCTTAAGTTAGCTATACAACCTAATCTAACGCAAGGGGGTTTCAGCCTGAGAGACTGGCACGGTTTGGTTATGATTAAATATAAACTAAATTAATGAGCACGAATCAGCGAATAGCACACACGTACACAGATAAATACTTGAGACAATAAGAAGACCTGTCCTGATAGTTAAGTAGCTTGTCACTTGTTTTATTGCTAGTTTTATATGAAGTGTATAGTTCGATGCAACGCACCGAGATTAATCCCTTTCTCGTTGGCTCTAATCTTATCGGCGAGTAAACCCTTAATGATTACTTATGACTATCCTATTTACCTTTTCTTCCTACTTTTCTACAGATGATAGAATGCATAGGCGATAAAATAAATAGGCGAGGACAGAGGCATGGCGACCCGATCAATGCTCAGCTAGACACAGAGGTTATCAATGCACTAATAAAAGTCACCAAAGACATCAACATATAAACTTTAATTAATGGGAAATCAATTTTAAGGGGAGTGCAATCTTTCCGTTGTCACATTACACAAGCCCATCAATCCTGATGAATTAAAGTGTACTAATACAATAAAACAAAACTACTTAATGAATTGAATACATGCAGGACCTTCTTACAGCTCTTGTATCTTCGTTCAAGGTGTGTCTTGTCTTGCTATTTCGTCTGAATTCGGCTTAGGGTTTCTGTCTTCTCGTACTTCGTATATTCGCCTCTCGAAATTCGTCTGACCTTGGGGTATTTATAGTTTCTGTCTGAGGCTAAGATGCGGCGCATAGAATAAGTAGATGCGGCGCATTGACTTAACTTCGCGTGGGGTCCAAGATTAATATATTCAGGAATATTCGTACACCGCCAGAAGATGCGGCGTAACTCCATTCTTGTATGTGGCGCATGTCCTTTACTGTCTTGGATAATATCTTGTGAAATCTTGATAGGGATGCGCCGTATATAATAAGCAGGATGCGGCGTATCTGGAGCAGAATGGTCTTGATCTTGTACATTTCAGTAGACTCTTAACTTCTTGCTTGTTTTGCTCCATAATTAGTCCAAAATCGCCAAGTTTCACATAATACTTGTTTTTACCTGAGAATTACAAAAGTAAACATTAACGTATCGATTCTCACAGATAATATAATAAAACAAGTAAAATAAATAGGATAAATGATGGTAATAAAATGTACTTATTTGAGTTCATCATGAGTCAAATATTGTTCATATGGAATCATATTGCTATTTTCCATGTCAACATTATTTGAGTCAGAAACATCTCCCTGTTGTACTTCGTTGGGACTCTTTTGTTCATCAACTACTTCATATGTGTCGTAAAGTTTAGTACCTCAGAAATCACAGAAGCATTTAAAGAACCAACTTGTCGAGGTGATGAAGCCAAGGATGACAAGTTAGCCATGAAGACTGTTTGAGCCGTTGGTTCATCATCCACATCAGAGTCAAATGCATCACAATCATCAGCTTTGAAGATGTTGGGATCGTTGAGTGCTAGATCCTGAACTGGTTGCTCATCCACATCTTCATCAAAAGTATTTTCCCCATCACCAGCCAAAAACAACAATTCTTCCTCATCCAATACAGCTTCATTCTCTTGAGCCTGCATCAACAACATCTTATCCTTGAAGTAATCTGAATTCTGAGGATGTTTCGGTTGATTGCAATTCCTGGCAATGTATCCCAGTCCTCCACAATTATAACACTTGAGCTGTTTCCCCTGCCCCTGATTGGCATTCCCCGCTCTGTTCTGCACAATACCTCGACCCATGTTTCTTCCTGCTCTCCCTTGCACATTCTGAACCACAATTTTCCCATCCTCCACCATTGCTAGATTGCGTGGGTTGGATGAGTTTCTTAACTTATTGTTGGTCTGAGGGAGAGATGCTTTAAATTGTTGAACCAGTAATGATACTTGGTTGGTGAGGTTATCAATCATTTTGTCGGTCTGAGAATAGCCTGAGTCGAGTTGTGAGCTCATAGCAGAATATGGTGAGTGAAGTTGATGATAACCTTGGTTAGGTGATGGTTGGGTGTTTGGTAGAGCACTTGCCATAAATGCCAGTGAGTCGTTAGGAGTTGAAGGATTGAGCTTTTCTCTCAGTACCCGATCGTAGGCAGCATGCTTCTCATGCTGTTGTAGGTAGGCATACAACTGTTCATAGTTAGTGTCTCTCAGATCTTTGTTGAGTTTAACAGCAGTAACAAATCTGTCCCATTCTGGAGTCATGTTGTTCACAAACTTTGAGTTAAGTTGGATGTTAGGCATAGTCATTCTTATCATCCTCATGTCATTCACCAACTTATGGAATCTCACATAGTAATCTGTGACATTCTCTCCTGGGTTCATTTTGAAATGTTCAAACTCATCATACAATTGTGATTCATGGTCTTCTTTTGTGAGTTCTGACCCAGCTAGCAACATCTTTACATTGTCCCACACTGCTTTAGCTTCAGTGTTGAAATTGATGAGTTTGTAGACATCCTTTGGCAAACCTTTAATGAAAATGTTTGAGGCCCTAATGTCAGCATCATACCTCTTCTTTTCCTCCTCATTAAGATCATTGTAAGTACGTGGTCTGTCAATCCAAAGGTGACTGTGCCATCTTCACCAGTAGTAACAGCATCTCTGGTGGTACCCATCTGAAATGGTCCTTCATCAATGGACTAAAGGATGTTTGCTCAATTCTCTTTTCCCAAGTTGTAAAGCCGTATTCGATGTGCCCACGACTCATAGTCCGTCCTATCTAGCATAGGCGGACGGGTATCGGACCCTGCTGCTTGAATGTCATCGGATGCTGTACTTGTAATGCTGGCCATAATGTATACGGGATTTTACAGTTCTTGTGATTTAACCGAGAAATTGACTCTTTTGCGGGACTTTCTAAAATCACCAAGACACAAACCGTAAACTAATGAGTAACTTGCAAAATAGAATTTTAAGTCCTAACTCAAGGAAACACAAATCTTAATTGATCAAATTGCAAAGATTCAAGACACAGCTTGACAAATCGCAACAATACAAATCGTAAGCTTATCAAATCACAATAAGTCAAGTCACAAGTATTAGCTTGCAACGTCAAATCGCAATAGATCAACTCGCAACAATCAAATCGCAATGAGTCAAGTAGCAACTTGTCAAATCGCAGACAATCAAATCGCAATTTGTTAACTATGAGTCAAAACGTAAAGTTCACCTCCCAAGTGCTCAAGTTGCAACTCACTATAACAAATCGCAACAGACAAATCACAACCCTGCGGATACAAACCGCAACAGACAAATCACAACTCTGAGGATACAAATTGCAACAAACAAGTCGCAAGTCTAACAAGTCGCTACCCTGACAGACACTAGTCGCAATCGCACCAGACAAGTCGCAAACCTGACAAGTCGCTACCCTGACAGACAAGTCGCAAGTCTAACAAGTCGCTACCCTGACAGACACTAGTCGCAAACCATAAATCGCAAGTCACAAGAAGACAGAACTGTCGCTATCTTGGTCAAACCGCAACACACAAAACGCCAAATATGTCCCTTTCTAAGCGGTTTGTCATTTTTACCAAAACCGGTAATGGCCCAAGTCGCAACTTCGAGGTACCACAAAATGCTACTTTCAGTTACCCCACAGTACACAAATCGCTACTATGAAGCTTTCACAGAAGGACAAAACGCTACAAAGAACACCTTTCTACAAACCCTCGAATCTGCCTAAAACCACAACACAAAGCCTGAAACTATGATTCCAAGCACCAAACACTACTTCAATACTATCCCTAAGCTGGAAAGTACAAGATCTAACAACTTCTATCTACTAAACAAAGCGCAAAATAGAATTTTATGAGAACCTAACTATTCGAACCAAAAGTGCCCAAAACTACACGAATCCGTGAATATAACCATGCATGAACCTAACCATGGCTCTTGATACCAATTGTAGTATATTCACAATCAAATAAACACACGATTGGGACTATAATATGGATCGAATGGTTGGTTTAGAGAGAGAAAGAGATGAAGACTTGGAACCTTAAGAGAGAAATAAGTAGGATGTATTAGATTGCAATGAAGGTCCAACCCTCTCCTTTGGTGGAGAGGGATATTTATACTACTACATAGGGTGCCCCTAGTGGGCTGTGGAGCAAGCTGACAGTGGGAAAAGACCCGTCCCACTCCACAATATTAATAATAACTAAACTACTACTAATATAACTAATTATCCTACGAGCTATGATGTGCTAATGAGTACTTGGGGTGACCGAGTCTTCAACTGAATATTTATATTCCTAACAAAAAGGTTTTGCATTAGCTCTAGGCCTAACAGTCTCAGTCTTAACCATCTTTGGAACTTTTGGTTCCTCTATCTTAGCACTAACAGGCTTACCCACAGCCTGATCATCCTCATCATCAGAAGTCCAGTCCTCTATGGTTGGAGCATCTAAGACCTTAGCTGAGGACACCTTATCCTCAGAAAGTGAGGCATCACTTGCACTCTCATACACAGGTTTATCAACTACATTCTCTTTAGGTTGAGGACCATATTTAAGCTCAGGTAGTTGAAATTCAGGTAGTCCTGTGTGTTCTAGGTCAATGCTTGGAGGTGTTGGAATTCCTCTATATGGAGGTGGAACTGATTTGTATCCTAGGCCTGACTTAGCTTTATTGAGGATTTGACACTCAACTATCTTACTAACACCCTTAGATGCAAACTCTAGTGCGTCTACACTCATCTGAATGTTTTCCTTTGCCTGTTTTATCTTTTCCAATTCATTTTTCAACACACTAATTTCAGCATCCCTAAACATTATATCTCTCGTAAGTATAGCTACAGTATCACTAAAAGTAGACTCATTTTCCTTATAGTGAACTATCTGTTCTTCTAATACAGCCAAACCTCTCTTATGATTTGCTAAATTAAAAGCAGTCTGGTTTAGCTCTATTCTCTGATTATCATACTATTTTCTAAGTGTTTCTAATTCTTTTAATGCCTCACATGATTTAGAACATTTAGAAATTTGTACCTCAGAGTCTGAGAAAGCCATAAGTGCCATCTCTGTAGGTGCTTCTGCTTCCTCCTCTGCAATGTAGCTCCAGTCAAACCCTAAGCCATCAATGGCAACCATAGCCTTTGAGCTTGAATCTGACACTTCCACAACCCTTGATTTGCTTCCAAATCCTCTGCTCTTGCCATCTGATTGTCTTGGCATTCTGCACTCCCTTGAATAATGACCTTTCTTGTGGCAATTATAACATTCAATCTTTGACTTGTCATACCCAGCAACATCATTGTTGTTTATGATTATCTTCTTGTCAGTCTTCTTCAAGAATCTTCTAGCTCTCAAGCTGAGAAGAGAGAGTTGCCACTTGATATCCATCTCTTCAATATCATCTTCATCAATCTCTTGAAGATCTGCATGAGTCAACATACTTCCATTGTGTTGAGTATTCAAGAAAGCACAATAAGTATTCTCATCCAAAAGTCCATTAGTACTGCTTGAGGTACTAGCAGTACCAATATTAGAACTAGCAGTTCCCACTGCTCCAGCAACTTGAACTTCTTCTTCTGGATTAGAGGTACTGGGAGTTGACACAAAGGCCAAATTTCCAGAACTTGAGCTTGAACTTGATCCAGCAGACTTCTTCACTTCATGTTCTACTATCTTGAAGTTGCTATAGAGATCCATCAGACTCATAGAATCAATATCTGGTTTATTCTTCCAGAAAACTACATGCATAGCCCATTCTGATGGTAGACTCCTTAGGAATTTTGAGTTGAGATCTTCCTGAGGCATCTCAATTCCTAGAACAGCAAGTTGACTTACTAGCTTTTGAAGCCTATTAAACATATGATCGAGTGACTCATTGCTTGTTGCTGTGAAATTCTCAAACTGTTGCTTGAGAAGTGTCTTCTGAGTTTTCTTGGTGGCTTCATTCCCACCATACCTTGCAACAATAGCTTCAAAAAGAGTTTTGGCACACTTGTATTTGCTGAAGTTCAATAATTGATCATTGGGGATTGTCATCAGCAGCATGCTCCTTGCTTTAACATCATTCTTGTGTTGAGCCTTCTCATCAGTAGTCAATGGCTTGGTCTGCCCAGCTGTTCTAGTCTTGCCCTCAACAACAGTTGTAGTGGTTGTTGGCTTAAAAGAGTTCCCATCTTCTATAATCTCCCAAAGTGCATAATCCTGCACTTGAAAGAATTGTTCAACTCTTAGTCTCCACATATCGAACTCATTGGGTTTATGCATTGGTAACTTAGCAGCAATGTTGGTTTGGGTTGTTGTCTCCATGTCCATCTTCTTCTTAATCAAAATCGTCTGGATCTTCTAAATCAAAGTATCAGTAACCTGGCTCTGATACCACTTGACCGGATCTTCACACACTCCTTGTGTTAGATAGATACTTTGAATTATGTTAGTCTAGCACGCGGAATTTACTAGCCAACACTCAGAAGATTTATTTGATGTAGTTTTAGTATGAACGAATGTAACAGTGAATGAACAAGAGACAATTTACTTTAACAAAAACGATTCAATATTATTGATGAATAATACGAGTACTCTTTGATAGTACTTGGGTTTACAACCTTGAATCTTAACAATCTAGATACGTACAATCCGTGTATCCTATTCATTAACCTAGGCAATCCTTTTATAGACTAAGGATTCCTTTACAAGATAACTATAATCTATATTAATAAGATATACACAAAATCCTTTCTATACTTATCTTCTAATCGATTACAAAAATTATAAGCAGTACTAACTATAATGTGTGAGCAGTACTAACTGACTTAGTACTGTCAGCCTTGTCTTCAATTTCTTCAGCCGTACTAACTTATACACTAACAGTTCCAACTGTTAACCTTAATTCCTAACAATCCTCCCCTAAACTTATGATTTCTTTGCAAATCACTAAGTTTCTTCGAATTAAGCTTCATCTTCTATGATGAGGGGGGATTCTTCCAAACATCTATCATGTCTGTCTCTTGTTTCTGGCTTTCTTTTGTTCTGCAAGGTTAAATATCTTTGTTACTAACATATCTGCCATCTCAGAATCTTCTTTAACCTTGAGTGTCACTGATAGCATAGCCTTTAAAACAACTAATCTGAGTGGATATTCTTTTTCCACCAACATATAAATTTCAATTCCATCTTTGGTAAAAACTCTATGCACTCCACATGTCTCAAATAATTTCCAAGTAACATCCTTGACTTCAGCTTGAAACCTCCACATTGATTCTCCATCATCAGGTTCATAAATCCTCTTCAACTGAACCCATAGTTCTTTATCTTTGTCTTCAAGTGGATCTTCAACTCTGAATTTTTCTTTTACTAAGCTCCACAGTTGATTAAGATCTTCTCTATCAAAGCCTTTGAGTAAATCTTCAAACAACTTGTATCTTTCAATAATTCCACTAAGTCTCATAATCTTCCATCCTTTCATCCTTCCTTCTGTGAATACTTCCCAGCCAATGATGGGATGTTTTACTTGTAAAGGTTTGATGTTTGTGGATTCTGGAACTATCACCATCATGTTCTTGATCTGTTCATCAGTCAATCCTTCTTCTCCTGACTTTAATTTCTTTGAAACATCAGCCTCTAGAACTTCTGGTTCTCTTTTCTTCCCTTTTGTGGTATCCCTTTCAATTGGTGTATTCAAACTTGCATAAGCTTCATAATAAGCTTTTTCAATTTCATAATCTGATTTTTCTTTAAAATCACTCATCTTCCAGTATGCTTGGTTCTTCAAATAACTCTTCATAAAACTGATTTGCTCCTTCTTGGTAGGCATCTTTGTTTTGAAACCAAACTTTTGTCTTTCTCTGATTTTCTCCATGAGATGATTCCATGCTACTTCTCTGTTCTTAGATAGAGTAAAACTTGTAAGCTTTTCTGTCTTCTCTTCTTCACTTAAGTTCTTATCTTTCAAAATAAGTGCTGCTTGAGCTCTCACAATTAAATCTGAATCTAACAAATATTGTAACTGCTCATTGAAGACTTCTTGATCAACCTCAGCATTAGAATTCATATTTTCTAACCCTGTTCTTTCCATAAACTCAGCTATATTCCTTACATCATCTGCAGCCATCTTTCTTGCTAATTCTGCATCAAGATTTATCTGAGCTTGTTCATCTGCTTGATCTTTTTCTAGAAGTTTCCTTGCAACTTCTGCATCATAATCAATCTGAGCTTGAGTTTTTGGTTTTACTTTCTTGAGTCTTTCAGCTTCTTGTTCAGCTTCTTCAGGTGTCATTGGTTTCTTTCCCTTTGTTGATCTCTTTCTTTCATATTCTTCATTAGCAGTACCAGTTTGAACTGTTTCTTGAGTTTCTTGAGCCTGTTCTTCTACATCCATATCAGCTGCATCACCAGTATCCATATCAATCTTTTCACTAGTTCCTTCATCATGCCTCCCCTGAGTTTCTGATCCATCCTCTTTGCCTTTATCTGATTTCCTCCCCTGTTTGGGAGAATCACCACCATCATCATCTGAATCATCTGAGTAGTCACTATCAGAAGAATCTTCATCTAATACTTCTCTTGCCCTTTTCCTCCTTAGATGTTCTTCTAGCTTCTTTACTCTACGAGTTAGCTTTGAGTAGACTTTGGCAAAATTATCTTTATGTGACTTGAGCTCCTCCTCCAAAGATTCTACTTTAGCTTTCAACTTGGTACAAAGAGCCATCAATTCAGTTTGTGAAGAACTACCATCATCACTTCTAGCTGTGTGACCTGCTAGGAGAGGTGAATCATGGGGAAAGGATCCAGTTGCCAGTCTAGTTAGACTAGGTGTGGTCCTTCTCCTATATGTTGTGATGGTTGGGGGTATTTAGGTATTTTCAGGATTTTGATTGGGTGTGTGATGGGGATCAGTTGGGTTGACTGAGCCTTCACCCAATTCAATTTGAAGCATTTCAGGAAACAAAGGTATTTCTACCCCTTTGAAAAGTCTACTAGCCATAGCCATGTTTTGAAAAACCTTTAATTGTAGGCTAGGAGTAGTAAAAGTTTATGTTGGTTTCTTAAGCAAATTCTTTTTCTTATTTAAAAAAGTTTGAACAAATCTTGGATACATAAGAAACTTTGTTTTGCTGTTAACATTTGATGCCATACTCTCAAAAATAAACTTTGAAAAGTTAAAAACTTTATTTGTTGACAAGCAAATGAGAGCAATAGCAATATTGCTACTGAATTGCTCCCATGCCGTCTTTTTGGGACTTAAGCAATGTAAGAGAGTATGTATCAAAAATCTCCATTGTGGGGAGAAACATCCCTTTTGAAAAGTCAGTTTTTGGTTGGATGTGTCATACCCCATTCTGGCAAGTTCTTGCCATATTTCAGTGTTAAGCATATTGATGATACCATCTGAATCTTGCAGCTTAAGATGTCTCCTAAGTGCAGACTCGGTAACAACAAAAAGTATGCCATCCACTTTAGAATGGATTTCTAAGTCTCCATCTTCACTAGTCAAGACCGTTGCATTCTGCCAGAACTGTGTGATGTGCGAGACATAAAGAGTAGGAGAAACGGTTAAAGCATACCTTATGTGAGAATGGTTTAGGAAATCCACAATCTCATAAAATTTCGGTCCGTCTCCTTCCTCTGTTTTCTCTAGAAAAGCGACTTGGTTGTGCGTCTTGACAAAATCCAAATTAGCCATGATATTCTTAGTAAAGTTTGATTTTAACTGTGGTGAATAATGAAGATTTAGGTTAGAAAGTAGAAGATGAAAGTTAGATGAGATATTATTGAGAGAATTAGGATTTTTAATTTGACCGAATTAAAGAATATGGTAAACTTTTATTTGAGAATAAGAATATAATAGAATAAAAGTTAAAATATCTTGAAGAGGATCCCTCGAAAATCGTAATTCAATCAGTAAAAATCACAACAAACCACCAACGGCTAGTTTTTAACCTAACATTAATTACTGAAACATCAGTTATAACAGCTAGTTCAGCAGTACTAAGTTTACACTAGCAGTATAAACTTTGCACTAGCAGCACAAACCTTTATCAAAATTTTCAAATAATAGTATGAACTTATATTGATTTCAAAAACATTATAACACACATATAGTTTTTAGCAAACTATCAGCTATCAACGGATTTGATATGTCTTTACCAATAGCCATTTGCTTTTGACTAGCCAACTCTTTACTGTTAGATATGGTGAGTTGATAACCATACAATTTTTGGTAAATTGTCAACCATTAACGGATTTGATTAGTCTTTACCAGAAACCGTTTGCTCTGGACTAGTTGGTTCTTATGTGGGTTACACATGGTGAACCAGTAACCATTTGTTGTGTGCACAGCTAACACACAGAGCTCCAAATCACCATTCAGTCTGAAACATATAGCACTTGTAATTCCTTGGTGCTTATCATCCATTCCTGCAATTGTTAGTCCACAAACAAGGAAACAAAGTGCAAAGCACTTGTCTCACAACATAACAAGTATATGACTAACAATGCACATAAAAAGAAAAATTAATTTCCTTGTGGCACCCAAGCCATAACAGACTTAGGCTTGCCCTTTGCATCAACATAATTAAACCTTTTTAAAACAGTTGGAGTACCATTAGATTGAAGTGGTCTCCAAACCCATGATGCAGATGCATTAATACCATTACCCATATTTCCCTTAGCAGTGTTTTTAAAACTTCTGGTGTTAACTGCTTACCTAGCAGTATGAGCTGCTGGGTTTGCAATTGCAACTTTAGTTTCCAAACTTGTTTTTTTACAACTGCTATGTTTTGATATGGTCTTCTCACAGTTGTTGATGCTGATTTAGAAAGAGTTTTTGCACCTTGAACTGTTTGTCTAGGATAAAAAGGTCTATTTGGTCTAATAGTATGAACTGCTGGTCTAGCACTGTTAACTGTTTGTCCAACAGTATGAACTGTTCTTGTCCCAGACCTTAACAGAACTGATCTAGGTATCATTCTAGCATTTGTAGGGTGAGTGGGAGGTCTTACTGACTTCACCCTAGGGGTTGAATACCTAGTTACCCTGTTGTTGCAATAAAATGCAAGATGGTCAAAGCTACCACATGTGAAACAAGCTTTCCTATAACAGACAAAATCATCACCTAGTTGATGAGACTTGAGGTTGTTCCAATTCCTTTGGTTACCTCTTGGCTTATTTGTGGTCCTATACACTTCTGCATACCTAACTGTTGGTCTAAAAGGTTTTGCATTAGCTCTAGGCCTAACAGTCTCAGTCTTAAACATCTTTGGAACTTTTGGTTCCTCTATCTTAGCACTAACAGGCTTACCCACAGCCTGATCATCCTCATCATCAGAAGTCCAGTCCTCTATGGTTGGAGCATCTGAGTCCTTAGCTGAGGACACCTTATCCTCAGAAAGTGAGGCATCACTTGCACTCTCATACACAGGTTTATCAACTACATTCTCTTTAGGTTGAGGACCATATTTAAGCTCAGGTAGTTGAAATTCAGGTAGTCCTGTGTGTTCTAGGTCAATGCTTGGAGGTGTTGAAATTCCCCTATATGGAGGTGGAACTGATTTGTATCCTAGGCCTGACTTAGCTTTATTGAGGATTTGACACTCAACTATCTTACTAACACCCTTAGATGCAAACTCTAGTGCGTCTACACTCATCTGAATGTTTTCCTTTGCCTGTTTTATCTTTTCCAATTCATTTTTCAACACACTAATTTCAGCATCCCTAAACATTATATCTCTCTTAAGTATAGCTACAGTATCACTAAAAGTAGACTCATTTTCCTTATAGTGAACTATCTGTTCTTCTAATACAGCCAAACCTCTCTTATGATTTGCTAAATTAAAAGCAGTCTGGTTTAGCTCTATTCTCTTATTATCATACTGTATTCTAAGTGTTTCTAATTCTTTTAATGCATCACATGATTTAGAGCATTTAGAAATTTGTACCTCAGAGTCTAAGAAAGCCATAAGTGCCATCTTTATAGGTGCTTCTGCTTCCTCCTGTGCAATGTAGCTCCAGTCAAACCCTAAGCCATCAATGGCAACCATAGCCTTTGAGCTTGAATCTGACACTTCTACAACCCTTGATTTGCTTCCAAATCTTCTGCTCTTGCCATCTGATTGTCTTGGCATTCTGCACTCCCTTGAATAATGACCTTTCTTGTAGCAATTATAACATTCAATCTTTGACTTGTCATACCCAGCAACATCATTGCTGTTTATGATTATCTTCTTGCCAGTCTTCTTCAAGAATCTTCTAGCTCTCAAGCTAAGAAGAGAGAGTTGCCACTTGACATCCATCTCTTCAATATCATCATCATCAATCTCTTGAAGATCTGCATGAGTCAACATACTTCCATTGTGCTGAGTATTTAAGAAAGCACAATAAGTATTCTCATCCAAAAGACCATTAGTACTGCTTGAAGTACTAGCAGTACCAATATTAGAACTAGCAGTTCCCACTGCTCCAGCAACTTGAACTTCTTCTTCTGGATTAGAGGTACTGGGAGTTGACACAAAGGCCAAATTTCCAGAACTTGAGCTTGAACTTGATCCAGCAGACTTCTTCACTTCATGTTCTACTATTTTGAAGTTGCTATAGAGATCCATCAGACTCATAGAATCAATATCTGGTTTATTCTTCCAGAAAACTACATGCATAGCCCATTCTGATGGTAGACTCCTTAGGAATTTTGAGTTGAGATCTTCCTGAGGCATCTCAATTCCTAGAACAGCAAGTTGACTTACTAGCTTTTGAAGCCTATTAAACATATGATCGAGTGACTCATTACTTGTTGCTGCGAAATTCTTAAACTGTTGCTTGAGAAGTGTCTTCCGGGTTTTCTTAGTGGCTTCATTCCCACCATACCTTGCAACAATAGCTTCAAAAAGAGTTTTGGCACACTTGTATTTGCTGAAGTTCTGTAATTGATCATTGGGGATTGTCATCAACAGCATGCTCCTTGCTTTAACATCATTCTTGTGCTGAGCCTTCTCATCAGTAGTCAATGGCTTGGTCTGCACAGATGTTTCAGTCTTGCCTTCAACAAAAGTTGTAGTGGTTGTTGGCTTAAAAGAGTTCCCATCTTCTATAATCTCCCAAAGTGCATAATCCTGCACTTGAAAGAATTGTTCAACTCTTAGTCTCCACATATCGAACTCATTGGGTTTAAGCATTGGTAACTTAGCAGCAATGTTGGTTTGGGTTATTGTCTCCATGTCCATCTTCTTCTTAATCAAAATCGTCTGGATCTTCTAAATCAAAGTATCAGTAACCTGGCTCTGATACCACTTGACCTGATCTACACACACTCCTTGTGTTAGATAGATACTTTGAATTATGTTAGTCTAGTACGCGAAATTTACTAGCCAACACTCAGAAGATTTATTTGATGTAGTTTTAGTATGAACGAATGTAACAGTGAATGAACAAGAGACAATTTACTTTAACAAAAACGATTCAATATTATTGATGAATAATACGATTACTCTTTGATAGTACTTGGGTTTACAACCTTGAATCTTAACAATCTAGATACGTACAATCCGTGTATCCTATTCATTAACCTAGGCAATCCTTTTATAGACTAAGGATTCCTTTACAAGATAACTATAATCTATATTAATAAGATATACACAAAATCCTTTCTATACTTATCTTCTAATCGATTACAAAAATTATAAGCAGTACTAACTATAATGTGTGAGCAGTACTAACTGACTTAGTACTGTCAGCCTTGTCTTCAATTTCTTCAGCCGTACTAACTTATACACTAACAGTTCCAACTGTTAACCTTAAGTCCTAACAAAAACTTATAGCGGCGTTAAAGTAATGTGTGAAACTTTAAGATAGACGCCTAGAATGAATTGTGCATTAAGTTGATAAGTTAATTGGTGAGTATTCCCGAAAATTGATAAGAAAGATTTTTTAAGTAATGTATGAGGAAGATTTTGAAGGTGCCGTTTATATGGTACCTTGTGTAATTTGAATTAAGTTTTCGGTTTTTGATATAGATAAGTGTTGGTATTATGTGGAATATGAAATTAGCCGGTATATGATGTTATGTCATGTTAGTGCTCGGGCGTATAGCGTGGAAAGGGTGTTAAAGTTTAACTTATATAAAGTCAAAATAGTAGATGTTTCCGGATGACAAGTAGTCATTGTTGAAAATTTTAGATAAGCTTGTGATGAGAAGTGTGTTTTAAGTGAAATATGAGTTATGATTATATATAGCAAGTTTAGAATTTGCAAGATCACTTAGATCGTTGCAAAGTAATGTCTTAGAAAGCATGAGAATAATGACATGTATGTGTTGTGAATTGGTTTTGGATAGCATTAGACGAGAGATTTCGGGGACGAAATCTAAATAAGGGGGTAGAATTGTTAGACCCGTTTCCCGGGTGCTTGGACCCCACCCTAGATGAAAATGGATAAAGACCTTATGTGATTGGCCAGTCAACATTTGTTGCGTAGTGGCCAAATCCGATAGTCAAAATGATAGTCAAAGCATGTATTATAAGATTATGAAAGTATTGTGTGGCACAAATAGAAGGAATTAGACTTCAAGGGTTTAAGTCCCAAGTGGTTAAGGTGCTATAAGTTTAGATGTGGCCATGGTATAAAGAAAAGAACTTGAGGGGCCATTCTTGACAATAGCCCAAAGTGCCTGTAAAACCCTAAAAATCTAAAATGTGCAAAAGACCAATATGCCCCTACAACTTGAAAATTAAATAAAGGCTTATATAACTTATAAATTAATTCCAAAAATTATGAAATGTACCAAAGTATGACATGAAATAATTAGAGAGTATCAATAAATATTTGTGCAAGCTATAAAAATTATTATTGCACATAAACAAGTTCAAAAATAATTAAGTATACATTTATTTAATTTTAAAAGTTATTTAAGTATATTTAAATTACAAATAAATGGGAATTAATGCCAAATAAATGGTGATTGATCTATGCATTGATTAGGACGCTCCTCTTGATCCCCCTCCTCCTAATATTCGGCCTTATCACTATCTAAATGACCAAATCATTTTCCTTTACAAAAACAAAAAAATCGAAACTCCATAAACCCTAGAAATAATCACCAATAATTCGTGCGACTTCCTGGAGGTGTGAGATTATTTTTTGTGTGTTCTTGAGCATCAATTGAAGCCTAGAAAAATATCCTTGGAGCTGTGTGTGGGCGGATTCGATTGTGGTCAATTATTTCCTAATCGCTAGAACCACTTGTAAGTTAATTCGTCTATGATTCATACGACTCTTATAAAATTCGTTCCTCATTTTTCTCAAGATCCTCACATCATATATACTCTATGAAAAATGATTACAAGATTTTTAGATCGTTCGTGAGGCCGTGGTAAATTGTGGTGTGTCGCGCGTAGAACCGAAAGGAAAGAATTCGTGCCAACCTTTCGACTCATCCTAAATTCGGTTTGTCATTTTTCCTGAATCCTTTATGATCTAAGAACATCAAATAAAATGCTATACACGAACCATGCATGATCTACGAATTAATTGGGAATTAAATCTTAAAATCGTGTTTAAATCCAAAATAGTTGAATCCGAATTTTTGGGGCTTCTTATTTATTTTATTTGGACTCTACATGATCATAATATTCTGAGAAAAATGCTACTTCAAATTATTGGGGCCTAATCGAATTATTTGTGGATTTCTTTATTTTACCGATTTAAAGGAAATTAAAAAGAAAAAGAAATAAAATGTAATTCGAATTAGGGTTTATAAATTAGGGCTTGACTTTGACTGAAAAATGATTTTATAATGATTATATGATGATTGGTGAATGATTGATATTTTTAGGGTTAGGATTTTGTTAATAAAAAGTGTTATACGATTTGATTTAAAATGTTAGGGGGTGTTTTGTAACTTTTGAAACTTAAGGGTTATGTTTAGAACTTAATTTGGGCTGTGAATATTTCGAATAAAATATAAGTTGAGGGCCCCATGTGTAATTTTTATATTTAAAGGGATTAAAATGTTTATTTTAATAAAGTACAATTCGATTTGTAAATAATTAAAATGAAGGGACTAAATATGTAAATTCTGGAAACTTAGGGTTGATTTGAGTAATAAATTATATTCAGGGGGTTATGTGTCATTTTGGTAATTTAATGGCTTAATATGTAATTATTGATAATTAAAGATTGAAAATGTAAATTAAGGGTTAAATATGTAACTTTGATAACTTGAGGGACTTGATGTGTAATTTATGAAAACTTAAGGGTAAATTCATATAATATGATGAAATAAGTGTCCATTGTGTAATTTTGATAAACTAAGGGCCTAATGTGTAATTATGGATATTATAAGGTTTAAAATGTAAATTATATAACTTAAGGGTGTAAAGTGTAAAATTGGGAAACTTGAGGGGCTGAACTTGTTAACTTGATAAATATGGATTCAAAACAGATTATTTAGGATATTTTCATAATTGAACCTTATCTTTGATATAATTACACTTAAAACCCTAATTTATGTAAAGTTGTCATAAGTAACCCTAAACTTTTGTGACTTGTCAAAATACACCCTAAAACCATAATATGATTTAATAACGACTTAACCTAAATGAGAATATGGAAATCTTACTAATTATGGAAACTTTCTAATTATGGGAACTTTCTAAAAATAGAAACTTTCTAAATATGGAAACCTGCTAAAAATGGAAAGTTACTTAAAATGGAAAGGTTTGTAATTCTTTTCTACCCCTCTAGGTGTGAAGAAGGAGAGGACCTGATCTTTTCATCTTATTCATTTCTGGTTGTGTTTGCTTTTGAAATAAGGTACAGATATTCTGCCCTTTTTAATAAGGTGCCTTCGACCTCTTGATTTCTGATTTGAACCTTTGATATGAACCTTTGACTTCTGAACCTCTTATATGAACCCTGTGATATGAACCTTGAGATTTGGACCATGATTATGACATATGAACCTTTACTATGATATGAACCTTTGACCTTTGACCTTGACCCCAGTTTGATACTACGAGCCAAAATATGTTTCCTAGCCATGAAGGTAACATGGCCGTGTCATTGATGCACCAATGGCATGACTCTTGTGTGGTCAGAGTGATTAACCACACCGTCCCCATTTGATATGATATGCGCGCTTTATGATTTGTTATGGCCAATATGATTTGTTTGGGGGGGCGTATGGATGCATCCTAGATATGTTATGATATGTTTTGATATGATATGATATGGTGACTGGGGCTGGGTGCAATCCACTCCTTTCACAAAATATGGGAGCTGATCACTCCAACTGGTACATGAGGACACCCCTCATATTATCGGCTTATTCGAGAGGCATCCCCTCTATATGATTATGATATGCTATGATATGATATGTTATGATATGGGCTCGTGGTGGATGACTGTCCTAACCTTTACTCTTGTACCCTATTTATATCTCTTTCATTATGTTTCGTTTGTTTCGTTTCCGTTTATTATATATATCTGTTCACTGGGCTTTTTAAGCTCAGCCGCACGTTTTCTTTTCGTGTGCGGCAGGTATCTAAGCTAGGAGCTTTTGGATTATGCTTTGGATGGGATGAGAGTTAGATGAAGCTTTGACCTTAGATGACCACCTTTATTTTATGACTTTGTTGGGACATGATTTCCTTTGTATTCGTACCTTTGGATTATTTTCCTTTCCTTGAACTCATGTATTATTCAAGTCGTGTTGACTTGACTTTCTCTTATGTATTTGTTTAAGACTTCCGCTGTGCTATTATGTATGTTTTGATTTGTCACCATAATGTGATGCTTCTACCCTTGTCGGGTTGGGGTGTTACAGTGCCACCCAACTAGTTATATCTAGCTTGTTCTAGACATTTCTTCCATTATTGAGATAGAGTGTGATGTCTGATTTTTAGTGAGAAGAAAAAGAGAGGGAAAACTAAATGATGATCTAAGAAGAAGAAGGTGAAGATCAAGAGTTAATAGTCTTCCTTAGCTATGATCATCACAAGTAAGTATCTATGTTCTTGATGTTATTGAGGTTATAGATTAAGAGTAAAGTAGGATTTCATCATATGATGATGTAGAAAGATAGATGAGTATGTTTAATGGGTTATGTTAACCTTTGTTTATGTTATTGATTGTTATGTTGTTAGGTTTTGGTTATTTGTAAAAGATGATGATGATGATGATGGAAGATTGTGATGATGATGATGATGATGATGTTCTTGATATTGTTTAGCTTGGATTAAGGTAAGTAAAATGATGATGACATGGGTTATATGAATTTCTAACATATATGTGTTATGTATGTTGTATGTCAAGTGATATGGACTTGGAATATGCTTATGTGATGCCATGATTGTAGCTTATGTGATGAGTTGATGTTATGGAATATGTTGATGTTATGTGTTACATGAGATTTGGGTAGTAAGCCCGGAAAGTAAGTGTTTATGTATATGTTATTTATGTGGAATGAAGTATAATGATATGTTATGATCGTTTTACTTGCTAAGCCTTTGTGCTTACTGTTTAGTTGCCTAACCATTTTGTAGGTTGGCATTGTTTATATGGACGACTTAGATGTAAGGATTAAGGATTTGGATATGCGAGATTAAGGTAGTATGTGTAGGAGCTTAGGTAGAATACCGGGCTCATGTGTAAGTTTGTACCCCCGTTGGTATTTTATGGGTTGGTAACATGTAGCCGTATGACAAGTTATATGTTAAGGTCGTCCAAACGATTTGGTAGTTATTCGATATGTCAAAGTGAGTTTGAAGTGTTTATAGTCAAGTATAAAGGGGCGTTTGGTTTATGTATGAAAATACCCATTTTGGGTTGTAAACGGTTCAAGTGCCCTTGGAACATGTTTGTTATGTTAATATTATGCTTTTGGTAAAGTTTGGCGTAAAACGGAAGGGGTATGAGTTGTATGTTGAGAAAATGGGTCAAAACGGGTTATTTGCATAACTCGTCTAAATTGTAAAGTACTATTTCAGGGAGTCAAACGGTAAATGTTTTTGTATGTAAATGTTTTTGTATGAAAATGAGCTCAATGATATACTAAATAAATCTGGAAGGTTTGGTGAAAACTGATACGGGCGATCAGCAGGTCTGAACCGCCCTGGTTGGGATCTCAACCGGCGGTTCAGACCAGATTTTTGGGCCCCAGCCGGCGGTTGGGAATCCCAACCGGCGGCTGGGCAGTGTTTTCAGTTTTTGGTGATTTTCGAAAAATCATGTCTTTTAAACCGTAAGTCGTTACGGGTCGTGCCACCCGTCGTTTTGAAGGTATTTGAGTCTAGTTTCATTTAAAAATAGTTTCAAGGTCTGAATGCGTATGGATTTTTAGAAATGGTCAAAAGAGTGACAGTATGTCAAGTAAAGTCAAGCGTTTCCGAGTATAAAGTTTCAAATTTTGGTCAAAGCGGGCACGGGGTGTAACAGAAGGTTTCTATCTTGTCCCCAAATTGTAGGTGTTTTTTTTCTTTTTTTTTTTTTTTTTTTTTTTTTTTTTTTTTTTTTTTTGGGTTGTTCTAATGCATTTGGTTTGATAGGTTATTTAGTAATTGATGTTAATACTTGATTATAGGATTCCCATTGTGATTTCTTTTCATGGTTCGATCAACCAATGTGTGCTCGTTCAAGGCAGATTATACCTGGTCTTCTAAGGTCAAGAAATGAAGTGCAAGAAGCTTTGGATGCTATGGCAGTTGGATATCGTAGGATGAAGTTTTGGTTGATTTGTACGTGGTTGGTGGTTGTTTTTATGTTATTGACGTAATCTTTGTCTTTCTAAGGTTAAGAAAAGTAGTTGGTTGTTGTTCTTATTAGCTGAACTCATAGTTAATCAATGTAGTATGTAATGGTCAACAAGTTTTGGTATATGTAATGAAGTTAAAATGAATGAAAGACTTTTTTATGCTAACAAGTATTGTGCAGAAACACTGAATTGGTGATTGATGTTCAAGCAGTAAACAAACTGAAATTGTCATAAAAGGGCATTCCCATACATAAACAAGTTGAAAATTTGTATGAGAAACATACCATAGTCTTAAAGGAACATACCATTCTTAAACAAACATACCACAGTCTTAAACTAACATAGTATTAAAAACATCACATTGTGAAAAAAGGACAGAGTTAATATGGACTAAGTCTTGAAGCAGTTTTCTTTGTTCTCTTGATTGGAGTAACAAATCCAGCAGCTACATTTGCTGGTGCAGCAGCATTTGCAGGTGGACCACCATTTTCAGGTGCAACACCTGCATGTTGTGGGATTGGTGCTTGGCTTCCAACATGTGCTTGGCTTCTACCATCAGCTTGAATTCCCATTTGACTTCTAGATTGACTTCCAACATGGTTTTTTCTTGGTCTTTTTTGTGTACCAGATTGACTTGGCCTTGTTTGACTTGTCCCAGCCTGACTTCCAATGCCTGCAGCAGTACAGCTTCTTTAATTGTGGCCACTCCCTTTACAAATACAACATGTGACAGTTTTACCCTTCCTTGTTAGTTTGCCCCCTTTCACCATTTCAATCTCACCAGCACTTTTCTTTCTTTTCTTAGGTGGCCTACCAATGTGAGGATCTGCTGATTCGATAAAATAAATACGTAAATATGTCCAAGGAATACAAGGCAAGTTGTAATCCCGAGTCATTATCCCCAACGAAGGATTGAATGGAATTCGTGATCTCGATTCGTGAAACGTGTTTGAATAGTGAGAACAAAGAGTTTTTGTATTTCTATGCCAAAATGAGTGAACATAAATTAAAAACGACTTAAAAGGTAAGGAAAACGTTAATCTAAAGTACGCGTGGCTAAAAACGTAAAGGCAAACTGAAAATACGTTTATACTTGGAAAATCTCGAGCCTAAACGTCAAAACGATGAAATACTAACTCTACGGGTACAAATCTAATTTTCCTAAGTCCTAATCAATAAAAGAAAATTTTAAAACAAATAATTTTATTTTTTTGACTTTTATTTAATTAGTTATGAATTAAAAACTGATTTAAAGAAAGTAAATGATTAAAAATATTAACTGAAGATGGAAAATTATGAAAAAATTCATAAAAGTGCTAAATGTAATACTGGTCCTAGGAAAAATAAAATGGGGGTGCAAGCTTATACAGATAAGCTGTAATAAGCTGCTAAAGGGAAATAAGCAAAGAGGACTGAAAATGGGTTAAATAAAAAACTGGGTAAAGATAAACCAGACAAAGACCCAAGGACATTTGGTTATCTCTGTGTGTGTTGAGGCTTTGGGTAGGCTGAGGTCCAGGGTTCGAACCTGACCTCAGTCTTTTTTGTAAAACATTTTTATTTATTTTTCTTATTAAAACTAGTTAAGCACATGAAAATAAGCAATAATTATAAAAGCAACTATTTTTTAAAACCTACAAATAAGCCAGAAATAAGCTGCTAAGCTGATCAGTGACTATAAAGGGAAAACAAGCAAAAGGCTAAAAGCTAAAGGGCCATTAAGCTATTTTTTTGAGCTAAATTAAAATTAAAATAAGCTAATTGAACTAGTTATGATCTGAAATAAGCTAAAGGAAACACATTAAGCTACAAACAAAAGCTTTAAACACTTAATCCACATAAGCTAATTCTACTGATGCAGGGGTAAAAGCAGTCCAACAAGTATCCTTTGAACCCAAGATTAAGCACTATAGAATAAGCTATGACATCAAACTCAGACAATACTTAAAATTCACACATCAATTTACTCAGGAACCAAATTCCAGGCCTAGATCAGCTTATTAGCTGCTTAAAATTAAGCTGATAAATAGCTTAGTCAGCACAAAATGAACACTGATCACTTAGTGTTCAATTTGTGTGAATAGGCAATTTGTGAGCTTATTTTTAAGCTCTATTAAGCTAGGAAAAGGATTGAAGTTTAGAAATAAGTACAGAACAAATGGGAAACTCCTAAGAACTCATATCAATAAGAGCTTATCACTACAAATAAGCACTTAACATACCTAGGCCAACTAGTGCAGACCACATAACAGGTCTGCAGACAAGGAATCTGAAACAAGCTGCTGATTAGAACAATACAACTACTGAATTATGAAATGCAGCCAACACCACAAAATCAACTTACACTCTTTGTTTCAACTCAGAAATATCAAAAATATGCCTATTAATCTATTCCTTATTAATAAGCTACTGCATGCAATTTTGAAGCTCAAAACTTGGAAAATAAACTCAATCCTGCAAAACCATGAAAATCAGCATAAAGTTGCTAACTAACAGCTTATCTAACATTATTTAAGCTAAAGTGAACTATCCTAATTGGTAAATGAACAGTGACTGCTAATTTTACCCATTTTGACCCATAAACCAAACAACCCTTTAAACTAACTTTTTTGGATATTTAAACTAAAATTGTTAAAAATGAGCTGTGAAACTTACTTAATACTAATTACCTAGCTTATTTAATCCTAATGAACAACTTTTCTAAGGTGATAAGCACTTAAATAAGCTATGGGTTATTTAGGCTGTTTAAGGCTTTTTTTAGTGAAAATGAGACCTAAGCTATAACTAACTATCAAACTAGCTTATATCAACTCTAAATGGAACAAATAAGCAATAAAAATGAGAATAAGAACTTATTAAGTTGATGTACAGTACCTTTGAATTTTGTTGACTTAATGGCTATTTTGAAATTGAAACTGAATCCATGAAAGGGAAATTCACAATAAGCTGAAATGAGCTTATATGAGCTTAATCAAACTGACAAGAGAGCTTTTAACTATTTTTAACCACTAACAATTCCAATTCAATTAATCAGTAAATTATGAGAATTTGAAATTTAATAAAACTACAAAATTAGAACAATGCTGAAACAAATGAGTACAAAGGAGCTTGACTAAACTTGAATTAAAGTTTAGAATTTAAATTGCAACTAGCTACATACTAAAAATACTCAAACGACTACTATAATTAATCTACTCCTAGTTGGTTTCTTCTGTGTGTGAGAAAATGAGTTTTATAACACTCAAAAGCTTCCCCTTGTGTCTCTGATCATATCACAGCCCTCCAATTGGGCTCAATCAATCCCAGCCGTCCATTTTGATTTTGGCGGGAAAATTGGGTTAAGTGGATTTCCCACGTGGGGGTGGGATTCACGTGAATATTGTACTAGCTATTGGAGGGGGGAGGCGTGTTTCAGAAAAAGGCATGGGAGACATGGGGGGGGGGACATGATTGTCTGGTTTTGGGGAATGGAGAAAGCGGGAAAGAAGGTGGGTTGACTTTTTTGGTTGACCCTGAGTTTTTAGCTAAAAATGATAAACGGGTTAGGGGTTTAATGGGATTGGGCTTGTGTTATTTGGTGGGCTGGGTTTTTAGGATTAGGATTTAGGTTGGGTTAGTTGTTTTGGATTTAGGTTATAGGTTTAGTTTTACTTTTTTTTAGGATTAAGCTTAAGGACCAATTTTGCCATTTCTGAAAATCCAGGGACCATATTTGTCATTTGTGCAAAAATAATTCCAAGGGCCAATCTTGACAACTTGATATTCTTGAAGGTTGATTCTGAAATCTTGATCATAAATGTGGTCCAAACTCGTAAATCCTTTTCCCGGCTTCGGTTCTTCACGATCATATGAAGTAATGAAAGGATCAAAAGAATACCAAGTATACCCCATTTCGACTTTTTATTAAAATGTAAGAAATTTAAACTAGAACAAAAATAGACAAAATGCTTGATTTCCAAAAATGGTACCATGGAATGGGATTCACACAAACTGGGTGTCTCCAGGGAATTGAAATCGTCATCCTCTTTTTTATACTCCTAACTAAGCTTAAACTCAATGCGCAAATGTTTTTGTAAAATGCTAACGCTACTTATACTAATAATCTATGTAAGCCGAAACTTAACTTTTCACTCCCACAATTTATTCAAATTAGGTGACTGTGCTCATTTTCAAAATTTTGAACACAAAAATCGACGTTTTTATAAGATTTTGACTAATACTAGTTGAAAGATAGATTTAAAATTTACAGCAAGCAAGTTTCAAAATTTTATTCAACACATCAAAACTTATTGCATTTTGCAATATCATTCCATTTTATTTTATTTTTTTCTTTTCATTTTTTCATCTTTTTATTTTATTTATTTTTTATTTTTTTTCTTGTGCAACATAAACTACCGGAGTTTCACGGGAACCAAGACCTTACACCTTCTGGAATAAAGGATTCAAGGGCCGTTACAACAGAGAGTTCCAAGACTCTAAACATTCCTGAAATGAGGATCCAAGAGTGTTAGACCAAGATGTAATACCTCGTAATTTCCCATGTCATTTATTAATGTTAATTATCAAATGATCCAAATTTAAAGTCGAATAACCTGTTTTTACGGGTTATTTTTTTTAACAAGCAACACTCACCAGTCACTCTTTAACGATTACGAGACTTGTCATGAATAGCTCACTTGCGCACCGACACTAAAAGTTATATGAACTCCGAGATATATCGAACCAATCTAATTAATAAACATATACTACAAATAAATTATTTATTTTATCATCCATTTATTTTCTTTCTTTCTTTCTCTCTTGGGCTGAATACAATTATCAACACAACATCACCACCACACTAAGCCCACATCAATTCTTTTTTTTTTTCTTTGAACCAAGCTAAACACAAACCCAAAAACTAACTCATATATTCAAACACTACATTTCACCTTTATATTTATTTTCTTTTTCTTCTTCTTTTGTTGACTACTCAACACAAACAAGCCCAACATATCTTACATAGCAATACATATTTTTTTTTTTTTTTTTGTATCCTCTTTGCTCACTCGACACAGTACACAAACACAAACAATCATGCTACTTTTCTTCCTTGTTCTCCTTGCGTGTGAGACAAAAACAACCTAAGAGCCACCCTAGCTCTAATCAAAATTCATAAACAAATACTAAGTCCCATGCTTTTCTGTGAATCACTACTAACCAAGAGTCCATATGTTTCTTTAACTCCAAACAACACACACCTATGCCTTCTTTCCATTATAATAATCTATGAGGTACATTCTCATATCCCATCTTGTAAGGCATGCTTACCCACGTTTTTCTTTCTTTCCATTATAATAAACATGAAGTACTCCTCCCATGTTGAACCATCAATCTTGTATCCCATGAAGAATACCAACTGCCACAAAGCCTTCACCCTACATTTCTATTTGACTTGACAAAACTCCAAACCATTGACCGTTTTCTTCTCCATTCGAAGTGACATATCAAGCATGCTTCAAGAAACCTTAATAAAATAATCAAGGGTAGTACAAGTATCTCTCTATAAAAACCCTTGATCTCTCAATTCTCATCACACATAAAAACTTACCAACACATAACAAAGACACTCCACCCTATTCCATTTTATCTTACTGTCAAAGGAGATAAGAAACAAAATATTTGGGTTACCTTACAAGACCTTTGGGTTCTAATTTGATCGAGGGTTTTGAGTTCGAGTTTGGGTTGAAGAGGAAGCTATCTTGTCGAAGGGTTCTTGTTGCCACATACTCCATTCGAACGCCACCACCACCTTCCTTGGTGTTGTAAGTTACCATCTCCACTTTGAAAATTTACACATTCTCGTTTCATTTATTCGACCCATGCATGCCAAAACTAACGTACTTGATAATATAAAATAATAAAACCAATCACAAAACTTACAATGTTAACGTGAGAAACGAGTACAAAGACGAAACACTAAAACCATGTCTAATATACAAACCCCATACAACCCCTTTACTGTGACGAAATGTTGCATGAAACGCAACCCATATTCGAACCAAGAGCATAGAAATTTTCCTTCTTTTCTTTTGCTCACTGCCTCACCCATCTCTACAACAAAGGAACACATTTTAGTCGAAACCCACATACATGTATACCCATACGTATACTCTGTGACAAGAAGAATACACACACACACACACATATATATATATATATATATATATATATATATATATATATATATATATATATATATATATATATATATATATATATATATATACATCGACCCAGTTAGCTATGAAGTCTTAAGTAAGGAGTGCTATTTAAAACTTACACAAGCCCTTTTAAAAATTTACACCAAATCGGTTAAGTTATTTTTGGTCTCGTTTGGATTTTCGAATCGTAAAAACACAAATAAGTCGAGCTTGTTTGGCTTATTTAGTCTCATTTTCATTACCAAGTGCTTATCATAAGCATGTAACTAGTAAACTAAAAACAGCTCATTGAGTCCAAGAATGAAACAAAAGACAATTTTTAAGAAGCAAAACACAACTCACCAACGTATGCATGCATACTGTGAATTGTTTAAACTTATAACACTGATAACAAAACCACTATATAAAAATGAGTTGCAAAAACTAAACAAAGGGCTGGGATGGTCTGATGGTTGGGGTGTCGGCCTGTTAAGCGTGAGGTCAGGGGTTCGAACCCTGCACTTGGCGTTTTGTTTTTGTTTCTTTTTATTATTTCCTCTTTCAATACTTCACATTTAACCCTTGAACTTTTAGACACTAATCAATATTTTCCTTCAACAAATTATACTAAAAATGTCTAGTAATTAAACTATAATTGTGACAATGGGGATATTTTCGTGACAACTATATCTATAATAAGACTTTTCTTGAATCTTACATATTTTAATACACAAATCCGACACTATCACACTTGAAGGTCTTCGCACTCGTCCTTTCACATCGAACCCTAGAACAAACGAATCTAAATTTATCGTATTACTCTAGGTCGCAAGTCGGAGCTATTCACTTACATCACCTGATCACTACTTGACTACTATATCACTAAGGTGTGTTCATAGTCCCACATTTTACTATGTTTTCAAATTCCATAGGGAGATACATGCTATAAATCCGAACACAAGTATTTTTCTGTATGCTTCCCTAATTGATATTGTTAAGTAATATTGCCTAAGTTACCACCCTGCCAATAAAAGTCCCTTATATCATGAACCATTAATCACTTGCAAGTGAACGCGAATTTTGTGAATAGATCTATTGGAAGTTGACGACCCATTTGTACTAGCCGGATAGATAGCCATAGTGTTAGCCGGATTGATAGACAAATGCACTTTATTCGAATTAAGAGTCTGGCAAAACTCCTACGACGAGGGCATTTATCACCCACATCATTGCTATGATGTGAGATATTTGTTACAACTATTATTACCCCTACATGTTAAGTTTTGCGTGTCATGAGGCTTAGGGCAATATTCGTTTATCTATATGTTACCCCGCAATATCATTGTTTCTACTACTATTTGACTTGTATTCAAACTATTACAAATTAAACACTATGGATTCACTCAACCCTTGTGTTGACATTTTAAGCATGTTTTATCTCAGGTAACTAAGGAATCTTAAGCACGGAGTTTGGCATGGGCATTGGAAATCTACCCCCTTTTATTTCAAATAATTATATCATTCTTTTCAAACTCATCATCACTTTTGGTGAAAAACTACCCCTTTTGACAACAAATATGTAATCTATGAATATTGAGTTTTCATTGAATGATATAAATTCTACTTTTAACGTTTATCCATGCTTCGACTGTGATCTAATTGGTAATTACCCCGTTTAAGTCTTCCGCTACTTTCTAAAATTTTAACGGGGTGTTACAGATTGGCATAAGAAACAAGGTTATAGAGAACCAATTGCTTTTTTAAAACATTGGACTATAACCGCGATTTCTAAAAGGACCATTTTTAAAACTCTACCACCCTATGCCCTCCGTGCCAACACTTACGAACTCTTGCATTGGGATTTGCTTGGCAGATTATGCATAATGAATGAATATTAACACTTTATTAACACATGCATTGAGATTTGCTTGGCAGATTATGCATAACGAATTAGTTTTATCACCTACGAATGTTATTATGACTAATGCATATTTATATTATTAATGACTTACACTTATTATTATTGGGATATTACAGTACCATGTCTCCCCCGATCCCCGTCATCATTCTGTCTGATGTTGAGACCGAAGTGACACCAGTACCATCAGCCACTCCACCCACTACTGTTATCATTTTATCAGATGCTGACACCGATACCACCATGCTAGTTGACCATACTACCACCTTATCCGAGACCATGTTCGGAGAGACTAAGCCCTTTGAGGAGGGTGAGGTTGCTCCTACCCCAGCTGTTGCATCTCCTTGTCACCCGACTTCACCTGTGTACGGTCCCCTGACATGGGATCAATACATGGAGACCCAGCAGTTTTTACCTGCTGATTGTCTTCCATCACCACCCCCAGTTTTGACTCACCATTCCCCTGGGTCAGAGGCGGATGACGAGTCGTCTGACTCCGACTCTTCCGACTTGGCTTCACCCATACCACCACCACCAGCACCAGCATCCCCATCATCATCACCACGAACTCCGACATCGAGGATGCCTGCTCATCCACCAATGATCCGGCACCTCTCTCACCACACCCCGCTGTACCTACATCATCCACGCCACCTACTAAACCCGCCATACTTATCAGGCCCGGGAGGGATGTCCCACCCCATTACATTTTCCGATACTACCCCGATGCACCCAGGATGGTACACACCAGGAGTCGCCTAGTGCGCCCACTCATACCACTACCACCATCATGGACCCCTAGCATGCCTACCTATGAAGATTTGGATGACTCACTATGGATAGTACCACGACTACCACATCATACCACCACCGAGGATCCACCCAGAAGACCACCGAATAGTCCTTAGACTACACTATTATCATAAGTAACTTCTATCCTAGCCACGGTATGTGTGGCCAAATTAGTGACACTTGTAGTACCTCTTGGTTGTATAACAAACTTGAGACAAGTTATCATTTGGACATGTGGTTCGATTATGCTATGTATTGATATCGGTCTAAAAGAGCCGATATTTTCCATCATATGTGTGGTGATTGTATCTACTCATGTTATGATATCATATTAAGATGGTCGTGATTTATTCTGACCTTATCATGGTTGAGTGATGTGCTGCGTGTGTCGTTGCGGTTTAGCAGTTTTAATGCCTAATCAAGTTTTAAATTTATATTTAGCCGACTTATCAATAACACACACACCTAACGAGCAGTGTACCCGGTCAGTATGAATATAATGGTAAGTAGAGTGTCGATCACTAAGAGTGGAACGTATTATCTAGTTATTCTAATCAGTATTTTAATATATTAAGTTAGCTATACAATCTAATCTAACGCAAGGGGTTTCAGCCTGAGAGACTGGCACGATTTGGTTGCAATTAAATAATAAACTAAACCAATAGGCACGAATCAGCAAGTAGCACACACGTACACAGATAAATACTCGAGACAATAAGAGGGCTGTCCTTATGATAAGTAGTTTGTCACTTGCTTTATTGCTAGTGTTACATGAAGTGTATAGTTCGATGCAACGCACCGAGATTAAGTCCTTTCTCGTTGGTTCTAATCTTATCGGCGAGTAAACCCTTAATGATTACTTATGACTATCCCGTTTATCTTTCTCCTACTTTTCTACAGACCATAGAATACATAGGCATCTAATAAACAGGCGAGGGCAAAGGCATGGCGACCCGATCAACGCTCAGCTAGACACAGAGGTTATCAATGCACTAATAAAAGTCACCAATGACATCAACATATAAACTTTAATTAATGAGAAAGTAGTTTTAAGGGAGTGCAACCTTTCCGTTGTCACGTTACACAAGCCACCAATCTTGATGAATTAAAGTTTACTAACACAATAAAACAAAACTACTTAATGAATTAAACATATGCAACACCTTCTTACAGCTCTTGTATCTTTGATTTGGGTGTGTCTTGTGCTGCTACCTTGACTGAATTCGTCCTAGGTTTCTGGTCTTCGGTCTTCGGTTATATTATCGGTCGTACGAAATTCGTCTGGTCTTGGGGTATTTATAGTTTCTGTCTGAGGGTGAGATGCGGCGCATCTCGTAAGTAGATGCGGCGCATGTACTTAACTTCGCGTGGGGTCCAAGATTATAATATTCAGGAATATTCGTACACCGCCAGTAGATGCGGCGTATCTTCATCTTTGGATGCGGCGCATGTCCTCTTGTATCTTGGATCGTATCTGGTGAGATCTTGATAGTGATGCGGCGCATGTAAGGAGTGAAATGCGGCGCATCTGGAGCAGATTTGACTCGATCTTGTCCATTTCAGTAGACTCTTCACTTTATGCATGTTTTGCTCCATAATTAGTCCAAAATCGCCAAGTTTCACCAAATGCTTGTTTTCAACTGAGAATTACAAAAGTAAACGATTAAGTATCAATCCTCATACATAATATAGTAAAACAAGTCAAATTAATAGGATAAATGATGGTAATAAAATGTACTTATTTGAGTTCATCAAATATCCCCCCACTTGAGCTTTACTTGTCCCCAAGTAAACCTTAGATTAAAACTTATGAAAATGTATCCTAAAAGATATTAGGATTTATTTTTATATTTAAGCATGTATTCATTTTTGTCATAATCACACAACTAAACACTTAACGAATTAGAAGTAAAATAAAATGTTATGATAAAAGCAAATCTAATCGTTTAACTGTCCAGTCGCGACGAATATTCTATCATAAGCTTGGCAAGTTTACACATCTCCACCACTAAAGCTAAGGAATAACAAGTCTAAAGCGGTAAAAAGGGTTTTTAGGCTTAAGGGTTAATTATTCTTAATCACTATCGATCTCAAATTCCAGAAAAGGCGACAAAATCACAAATACATGATCGAATCCACGAACACGATACTTGCAATTGCTCAAATCCTTAACTCGAATAGGCTAAAGATAGGTCCAAACTTCACCAATAATAATATATCAAAAAGGGCGACAAAATCATAAATACATAGCCGAATCCACGACTACGATACTTAAGATTGCTCAAATCCCTAATCTCAATAAATCAAAGGTTTGGTTGGATAAAGAATAGGGTATGGATAACATTTGGGATATAAATTGGTGTAAAATGAAAAATAAACAAAAACAAATAAATTAAAATCCTAAGTGTGGTTAATCACTATCCCAACCATCCCATGAATAAGACTCATATCATTGAATAACTCACGCTTTAAGACTTGAAACACACGCTTTAGGTAGACACGAATTATACTCAACAAGATCTTAATCAAAGAATAAACCTTAGTTGACGTTCCCATAATTGCCAACTCCCATTCAATCCATAAATATATAACAACTAGTGGTGATATCGACCACTTACATAACTTTACATCGTTGGTTAAATCAAACATCCAACTTTTTCTTTTTCTTTTTCTTTTTCTTTTCTCATTTTTTCCATTTATTTATTTATTTATTTATTTATTTATTTTTTTTTATTATATTTTTTTTTTTATAACATAACATAGATGTGTAAAATTTCACCACATCACTATAATGATAATTCTGGATAATTTTTCCATACTTTTCATACTTCAGAAATAATGGTAATAGTGAAAGTAGTAAACACACGAAAAATAAACTCAAAAATATACAATATTTACTTTCACTCCAATTGCATTGTGCAATTTCCCGACCTAACCATAGATAATGAATTACGCACGCGAACACAGGTAATGTAAGGAAACACACTTTGCCTATAGCAATTAACCAACCACGGATTTTAATCTACAGGGTAGGCTAAGGTGTAAGGGTGTAACGAAACATTTTAAACATAGGTGTAAGAAACGAAAGGAATGGCTCTGAGTGTTTTTCTAGGGGTATCTTACTCTAAAAATGAGAGTAACAAAAGGGTTTATACGGGGGTTAACTAACCAGTGTAGTTAGTTAATAACACATAACATATAAGGCTATTTGGGTGTAATCCTAGAAATTTACCAATTTAGACAAGTCATTCCAATTATATAAATAATACTCATTATGGTGGTCTCGAATAGTATACAAGCCAAGTTCTAAAGTTTACAAGTCACCGGCACACTCATAGATTTGTGAATTTTGAAAAATCACAATTTTTGAAAATAACGTCTTGTGTGCAGCTATGCAACTTAGACTTTAAACAAAAACATGCTAAAAATTTTAAATTTTGATATATTAAGCACTTTTTAAGCATATTTTGAAAAGTTTTGGAACAAGTAAGTGTTAAGTGTTCTAATTCTCCAATCCCCCCACTTAAGTTAAACAACGTCCTCGTTGTTTGTAATAAAAGGTTAAAAACTGGAAAATAAAAGAATTAGAACAGAAAAACTCCCCTGAGATTTGCTCGGTATGATCCTCCATTAGTAGTAGAGCAAAAATCATCTTCCTTGTGGATTAGAACGTTTAAGTTTCATATAAGATGTATCCACAGGAAATGCAGGAATCTATAATACTACCAAGGCTTCAAAACACACCTAAGGTAAGAAAGGTTCAACTTGCATAATACATTAGTAGTTAGATAAAAATAAAACATAAAAATAAAAATGAAAATCATCAGGTCAGTCGATGCGCCGTATCTTATGGAAGAAGATACGCCGTATCGAGCCTGGAATGATTACGGATCAGAATAAAAGATGCGCCGCATCCTTAACCAGGGATGCGCCGCATTAAAATAAACTGATAAAAAGTTTTAAATTCGAAAAATATAAAATGCAGAAAAATAAAGATATGACCATTGCAGGAGATGCGTCGCATCTCGGAATTGAGATGCGCCGTATCCTCTGCGATCTGACTGACTCGACACAAAAACAGAATAATAAAAAGATAAATCCGGGTTGTCTCCCGGTAAGCACTTGTCTTTATTCCAGAGTCTTCAAGTTAGACTCACGTTCAGCTCGTCATTTAGTCCTTGTCACGGTCCATCCTTCTTTCTTCATCCGAAAGATGTTCCCGTATAGCTCTGCGACGTTTTCTTCCGTTCGACTTAATCTAGTATAACTCTTTGTCTTCGCCGCAGTATACTCTTCATCAGGACCTAAAGAATATTTGATGATTTTAAATTTTTCAGAAATAATCATGGGTGGCTCATTGTAAGGAATCCCAAGTAGTCGACACTTTCTTTTGGTGAACTCTTCCTCGTCTTTATCAACAAACTTAAAATAAGGATCCTTAATCAAATAGTCATCAAGTTCTTCAATTAATGACTTATTGTCTTGAATCGCCTCCCACTCTCTTTCCAAGTCCCATTGTAACCGTCGACTAAGCTTCGTGAAATCATCAAATTGTTCATGCACCCATTCCCAGAAAGTAGTATCCGATGTTCCCTTAAGTCCTTTCAAGCGTTCAATTCTACCCTTTTCTTGCAAAGCCTCCGCTTTTTGTGGGCAGTCTTCAACATTATCGTACCACTCATAATCTTCGAAGGTTACATCGTTTCCAACCCGTTTCATCCCAATTATACTTCCCCCATTACAGGTTCCGTCACTTTTATAATCACAGGTCGGCCAAACACTACTCCCGTCCTTGAAAACGAAGGGTGTACAAGTGTGATTAATGTGCTCAAATTCCCATGGTTTATCCCAAACCCATGGTACTTGGTCATTCCATTCATAGTACCAGGTGTTTTTGAAATCGTCATAAGTCTTAAATCCTGGTAGATCTCCAGTAAGCACATCATCGTCGACTCGAAGAAGGTAGTTAAATTCCTTGAACTGCTTGCACAAGGGTGTCTCATAATCGAACACATCAATGTCAATTCTGAAAAGTTCTTCAATGCCCTCATTGACTGTTGAATCATGAAGTGACAACCCATAGTCGCTTTCTACTTCTTCGTCTTCTCCTCTCATCCAATATACCCATAATGCATCCTTAGTAGCTCGATCCATACTCTTATGGTTATTAAACTTACTAGCCAACCACTCTGAAAAATCAACATCGTTAGAATCGTGGTTAACGTCAAAGCAAGCCTTCCCAATCATATTCCTTCTTATCTCCATGAACTCGTTAAATTGCTTCTTAAAACTCCGCGTCAACCATGAAGTCATAATCTGCTTGACTTCATTTGCAGGGGCGAATTCCGGACTACCATATTTGAGTTCTAGCCAATCATTGAGGGAGAGATCAATCAATCGTACCAACCTACCATGAAATAGTAACTCCGCCAAAGCATAAATTCCATCATTGTCCAGATATTTCTCATTTAATCCCCAGTACTGTTCGGAATAAGGCATGTAAGAGATTTGGTTATTGCCTCCACCACAGCTTTTGTTGCTTGAGTCCATGTATGCAAGATAGAATTTCCCATCATCTTCTTCGATAGTAGTCCAGTTCAATCCTTTGGATTCAATGATAGGCCATAAGAGCGACAGTTCATCTCTAGTGTACCTCACAAATACATCATAAGAGAATACCCCTTTGTCAATGTTGCATAAACGCATGAATTCCTTAAAAACAGCTTCAAGAGGGGTCTCCCAAGAGAATAAATCTGCATCGATCATGAGCACATTGAATGAATCCGAAAGCAAGCATTCCTTAGCAAGATATCCGTTAACTGACATGTCTTCCATAGCAAAATCTGTCATCAAAGGTAAAATCATCAGTAGGATTTGTTCGCTAGAAGAGAAATTAATGAATTTAGAAACGGATATAAGAATACAAAATAGCTGATATCTGCAGACGATGCGCCGTATCCAAAAAGTTGGATACGCCGTATCTTATAATCGTTAAAATTAAATCAGACTTTATTCAGAAAATAGATACGCCGCTTTAGAAATCAGAATGCGCCGTATCTGTTTTAATTATCAAAAATCGATATACTTATTAAAATTAAATGCGTCGTATTAACAAAAGTTAATGCGCCGTATTTTCGTTACGTTTCAAAATATAAGATTTTTGATTCAGAAGATGCGCCGTATCGATAAAAATCGATACGCCGTATCTGTTTAATAATTCGAAAACTGTTTTTAATTAAAATAATAGATACGCCGTATCTGCTAAAGCAGATGCGTCGTATCGCGTTAACGTTTAGAAATTTTTTTTTTATTAAAAACAGATACGCCGTATCTTGGGGAAAAGATGCGTCGTATCACTTTATCGCTTAGAAAAATTTTCTTGTTAAAAACAGATACGCCGTATCTTGGGGAAAAGATGCGTCGTATCGAATTAATTAAACGCGTTGTATTTTATAAAAAAAATTGAACGCAATACGCCGTATCTGAGAAATCAGATGCGCCGTATCGTTCGATTTAGCTCAGTACAACGATAGCAGAACACAAAAATTACGAATAATAAAAACAAATAAAAACACACGAAAATAAACACAAACAAAAGCAAGCAAATAACACACAAAAACAGAAAATATGCAAAATAGTACAATGAATGCAAATTAAACTAATACACAACAAAATTAGCGGTTAGATGAAAAAAATTAAAAACCTAATTAAAATACTAATCAAATTAACAGATAATAACAATTCACTCCCCGGCAGCGGCGCCAAAAACTTGATGTGCTGCGTGTGTCGTTGCGGTTTAGCAGTTTTAATGCCTAATCAAGTTTTAAATTTATATTTAGCCGACTTATCAATAACACACACACCTAACGAGCAGTGTACCCGGTCAGTATGAATATAATGGTAAGTAGAGTGTCGATCACTAAGAGTGGAACGTATTATCTAGTTATTCTAATCAGTATTTTAATATATTAAGTTAGCTATACAATCTAATCTAACGCAAGGGGTTTCAGCCTGAGAGACTGGCACGATTTGGTTGCAATTAAATAATAAACTAAACCAATAGGCACGAATCAGCAAGTAGCACACACGTACACAGATAAATACTCGAGACAATAAGAGGGCTGTCCTTATGATAAGTAGTTTGTCACTTGCTTTATTGCTAGTGTTACATGAAGTGTATAGTTCGATGCAACGCACCGAGATTAAGTCCTTTCTCGTTGGTTCTAATCTTATCGGAGAGTAAACCCTTAATGATTACTTATGACTATCCCGTTTATCTTTCTCCTACTTTTCTACAGACCATAGAATACATAGGCATCTAATAAACAGGCGAGGGCAAAGGCATGGCGACCCGATCAACGCTCAGCTAGACACAGAGGTTATCAATGCACTAATAAAAGTCACCAATGACATCAACATATAAACTTTAATTAATGAGAAAGTAGTTTTAAGGGAGTGCAACCTTTCCGTTGTCACGTTACACAAGCCACCAATCTTGATGAATTAAAGTTTACTAACACAATAAAACAAAACTACTTAATGAATTAAACATATGCAACACCTTCTTACAGCTCTTGTATCTTTGATTTGGGTGTGTCTTGTGCTGCTACCTTGACTGAATTCGTCCTAGGTTTCTGGTCTTCGGTCTTCGGTTATATTATCGGTCGTACGAAATTCGTCTGGTCTTGGGGTATTTATAGTTTCTGTCTGAGGGTGAGATGCGGCGCATCTCGTAAGTAGATGCGGCGCATGTACTTAACTTCGCGTGGGGTCCAAGATTATAATATTCAGGAATATTCGTACACCGCCAGTAGATGCGGCGTATCTTCATCTTTGGATGCGGCGCATGTCCTCTTGTATCTTGGATCGTATCTGGTGAGATCTTGATAGTGATGCGGCGCATGTAAGGAGTGAAATGCGGCGCATCTGGAGCAGATTTGACTCGATCTTGTCCATTTCAGTAGACTCTTCACTTTATGCATGTTTTGCTCCATAATTAGTCCAAAATCGCCAAGTTTCACCAAATGCTTGTTTTCAACTGAGAATTACAAAAGTAAACGATTAAGTATCAATCCTCATACATAATATAGTAAAACAAGTCAAATTAATAGGATAAATGATGGTAATAAAATGTACTTATTTGAGTTCATCATTGAGCTAATCTCGTTGTATTACATATGTCTGTTAATAGGAACATCCTTACTATGTCTCACTCTTCTAATAAGTACTTTCCTACGAACCTTGAATTGGTCTACAATCTCATATCAACTAGATGTTCCACAATCGCCCATTGCACTCCATATTTTACCACGTATCTTATAAACTATTATTATACCATTTTACAAACTATTACCATGTAAAAGGCAAATTTGATACCCTACCACTATCAACCAAAATAGTTCACTAACACCTTGTTATTATCTTACACTGTGGACAAACGAACTTTTCATCCTCTTAAGAAATTTCCTTATAAACTAATAACCAGACTTACTATCAACTTATGAATTTTTTTTTTTTAGTTTCATATAAACCATTTTGTAAACACCTTACAGACCGTTTTGCTACTATCTGGTGAAACCATTTACTATCACTATATAAAACTTTTCGCTAAAACTTTATATATTGTTTATCACTATCCCATTAGTCATTTCGTTACTCTACTTTACCACCAAATAAACCACCACTTTGCTTCCATTTTTTTTTTTTTGACTATTTGACTACCTTACTACCCTTTTATAAAAATAATAAACGGTGTCGCTATCGACATACAAGCTGTTTTACGAATCGTCCCACAGACTATTTGATATAAACACAATAAACAAAATTTACTACCCTACTACAAATCTATAAACCAACAAATGTTTTTACTGACACCCTGTAGACTATGTTGCAAACACCCTACAAGTTTTATTATTGACTCATAAATTATTTTGCCCCTCTTAGCACCACATTAACCGCTGATAAAACAACAAACTATATCGCAATGCATTACAAACCAATTTTTCGTTATCCTACAAACCATTTTACTACAAAAATCAAAAATTGCGGCCTTACTTCCAATTTTTGAATAATAAAGTGTCATCCCAATTATTCTATAAACTATTTCACATATTATTTTATGAACTATCTTATTTTATGCAATAAATCGATTTGCTACTTTAATACTATTCCATAGACCAACAAAGTGTTTCGCCAACATTTTGTAAACTAAGGTACATTTATTCAAAAATTTCCGCTACCATTTTATGAACTCTTCTACAAACTGTTTTAAAACCTAGTCTATAATCACCCTATGAACTAAGTCCTCTTTGAAAAGTATTTTAAGCTACCACTTTATGAACAGAGTTACTGATACTTTCCCTTAAACTAAATCCAACATTGCATTGTTGAACTTTAATTATGCAAAGCCTGATCACCTATGCATAATTCAAGTAGGACCATGCCATGCTGGGGATAGTTCTCTAAAAATTTTATTCCAAAAGTCAAACTTTCTATTACTGTTTTTGAGAAATCACAAACTAGTATAAAAAGTTGTGCAAGTTATGGGCATCCGTACTAAGAAACACAAATAGGCTTCGACACCATCTTATCACATGAAATCAGTCTAGTCTCGCCGCATATTCTATTCTACAAGGACCAGTTACATCATTAGCCATCATAGAAACAACCTTCCAACGAACATAGCCATAATCAACGGGATTACCTACGACCACTACCATGAGAATTTGTACGAAGCTTAACCTTATGACATCTCACTTTACTTCACATCATCCGATTTTGAAGGATCCCACCGTCAAACAGACAACTTGTAAATTCGATAACTACCAAATGACTCATAACCCCAAGGGTGACTGAGACATACCTTTCTGTACTCAATAACAATCATGATGATGATTACATTTAGCCCCTAAATCGAAACCATGCTTTCTGTGTTAAACACTAAGTACACTAACGGATCAACCAACTGATTGCTGGTAGCACTCAACCCCTATTCTTTAAGACTTTATCTTTCGCGTTAAGTGTACCACCGAACTAGCCACTTGACAGCTAATAGAGCCGACGTCCTCTTTCGAGGCTACACCCTAAACCTACTAGACACCCATAAGACATCGACGTAGCGTCCACATAACTTGAGGCCTAGACATTTTTGGTCTAGTTACTGAATTATCCATGATGAGGAACTCGTCCGCGTACCTTATGGTAATAGGATCTTAACAATACGATGAGGACCCCTCGAGGGAAGTAAACAATGAAATGATCAATGAAACTCTTGACAAGGGCTAGGAAAACACAATGGGATAACTTATAACTTAACGAAAGTCTTAGGACCTAACAGGGCAAACCGAGTCACTATCTTGGGAAATAGCCAAATCTTTCACTAATTATTTGAGAGTATTAGTCTGACTAGGATGTAAGAGTGATCCAAAACACCCCTGTTCACTAAATCAAACCTTAGAGGTAGATCAAGGATCTTTGTCCGCGATGAGGAATAACAAGATACCATGATTGACACTGTGCGGTCAATGTACAATTCACCCTATCCACATCGTATAATAAGAATTCCCTTATAAGTAATGGATACCTTGGATTGGACAATCAAAATACAATCACCCTTACAACGTTTCCTCTAGGAGTTCTAGATTATGCAGCCTCAAAAATCCGTTTTGAATTAACCTCACTCCCACGCTGAAATACCAAGCGATCTCAACGTACCGAACGGCCTTCAATACACGACTTACACTTGTAGCCAAGGAAATGCCCCATGACACGATATCCGACTCACTCATAATTCATGATACACCCCAATAATGTCCTAGTAAATTAAGCACCATATCTATAAACTCCACCCGACATTTAACCACCAAACATTATCGAACATTGGGAACTAGCCTATGTCCTTAAAATTTTCCAAAACTTATATAAATGCCATACCTTCGACCTTGATGATTTCGCTTTCAAAAATCTTTCCTTAAAAACGCTTTTATGTCAACTACAAAGGTATTGCTCCAAGATACTCATTTTTGTGGAGTTAAAAGTTTTCTCTGGTCAAATTATATCAAAAATTTTGCATATTAAAGAGCGACTAAGTATTAATTTTGTGAAGTTATTTTATTTACACCATGCTTAAAAACCCACACTACGGAAATTAAACCTCTATTTTAGACCTTATCAAGCTTTTGTATGTTAACAAATTTGATTTATATGAAATTGTCTTATCTAAACCGCATTTAAAAAAAAATCGTTTCGCTAAACTTTAAATTTTTCAGGGTCGCATAAGTTTACTCGACTGTTAACCTCAAACAAAGAAAATTGTGTCTTTTAAATTATTGATTTGGTCGGATTTGTGTGAACGCATACTCAAATAAAAATTTCGAACAACATTTTTATCAATACCTATAAGCAAGAAAACGCGTAATCTCAGAACAAAAATTAGGATCAAACCTCGAAATGCCTAAGATTGATAATAGCGATATACCATACCTTAACACTATTCCTTCGAAGTACAACTTTTCCACTCATCCTATAAGATAAGATTTTCACCCTGGTAGAAGCACGTGAAATTGAATAAGCAGTTACTCAGGAAACGACGAGCCCTTTCAGAGTGTTAGATAGCATAATCACTTTGGCACATGACATCACTTTCACGTGGATTATAAGAGGTCACATCTGACCGTAAGACCATTAACTTCTTTCTATAACGGGACAAACATTCCTTGACAGAGTACTCACCTGACTTAGACCACTATGCCACGATCTCGAGTCACAATAAACCATATATTTTCCTTAACAAGTTAAACACTTGCAATCACGAGCACTACCCGATGATAACTTTCGAGCGTTCCCAATCATTGACATCCGAATTTTCCCTTAGTTCCCTTGTCTCATGGACCATCACTCTTGACTAGCCACTTATGCCTACTAAAAGGTTATTCCTTGTCACTTACACCAAGGGACTTTTCCCTTTAAATTCTCTATAGCCGCCATAAGAATAATAGCGATATCTAGCCTCATTGTTCTAATTCAAATGGAATCCACCCTTTCACTTCAATGACGACAACTACACCTACCCCCCTCAAAGGATGAGGACACAAATAGGCTAGGGGACATATTAATAGCAAGAGCGAATGATTTTGTAATGGCTGGGATAACCATTTGGCATTTATCAAAATCCACCCACCACCACAAGGTATCTCACTAGTAGAAGGACTCAGTAGAGTACACGACACCTTTCATGTATCGAACCTAAAGAAATGCCTATCGGATGAAACCCTTATCGTCCCCTTAAAAGAAATTCGACTTGACGATAAGCTAAACTTTGTCGAAGAACCAATGGAAATTTGGGATAGAGATGTCAAACGATTGAAACAAAGTCGTATTCCCATTGTCAATGTTAGATAGAACTCTAAAAGAGGACCAGAGTTCACCTGGGAACGCGAACACCAAATTCGTTCTAAATATCCTCATCTATTCGATAAGACAACCCCGAACACTATAACATCTTAGGATTCGGGACGAATCCAGTCTAACGGGTGGTTACTGTAATACCTTGTAATTTCCCATGTCATTTATTAATGTTAATTATCAAATGATCCAAATTTAAAGTCGAATAACCTGTTTTTACGGGTTATTTTTTTTTTAACAAGCAACACTCACCAGTCACTCTTTAACGATTACATGACTTGTCATGAATAGCTCACTTGCGCACCGACACTAAAAGTTATATGAACTCTGAGATATATCGAACCAATCTAATTAATAAACATATACTACAATTAAATTATTTATTTCATCATCCATTTATTTTCTTTCTTCTTTCTCTCTTGGGCCGAATACAATTATCAACACAACATCACCACCACACTAAGCCCACATCAATTCTTTTTTTTTTCTTTGAACCAAGCTAAACTCAAACCTAAAAACTAACTCATATATTCAAACATTACATTTCACCTTTATATTTATTTTCTTTTTCTTCTTCTTCTTCTGTTGACTACTCGACACAAACAAGCCCAACATATTTTACATAGCAATACATTTTTTTATTTATTTTTTTTTTTGTATCTACTTTGCTCACTCGACACAGTACACAAACACAAACAATCATGCTACTTTTCATCCTTGTTCTCCTTGCGTGTGAGACAAAAACAACCCAAGAGCCACCCTAGCTCTAATCTAAATTCATAAACAAATACTAAGTCCCATGCTTTTCTGTGAATCACTACTAACCAAGAGTCCATATGTTTCTTTAACTCCAAACAACACTGATGAACTCAAATAAGTACATTTTATTACCATCATTTATCCTATTTATTTGACTTGTTTTATTATATTATCTGTGAGAATTGATACGTTAATGTTTACTTTTGTAATTCTCAGGTAAAAACAAGTATTATGTGAAACTTGGCCATTTTGGACTAATTATGGAGCAAAACAAACAAGAAGTTAAGAGTCTACTGAAATGTACAAGATCAAGATCATTCTGATCCAGATACGCCGCATCCTACTTATTATATACGGCGCATCACTATCAAGATTTCACAAGTTACTATCCAAGACGGCAAAGGACATGCGCCGCATACAAGAATGGAGTTACGCCGCATCTTCTGGCGGTGTACGAATATTCCTGAATATATTAATCTTGGACCCCACGCGAAGTTAAGTCAATGCGCCGCATCTACTTATTCAATGCGCCGCATCTAACCCTCAGACAGAAACTATAAATACCCCAAAGTCAGACGAATTTTGTGGGCAATATAGAAAGCAATATACGAAGTACGAGAAGACAGAAACCCTAGGACGAATTCAGACGAAGTAGCTGCACAAGACACACCCTAAACGAAGATACAAGAGCTGTAAGAAGGTCCTGCATGTATTCAATTCATTAAGTAGTTTTGTTTTATTGTATTAGTACACTTTAATTCATCAGGATTGATGGGCTTGTGTCATTGATTTATTCATGCACTTCAACTCCCCTTAAAATTGCTTTCCCATTAATTAAAGTTTTTATGTTGATGTCTTTGGTGACTTTTATTAGTGCATTGATAACCTCTGTGTCTAGCTGAGTATTGCTTGGGTCGCCATGCCCCTTCCTCGTCTGTTTATTCTATTTTATAGGATATTGGGATAGTCATAAGTAATCATTAAGGGTTTACTCGCCGATAAGATTAGAGCCAATGAGAAAGGTTTAATCTCGGTGCGTTGCATCGAACTATACACTTCATATAAAACTAGCAATAAAACAAGTGACAAGCTACTTAACTATCAGGACAGGTCTTCTTATTGTCTCAAGTATTTATCTGTGTACGTGTGTGCTAATCGCTGATTCTTGCCTATTAGTTTAGTTTATATTTAATTATAACCAAACCGTGCCAGTCTCTCAGGCTGAACCCCCTTGCGTTAGATTAGGTTGTATAGCTAACTTAAGATATTAAAATACTGATTAGAATAACTAGATAATACGTTCCACTCTTAGTGATCGACACTCTACTTACCATTATATTCATACTGACCGGGTACACTGCTCGTTAAAGTGTGTGTTATTGATAAGTCGGCTAAATATAAATTTAAAACTTGAATACTGCTAAAACCACAACGACATACCGTGGGTATAAATTAGAGCACAACATACACGCACATCAAGTTTTTGGCGCCGCTGCCGGGGAGTGAATTGTTATTATCTGTTAATTTGATTAGTATTTTAATTAGGTTTTTCTTTTTAATTTTTATTCTAACCGCTAACTCTGTTATATATTAGTTAAATTGCATTCATTGTATTATTTTGCATATTTTCTGTTTTGTGTGTTATTTGTTTTCTTTAGTTTTGTTTATTTTCGTTTGTTTTTATTTTTGTTTTTCTTTTTATTTTTCTGTATTATGCTATCGTTGTACTGAGCTAATTCAAACGATACGGCGCATCTATTTTCATAGATACGGCGTATTGCGCTTACTTTTTATAAAATACAACGCGTTTAATTAATTCGATACGACGCATCTTTCCCCAAGATACGGCGTATCCTGTTTTTAATAAAAAAAATTCTAAGCGATAACGCCATACGACGCATCTGTTTTAACAGATATGGCGTATTTATTATTTTAATTAAAAACAGTCTTTTGAATTATTAAACAGATACGACGCATCGATTTTTATCGATACGGCGCATCTTCTGAATCAAAAATCTTGTATTTTGAAACGTAACGAAAATACGGCGCATTAACTTTCGTTAATACGACGCATTTAATTTTAATTAGATACGTTGATTTTTGATAAATTAAAACTGATACAGCGCATTCTAAGATTCTAAGCGGCGTATCTGCTTTCTTAATTAAAGTCTGATTAAATTTTTAACGTAATAAGATACGGCGTATCCATCTTTTTGGATACGGCGCATCGTCTGCTGATATCAGTAACTTTTATTTTTCGCATTCCGTTTTTCGTTGTTAATTTTCTGATATATTACTTTCTCGAACATACCCTACTGATGCTTTTGTGATAGTTTCAGGAAGTGCATGACCAGGAGTTCGACTAAGAACTTGATTACGCCTTTCGAAGATCCTGAACGAGCCCTACATTCGCTTAAAAGGCTTTTCAACACAAAAAGCTTTGATATCTCAAGTTCATTCGAGCTTGATTATTTTTCTGAAGAGAAAGAGGAAGAAGAAACAGAAACAATGGCGGAAAACACTACCATGGAGGAATACATGAACAGTACCCGTGCTGATTACAGTTCAGGAGTTGCTAGACCAAAGTTTGATGATAAGTCAAAGTTTGAGTTGAAGGGTCAGTTTCTCAAAGAGCTAAGAGAAAATGCTTTCAGTGGAACAGAACATGAAGATGCTAATGAACATGTTGAAAAAGTCCTCGAGATTGTAGATTTGTTTACTACAGAAGAAGTTACTGACGATCAACTTATGCTGAGAATCTTTCCAATTTCGCTTAAAGGAGCTGCTAGTAAGTGGCTAAGGAATGAACCTGCTAGTTCAATCACAACATGGGAAGATTTGAAGAGCAAATTCCTGAAAAGATATTGTCCACCTGCTAAAATTGCTAAAAAGATGGAGGCTATCAACAGTTTCAAGCAAGAGCCTGATGAAACTCTTTATCAAGCTTGGGAACGATTTAAAGACTTACTGGTGAAATGTCCTCAACACTATCTAACCCCAATGCAGGAGATAATATTGTTCTATCAAGGATTGGACATGCCTACTAGACAGATTTTGGATGCTAAGGGAGCTGTGCCTCAAATGAGTGCAGCTAATGCTAGAAAAGCTATCCAAGAAGCTGCTGATCATTCTCAAAAATGGCACGACAGAACCTCTACTAGATCTAAGAGCAGCACTAATTTTGACGGGTTTGCTGCAATTCAAGCTCAATTGGATAAAATTAGTAGAGAGATGAAGAAACGTGATGAGAAAGTGTATGCTGCCCAAGTTGGATGTGAAAAATGCGAAGGACCTCACTACCCTAAAGATTGCCTAAATAATAATGAAAGTGAGACGTTTGAAGAAGCATACTACACACAATTTGGACAACCATTCCGACCTTCAGGAAGATTTAGGGAAACTACTCCGGGATTCTATCAAAAGAACAATTTTAATCCCACTTATCAAGAAAGGAGGCAGACTTTAGATGACACTCTAAAGCAAATTATGGCCGATGCTGCTAAAAGACATGAAGAGAACACTGCTATGATCAAGGAAATCCGAGCTTCAACGGACACTATTACAAGAAATCAAGGAGCTTCGATCAAAGCATTGGAACAACAAATTGGACAGATGAGCAAAGTTCTTCAAGAAAGGGGATATGGAAGTTTACCAAGCTCAACTGAAACCAACCCAAGAGATCATGTCAAGGCCATAAGCACCACAGAGGAAGTCACGCCTAATATTCCTTTTCCTAGAAGATTGACGAATGGTGATGATGCCGCAAAGCCCGAATTTTTCTTTAATTCTTCAATCAGTTTAAGGAGACTACTAAAAGAGAAGACAAAGATTGAAGAGGAGATCAAGGCTACAATGAAAGAAGAGAGCTCTGCAACCGACTTAAATGCCTTGCCTCATAAAGAAAAGGACCCAGGAAGTTTTACTTTACCTTGTTTAATTAATGATATATCTTTCAATAATGTGTTAGCTGACTTAGGAGCTAGCGTTAGTGTAATGCCCCTTAAGACATTCACTACCCTAGGACTAGGAAAATTAGCACCAACTAAGTTGCTTATTGAATTGGCTGATAAAACGGTAAAGCGACCTGAAGGGATTGCTTTAAATGTGCTAGTTAAGATTGAGAAGTTTATTTTCCCTGTAGACTTTGTTATATTAGATATGCCCGAGGATGTTAAGATTCCTTTAATCCTTGGAAGACCTTTCTTGTCTACTGCCCATGCTAAGATTGATGTGTTTAAAAGAAAAATCTCATTAAGGGTAGGGAATAATAAATTAGTCTATAAGTGCCAAGATCCTGTTAAAAGCATAATTAGAGGCGTCTATGTGCTAGGATTAAGAGAACGTATGGACCTCGATCTTGAAGCTAGATTTATGGGAGAAACCTTGGTAAATAATGAATCACTTGAAACCTATAGTGGAGACTACATTGAATTAAATGATCTTAATTTACCATTAGGAATCAATGATCAATTTGTGGAGGATTCTGAACCCGAAATTGAAGAAGGAGAAATTATGGATATACCTAGGATCAATATGATCAACACTAAGAATTATGATGAGTTTGAAGGATATCCTAGTTTTTGTGATTACGGTAGAAAGATCCATGTAGATTGTGCTTATAATTTACAATTTCCTTGCATGATAGGATTTAAACAAGTTTGTGCAAACTTTTTCCCTATTTTACCAATTAATGTAATGTCAAGAGATTTCTATAACTCTATAATGAAAAACAAAATTGAGTATAGAGGGAAAAACGTAATTGTAATGTTCATTAATGTACCTATTTTTGTTGGGAATTTAACTATTGTTACAGATTTCACTGTGGTGGAAAACATGGATGCTTATCGTGATGTTGAGATGGGTGACGTGATCATTGGGAAACCATTTTGTAAGGAGGTCGAAATTAACGCTAAAAGATTTGAAGGAAAGATCACCTTTAAAAGTGGAAGCAACGTTATCACTTACATGATGCCTCGTGCTCACCCAAGGTTTAAACATGCCCCTAACAAATTTTGTTACAAATTTACACCATTTCTTTTTGTAGATGATAATGACGCTGAGAAAGGGATCGAATATCCGTACCAAAAGATGAAAGGATTCTACAAAGGTGTACTTGAATTGGGGCAAGAGTATGTTCGTGACGAAGTAATTCGCAACTACATCGTGCACGGACATGTGAGGATCAATAGAACAAATTAAGGAGCTGAACGTGAGTCTAACTTGAAGACTCTGGAATAAAGACAAGTGCTGACCGGGAGACAACCCGGAAAATTTTTACTATTCTGTTCTGTGTCGAGTCAGTCAGGCCGCAGAGGATACGGCGCATCTCAATCCTTAGATGCGACGCATCTCCTACACTGGTCATATCATATCTTATCTTAATTTTCTGCATTTTTTATTTTTGACTTTAAAACTTTCTGTCAGTATTTTAATGCGGCGCATCCCTGGTTAAGAATGCGACGCATCTTCTATTATGATTCGTACTTGTTCCAGGCTCGATACGGCGTATCTTTTTCCATAAGATACGGCACATCGACTGACCTGATGATTTTAATTTTAATTTTGAAGTTTTAATTTTGCTAACTACTAATGTATTATGCAAGTTTGAACCTTCTTAACTCAGGTGTGTTTAAGTCTTGATGGTATTATAGATTCTTGCATTTCCTGTGGATACCTCATTTATGAAGCTTAAATGTTCTAATCCACAAGAAAGATGATTTTTGCTCTTATACAAATAATGGAGGATCATACCGAGCAAATCTCAAGGGAGTTTTTCTGTTCTAATTCTTTTATTTTCCAGTTTTTAATCTTTTATACAAACAACGAGGACGTTGTTTAACTTAAGTGGGGGGATTGGAGAATTAGAACACTTACTTGTCCTAAACTTTTCAAAATATGCTTAAAATGCGCTTAATATATCAAAATTTAAAATTTTTTAGCATGATTTTGTTTAAAGTCTAAATTACATAGCTGCACACATAACATTATTTTAAAAAAATTGTTAACTTTTTAAAAATTCACAAATCTATGAGTGTGCCGGTGACTTGTAAACTTTAGAACTTGGCTTGTATACTATTCGAGACCACCATAATAAGTATTATTTACATAATTGGAATGACTTGTCTAAATTGGTAAATTTCTAGGATTACACCCAAATAGCCTTTATATGTTATGTGATATTAGCTAACTACACTGGTTAGTTAATCCCCGTATAAACCCTTTTGTTACTCTCATTTTTAGATTAAGATACCCCTAGAAAAACACTCAGAGCCATTCCTTTCGTTTCTTACACTTTTGTTATAATGTTTCGTTACACCCTTACACCTTAGCCTACCCTGTAGATTAAAATCCGTGGTTGGTTAATTGCTTTAGGCAAAGTGTGTTTCCTTACATTACCTGTGTTCGCGTGCGTAGTTCATTATCTTTGGTTGAGTCAGGAAATTGCACAATGCAATTGTAGTGAAAGTAAATATTGTATATCTTTGAGTTTATTTTTCGTGTGTTTACTACTTTCACTATTACAGTTATTTCTGAAGTCATGAAAAGTATGGAAAAATTATCCAGAGTTATCATTATAGTGATGTGGTGAAATTTTACACATCTATGTTTATGTTGATGTTAAAAAAAAAAAAAAAAAAAAAGAGTTGGATGTTTGTTTTAACCAACTTATGTAAAGTTTTGTATTAAGTGGTCGATATCACCACTATTTGTTATATATTATATTTATAGATTGAATGGGAGTTGAACGTTATGGGAACGCCAACTAAGGTTTATTCTTTGGTTGAGATCTTGTTGAGTATAATTCGTGTTTACCTAAAGCGTGTGTTTCAAGTGTTAAAGCGTGAGTTATTCAATGATATGAGTCTTATTCATGGGATGGTTGGGATAGCAATTTACCACACTTAGGATTTTAATTTATCTGTTTTGTTTATTTTTTTTTTTCATTTTACACCAATTTGTATCCCAAATATTATCCATACCCTATATCATTCCTTATCCAAACCTTTGATTTATTAAGATTAGGGATTTGAGCAATCTTAAGTATCATAGTCGTGGATTCGGCTATATATTTATGATTTTGTCGCCCTTTTTGATATAATATTATTGGTAAAGATTACTTGGTCCTATCTTTAGCCTATTCGAGTTAAGGATTTGAGCAATTGCAAGTATCGTGGTCGTGGATTCGATCATGTATTTGTGATTTTGTCGCCTTTTCTGGAATTTGAGATCGATAGAGATTAAGAAGAATGATTAACCCTTAACCAACAAACCCTTTTTACCGCTTTAGACTTGTTATTCCTTAGCTTTAGTGGAGGAGATGCGTATACTTGCCAATCTTATGATAGAATATTCGTCACGACTGGACAGTTAAACGATTAGATTTGCTTTTATCAAAATATTTTATTTTACTTCTAATTCGTTAAGTGTTTGGTTGTGCAATTATGATAAAAACGAATACATGCTTAAATATAAAAATAAATCCTAATATCTTTTAGGATACATTTTCATAAGATTAATTCTAAGGTTTACTTGGGGACAAGTAAAGTTCAAGTGGGGGGATATTTGATGAACTCAAATAAGTACATTTTATTACCATCATTTATCCTATTTATTTGACTTGTTTTATTATATTATCTGTGAGAATTGATACGTTAATGTTTACTTTTGTAATTCTCAGGTAAAAACAAGTATTATGTGAAACTTGGCCATTTTGGACTAATTATGAAGCAAAACAAGCAAGAAGTTAAGAGTCTACTGAAATGTACAAGATCAAGATCATTCTGATCCAGATACGCCGCATCCTACTTATTATATACGGCGCATCACTATCAAGATTTCACAAGTTACTATCCAAGACGGCAAAGGACATGCGCCGCATACAAGAATGGAGTTACGCTGCATCTTCTGGCGGTGTACGAATATTCCTGAATATATTAATCTTGGACCCCACGTGAAGTTAAGTCAATGCGCCGCATCTAACCCTCAGACAGAAACTATAAATACCCCAAAGTCAGACGAATTTTGTGGGCAATATAGAAAGCGATATACGAAGTACGAGAAGACAGAAACCCTAGGACGAATTCAGACGAAGTAGCTGCACAAGACACACCCTAAACGAAGATACAAGAGCTGTAAGAAGGTCCTGCATGTATTCAATTCATTAAGTAGTTTTGTTTTATTGTATTAGTACACTTTAATTCATCAGGATTGATGGGCTTGTGTCATTGATTTAATCATGCACTTCAACTCCCCTTAAAATTGCTTTCCCATTAATTAAAGTTTATATGTTGATGTCTTTGGTGACTTTTATTAGTGCATTGATAACCTCTGTGTCTAGCTGAGCATTGCTTGGGTCGCCATGCCCCTTCCTCGCCTGTTTATTCTATTTTATAGGATATTGGGATAGTCATAAGTAATCATTAAGGGTTTACTCGCCGATAAGATTAGAGCCAACGAGAAAGGTTTAATCTTGGTGCGTTGCATCGAACTATACACTTCATATAAAACTAGCAATAAAACAAGTGACAAGCTACTTAACTATCAGGACAGGTCTTCTTATTGTCTCAAGTATTTATCTGTGTACGTGTGTGCTAATCGCTGATTCGTGCCTATTAGTTTAGTTTATATTTAATCATAACCAAACCGTGCCAGTCTCTCAGGCTGAACCCCCTTGCGTTAGATTAGGTTGTATAGCTAACTTAAGATATTAAAATACTGATTAGAATAACTAGATAATACGTTCCACTCTTAGTGATCGACACTCTACTTACCATTATATTCATACTGACCGGGTACACTGCTCGTTAAAGTGTGTGTTATTGATAAGTCGGCTAAATATAAATTTAAAACTTGAATACTGCTAAAACCACAACGACATACCGTGGGTATAAATTAGAGCACAACATACACGCACATCAAACACACACCTATGCCTTCTTTCCATTACAATAATCTATGAGGTACATTCTCATATCCCATCTTGTAAGGCATGCTTACCCACGTTTTTCTTTCTTTCCATTATAATTAACATGAAATACTCCTCCCATGTTGAACCATCAATCTTGTATCCCAAGAAGAATACCAACTGCCACAAAGCCTTCACCCTACATTTCTATTTGAATTGACAAAACACCAAACCATTGACCGTTTTCTTCTCCATTCGAAGTGACATATCAAGCATGCTTCAAGAAACCTTAATAAAATAATCAAGGGTAGTACAAGTATCTCTCTATAAAAACCCTTGATCTCTCAATTCTCATCACACATAAAAACTTACCAACACTTAACAAAGACACTCCACCCTATTCCATTTTATCTTACTGTCAAAGGAGATAAGAAACAAAATATTTGGGTTACCTTACAAGACCTTTGGGTTCTAATTTGATCGAGGGTTTTGAGTTCGAGTTTGGGTTGAAGAGGAAGCTATCTTGTCGAAGGGTTCTTGTCGCCACATACTCCATTCGAACGCCACCACCACCTTCCTTGGTGTTGTAAGTTACCATCTCCACTTTGAAAATTTACACATTCTCGTTTCATTTATTCGACCCATGCATGCCAAAACTAACGTACTTGATAATATAAAATAATAAAACCAATCATAAAACTTACAATGTTAACGTGAGAAACGAGTACAAAGACGAAATACTAAAACCATGTCTAATATACAAACCCCATACAACCCCTTTACTGTGACGAAATGTTGCATGAAATGCAACCCATATTCGAACCAAGAGCATAGAAATTTTCCTTCTTTTCTTTTGCTCACTGCCTCACCCATCTCTACAACAAAGGAACACATTTTAGTTGAAACCCACATACATGTATACCCATACGTATACACTGTGACAAGAAGAATATATATATATATATACATCGACCCAGTTAGCTATGAAGTCTTACGTAAGGAGTGCTATTTAAAACTTACACAAGCCCTTTTAAAAATTTACACCAAATCAGTTAAGTTATTTTTGGTCTCGTTTGGATTTTCGAATCGTAAAAACACAAATAAGTCGAGACTTGTTTGGCTTATTTAGTCTCATTTTCATTACCAAGTGCTTATCATAAGCATGTAACTAGTAAACTAAAAACAGCTCATTGAGTCCAAGAATGAAACACAAGACAATTTTTAAGAAGCAAAACACAACTCACCAACGTATGCATGCATACTGTGAATTGTTTAAACTTATAACACTGATAACAAAACCACTTTATACAAATGAGTTGCAAAAACTAAACAAAGGGCTGGGATGGTCTGATGGTTAGGGTTTTGGCCTGTTAAGCGCGAGGTCAGGGGTTCGAACCCTGCACTTGGCGTTTTGTTTTTGTTTCTTTTTATTATTTCCTCTTTCAATACTTCACATTTAACCCTTGAACTTTTAGACACTAATCAATATTTTCCTTCAACAAATTATACTAAAAATGTCTAGTAATTAAACTATAATTGTGACAATGGGGATATTTTCGTGACAACTATATCTATAATAAGACTTTTCTTGAATCTTACATATTTTAATACACAAATCCGACACTATCACACTTGAAGGTCTTCGCACTCGTCCTTTCACATCGAACCCTAGAACAAACGAATCTAAATTTATCATATTACTCTAGGTCGCAAGTCGGAGCTATTCACTTACATCACCTGATCACTACTTGACTACTATATCACTAAGGTGAGTTCATAGTCCCACATTTGACTATGTTTTCAAATCCCGTGGGGAGATACATGCTATAAATCCGAACACAAGTATTTTTCTGTATGCTTCCCTAATTGATATTGTTAAGTAATATTGCCTAAGTTACCACCCTGCCAATAAAAGTCCCTTATATCATGAACCATTAATCACTTACGAGTGAACGCGAATTTTGTGAATAGATCTATTGGAAGTTGACGACCCATTTGTACTAGCTGGATAGATAGCCATAGTGTTAGCCGGATTGATAGACAAATGCACTTTATTCGAATTAAGAGTCTGGCAAAACTCCTACGGCGAGGGCATTTATCACCCACATCATTGCTATGATGTGGGATATTTGTTACAACTATTATTACCCCTACATGATTTGTTACAACTATTATTACCCCTACATGTTAAGGTTTGCGTGTCATGAGGCTTAGGGCAATATTCGTTTATCTATATGTTACCCCGCAATATCATTGTTTCTACTACTATTTGACTTGTGTTCAAACTATTACAAATTAAACACTATGGATTCACTCAACCCTTGTGTTGACATTTTAAGCATGTTTTATCTCAGGTAACTAAGGAATCTCAAGCACGGAGTTTGGCATGGGCATTGGAAATCTACTCCCTTTTATTTCAAATAATTATATCATTCTTTTCAAACTCATCATCACTTTTGGTGAAAAACTACCCCTTTTGACAACAAATATGTAATCTCTGAATATTGAGTTTTCATTGAATGATATAAATTCTACTTTTAACGTTTATCTATGCTTTGACTGTGATCTAATTGGTAATTACCCCGTTTAAGTCTTCCGATGCTTTCTAAAATTTTAACGGGGTGTTACAGATTGGCATAAGAGACAAGGTTATAGAGAACCAATTGATTTTTTAAAACATTGGACTATAACCGCGATTTCTAAAAGGACCATTTTTAAAACTCTACCACCCTATGCCCTCCGTGCCAACACTTACGAACTCTTGCATTGAGATTTGCTTGGCAGATTATGCATAATGAACGAATATTAACACTTTATTAACACATGCATTGAGATTTGCTTGGCAGATTATGCATAACGAATTAGTTTTATCACCTACGAATGTTATTATGACTAATGCATATTTATATTATTAATGACTTACACTTATTATTATTGGGATATTACAGTACCATGTCTCCCCCGATCCCCGTCATCATTCTGTCTGATGTTGAGACCGAAGTGACACCAGTACCATCAGCCACTCCACCCACTACTGTTATCATTTTATCAGATGCTGACACCGATACCACCATGCTAGTTGACCATACTACCACCTTATCCGAGACCATGTTCGGAGAGACTAAGCCCTTTGAGGAGGGTGAGGTTGCTCCTACCCCAGCTGTTGCATCTCCTTGTCACCCGACTTCACCTGTGTACGGTCCCCTGACATGGGATCAATACATGGAGACCCAGCAGTTTTTACCTGCTGATTGTCTTCCATCACCACCCCCAGTTTTGACTCACCATTCCCCTGGGTCAGAGGCGGATGACGAGTCGTCTGACTCCGACTCTTCCGACTTGGCTTCACCCATACCACCACCACCAGCACCAGCATCCCCATCATCATCACCACGAACTCAGACATCGAGGATGCCTGCTCATCTACCAATGATCCGGCACCTCTCTTACCACACCCCGCTGTACCTACATCATCCACGCCACCTACTAAACCCGCCATACTTATCAGGCCCGGGAGGGATGTCCCACCCCATTACATTTTCCGATACTACCCCGATGGACCCAGGATGGTACACACCAGGAGTCGCCTAGTGCGCCCACTCATACCACTACCACCATCATGGACCCTTAGCATGCCTACCGGCTATTATGCCGACACTTAGAACGTAAAAAGGTAATACTAATAGCCAAGTGTGGAACAGAAATCTCCATTTTTCACAAAAAAGGATTAAAAAGATATCCCTAGATAATCGTTAGCAAAAGGATAGGATATTGGGCGGCTGGATTGAAAACAGGCGCGTCAATCATCACAATCCAAGGGAAAGCTAAAAATCAGAGCAAACAACACAAAAGCCAAGCACAGTGGGATTCCCCCACACTTAGTTGTTAGAAAGAAGAGAGAAGACAAAAACATGGGCGTTTACCCATGCAATGCTAATATTTTTGTTAACCGAGTCACTAGCTTGACTCGACCCCGAATTCATTGGTTCATGGGGAAGCAAGTGGAAGAAACAATCTCCATCGGACTTTCATTCAATGTGTTTGGAGAAACATTTGAAACGTATGAAAGTTCCACCCCGATGAGATACCCACGGTATTTCAATAGTGAAAACTATTAGAAACGATACCGGGGTCAAAGATAGTGTCCTCACTCCCGAAGGAGTGACGAAGAAGAGAAGTCACATCATATGTGATAAAAGGGAAGAAGGTCATGATAACAATCATGATTAGGTCATCATCTTCAAAAGGAGACTTCATAATTTTCATATTATGAATCTCATCATTTAAGTTCTTTTGTTCAAGAAATGACTCGGGTGGGAGGGTCGGGATTAAATCATCAATAAGCAAATTCTCATGATTGAGAATGCCTCCCCCCGGGTCACACAAAACATCTTTGTCTAGATCAAAGTAGAAGTGATCATACTCCGGCGGAGATATGATGTGAGTGAGTTCATCGGAGAACTCCTCATGATCAAGATCAAAGGTAAACGAATCATATTCTGGAAGAGAGAAATCAGCATGAGAAGTGGTACTGCCACTACTCGTCTCTTCCGTGAAATCAAAACTAAATGATTCGTAAGTCGGGAGAGAATACTCGGGATGAGAAGTGGGGTTGCCACTAATCTCCTCAAAGTTAAAGCTCTCATACTCTGGTAAAGACTCCTCGAGCTCAGGTTCCAGAGGATCTAACGGCTTATCAACATAAACATCCATTGGGGGAAGAGAAAGAGATGGTTCATCGGATATCATCTTTTCAATCAAAGGGATATCTCCCCCCAGACTACTTTGTGTTGAAATCGGATCATCATTGAAGAAAACCTCGAGCTCTTCCATATTGATATTACTTCTCTCAAGCGGCATGAGAGAAGGGGAAGAGTCGGTAGTGATAGGTTCAGAAGATGGAGTGGGATTGCCACTCTGAGATTGAATTGATTTCTGAACAATATCTTCTTCAAAAGGTTCATCCTCATCACTATCATCAGAGTATGTAAATTGAATAGTGTTAGGATGACCTGGTCCTTGCTGGCAATGTTGATTTGTATAACTTTTGTGATTGCCAAGGACCCTAATTTGTGCAATCTCAGCAGGAATGTAATCGGAATAATGATCACTCAAAACAGTGGTAGAGTCATAAAGGGCTCCAGTATCCCACTGATAGTGATGTTGTGTCATATTCTCGATCAAATCATAAGCTTCTTGAGGAGTCTTCCGCATGAGATTGCCTCCGGCAGCCAACATGATTTTGTCTCGATCAATCATATTTATGCCATGATAAAAGGTGAGGATTTGATCAAGAAGTAAAATTCTATGATCCGGACATCTCTGCAGCAAATATTTGAATCTCTCCCAAGCTTCAAATACTTATTCCTTGGGCAATTGCCGGAAATTCAGAATGTCTTTCCTAAGCTGCACCGTTTTTGAATGTGGAAAGTATTTTGAAAGAAACTTGAGGAACATCTCTTCCCAAGTATGAATTGAGTGGGTTTTAAGAGTATAAAACCAAGATTCAGCTTCGTGGGATAAAGAGAATGGAAAAAGATTCAGACGAATGTTATCTTGAGAAACTCCTTTTTGTTTCATGGATTGAGTGATCGATAGAAATTTTTCTAAATGATGATTATCATCTTCATGTTCAAATCCATGGAATTGGCAGATTTGTTGAATAAACTCAATCATATGATCTTTCAAAACAAAATCGTTTGTTGGAGCGATCGGTCCTCCTCTACCGATGGGCGTCGGATGATAGAAATCCTCCATGGTCCTTGGATCATGGGGATGAGATGGGAAAGAATCGAACATGGTGGAGAATTAAACAATATGAGGGATAAGAAGATAAGAATTAAACGGTTAAGAGGATAAGAAGATAAGAATTAAACGGTATGAGAGGGTAAAGAGATAAGAATTAAACATATAAGAGGATACGAAGATTATTTTTGGATTTTTAAATTTTAGAAACATTGAAAATCACAAAAGAAAAAGGAAAAATAATTTGGAGAAGAAGATCTTTTTGGGATTTTAATATTTTCAAATATTTACAAATGAAAACGATAACTTCACGAGGAAGGGTCTCCAAAACACGAATCGATAAACGGAAATTACGAACTCACTTCAACCTTCCCCGACAGCGGCGCCAAAAATTGATTCAATAAAATGAATTCGTAAATATGTCCAAGGAATACAAGGCAAGTTGTAATCCCGAGTCGTTATCCCCAACGAAGGATTGAATGGAATTCGTGATCTCGATTCGTGAAACGTGTTTGAATAGTGAGAACAAAGAGTTTTTGGATTTCTATGCTAAAATGAGTGAACATAAATTAAAAACAACTTAAAAGGTAAGGAAAACGTCAATCTAAAGTACGCGTGGCCAAAAACGTAAAGGAAAACTGAAAATACGTTTATACCGGGAAAATCCCGAGCCTAAACGTCAAAATGATGAAATACTAACTCTACGGGTATAAATCTAATTTTTCTAAGTCCTAATCAATAAAAGAAAATTTAAAAAAAAAAAAGAATTTTATTTTTTTGACTTTTATTTAATTAGTTATGAATTAAAAACTGATTTAAAGAAAGTAAATGATTAAAAATATTAACTGAAGATGGAAAATTATGAAAAAAATTCAAAAAGGTGCTAAATGTAATACTGGTCCTAGGAAAAATAAAACGGGGGTGCAAGCTTATACAGATAAGCTGTAATAAGCTGCTAAAGGGAAATAAGCAAAGAGGACTGAAAATGGGTTAAATAAAAAACTGGGTAAAGATAAACCAGACAAAGACCCAAGGGCATTTGGTTATCTCTGTGTGTGTTGAGGCTTTGGGTAGGCTGAGGTCCAGGGTTCGAACCTGACCTCAGTCTTTTTTGTAAAACATTTTTTTTTATTTATTTTTCTTATTAAAACTAGTTAAGCACATGAAAATAAGCAATAATTATAAAAGCAACTACTTTTTAAAACCTACAAATAAGCCAGAAATAAGCTACTAAGCTGATCAGTGACTATAAAGGGAAAACAAGCAAAAGGCTAAAAGCTAAAGGGCCATTAAGCTATTTTTTTGAGCTACATTAAAATTAAAATAAGCTAATTGAACTAGTTATGATCTGAAATAAGCTAAAGGAAACACATTAAGCTACAAACAAAAGCTTTAAACACTTAATCCACATAAGCTAATTCTACTGATGCAGGGGTAAAAGCAGTCCAACAAGCATCCTTTGAACCCAAGATTAAGCACTATAGAATAAGCTATGACATCAAACTCAGACAATACTTAAAATTCGCACATCAATTTACTCAGCAACCAAATTCCAGACCTAGATCAGCTTATTAGCTGCTTAAAATTAAGCTGATAAATAGCTTAGTCAGCACAAAATGAACACTGATCACTCAGTGTTCAATTTGTGTGAATAGGCAATTTGTGAGCTTATTTTTAAGCTCTATTAAGCTAGGAAAAGGACTGGAGTTTAGAAATAAGTAAAGAACAAATGGGAAACTCCTAAGAACTCAGATCAATAAGAGCTTATCACTACAAATAAGCACTTAACATACATAGGCCAACTAGTGCAGACCACATAACAAGTCTGCAGACAAGGAATCTGAAACAGGCTGCTGATTAGAACAATACAACTACTGAATTATGAAATGCAGCCAACACCACAAAATCAACTTACACTCTTTGTTTCAACTCAGAAATATCAAAAATATGCCTATTAATCTATTCCTTATTAATAAGCTACTGCATGCAATTTTGAAGCTCAAAACTTAGAAAATAAACTCAATCCTGCAAAACCATGAAAATCAGCATAAAGTTGCTAACTAACAGCTTATCTAACATTATTTAAGCTAAAGTGAACTATCCTAATTGGTAAATGAACAGTGACTGCTAATTTTACTCATTTTGACCCATAAACCAAACAACCCTTTAAACTAACTTTTTTGGATATTTAAACTAAAATGGGTAAAAATGAGCTGTGAAACTTACTTAATACTAATTACCTTGCTTATTTAATCCTAATGAACAACTTTTCTAAGGTGATAAGCACTTAAATAAGCTATGGGTTATTTAGGCTGTTTAAGGCTTTTTTAGTGAAAATGAGACCTAAGCTATAACTAACTATCAAACTAGCTTATATCAACTCTAAATGGAACAAATAAGCAATAAAAATGAGAATAAGCACTTATTAAGCTGATGTACAGTACCTTTGACTTTTGTTGACTTAATGGCTATTTTGAAATTGAAACTGAATCCATGAAAGGGAAATTCACAATAAGCTGAAATGAGCTTATATGAGCTTAATCAAACTGACAAGAGAGCTTTTAACTATTTTTAACCACTAACAATTCCAATTCGATTAATCAGTAAATTATGAGAATTTGAAATTTAATAAAACTACAAAATTAGAACAATGCTGAAACAAATGAATACAAAGGAGCTTGACTGAGCTTGAATTAAAGTTTAGAATTTAAATTGCAACTAGCTACATACTAAAAATACTCAAACGACTACTATAATTAATCTACTCCTAGTTGGTTTCTTCTGTGTGTGAGAAAATGAGTTTTATAACACTCAAAAGCTTCCCCTTGTGTCTCTGATCATATCCCAGCCCTCCAATTGGACTCAATCAATCCCAGCCGTCCATTTTGATTTTGGCGGGAAGATTGGGTTAAGTGGATTTCCCACGTGGGGGTGGGATTCATGTGAATATTGTACTAGCTATTGGAGGGGGGAGGCGTGTTTCAGAAAAAGGCATGGGAGACATGGGGGGGGGGGGGACATGATTGTCTGGTTTTGGGAAATGGAGAAAGCGGGAAAGAAGGTGGGTTGACTTTTTTGGTTGACCCTGAGTTTTTAGCTAAAAATGATAAACGGGTTAGGGGTTTAATGGGATTGGGCTTGTGTTATTTGGTGGGCTGGGTTTTTAGGATTAGGATTTAGGTTGGGTTAGTTGTTTTGGATTTAGGTTATAGGTTTAGTTTTAGTTTTTTTTAGGATTAAGCTTAAGGACCAATTTTGCCATTTCTGAAAATCCAGGGACCATATTTGTCATTTGTGCAAAAATAATTCCAAGGGCCAATCTTGACAACTTGATATTCTTGAAGGTTGATTCTGACATCTTGATCATAAATGTGGTCCAAACTCGTAAATCCTTTTCCCGGCTTCGGTTCTTCACGACTTTCCCATCTTGTGCTCGGTTTTGTCCCTTTTTTCTCTGTTTTCAATCCTTTTGTACCTGAAACACATAAAAACACAAACCATGGATATTTGCAACAATATTTGGTCTATTTGGGTGTTTTTGGTCATTTTTGTGTCTTTTATGGGTATAAAATGATGAGTATTTACACACTCATCAACTGCCTTAGGTGGAATCAAGGTAGTTGGGCAATCAAACTTTGCCCAAAACTGTCTCCCATTCACTGGATTCACCTTAAATGAATACACATATCTCCATGTCTGAAGCTTGTATGATTCATGAACATAGTCTTCTGGCAACCCAACATTCATTCCATTGTTTGCCATGTCATAGATACAAGCTACCACATGCTTGCAGGGAATCCCAGACACCTCCCACTTCCTACAACTGCAATTTTTTTGAGTCCAATTTACAACACATTGCTCACCCCATGGACCTTTAACCTGAAACAAATCTGCTCCATTCCATTCAACTGTATAATTTGTAGCAGCATCTTTGATTGCACTAAAAATCTTGGTCACAGATGGAGTTAATGGACCTTCACTCCCGTCAATCACCTTTTGCACTAAGACTATCCTCTTCATGAGATACTCTCTAACATACTCTAGTGCAGAAATGATGGGACTATCCCTAGCATCTAATAGATGCCTATTGAAGACCTCACAAACATTGTTTATCAATAGATCGCAATTAGCCCTTCCTGTAAAAGCAATTACCTATGTTAACTATCCTGTTTTTTGCAATGACCTATGTTAAATATTTTAAGGTAACAAATTAATGATAAGTAAATACCTGAAAAGTGAGACCTGCTCCAGTGTTGTGGTGGAATTTTTTTAACCATTCATAAGCCTTCTTGTTGTAGCTTTTAAACTCATCCATGTATCTGTTGACCCAAGGACAACCTGGTTTGTCCTCTTCTACTTTTACAGTCTTGCCCTTACTTTCTTTCCCAATTACAGTCTTGCCCTTGCCTTTATTCATAATATTCTCTCTTTTGCATTCTTGCTCAGGAACAACACCAAGGCACTTTGCCCTAATCCTTAGTTTATCATTTTTTATTATCTTAATGTTCCTTCTTGTTTCAACTGAATGTGCCCTTATCCTCTCTTTTGCTTCATCCCTGTTTGCAAACTCATAACCAGCTTCTAAAGTATTTTTGAGAGTTGAACCATCAGCTGCCTTTCTTAACTTTCTAAGTCCTTTTCTCCTAGTTTGTTCAGAGTCAGACCCTACATCACTTTCAAAAGACTCATAATCTATAACCTCCAAAGCATCTTCACTTATATTCACATGGGGTTGCATTGGGTCATAAGTGTCTGGTTCAACTTCAAACCTACAAGTAGACATGTTAACGTCTACTTCATTTACTATGTGTTCCTCATCATCAAATTCTTCTAAGACATCATCCTCACTATCACTAGATTGCCCATATTCACTATCACTTTCCTCAGTCTCATTGTTTTCATTATCCCCACTCTCACAAGACATGTTAACTTCTGTTTCTACATCAACTGTATCCACATTACTATCCAATTCCTTGATTTCAACATTTTCCTTCAATGATTGCATTTTTTCTGCTTCTAAATCAACATTTGTATGGCCATGCTCAACATAAACATAAATTGTCGTATGCTGATTAACATGCTTTAACACTTCATGAAAATCAGTTTGACTAGCTAAAGGCCTCAGTCCATAATCTAATGCTTTCATAGGAACTTTGTAGTAATAATACATTTTCACATTCTCATCATAACCTAAGCTCTGGTACATTAATGAGTTCAATAGATCAATATTAAACTGATCAATGGCTATCAAGTCCACAAATGTTACCTGACCCCAACATACTTCCTCTTTGGTAACTCTGTAAATTGTCCTTCATGATGAAACCTTATTGAAAACAGGTTCGGATATTGTTCTATTTCAAAATCATATAGTTATATTTTAGTTACCAATACAGTATTTCAATAAGAAAAAAAAAAAAATTGTAAATAGGGAATTAGGACTTTTACCATAGAGTTCTTTTGTATCAACATTCTCTCCATCTGGTCTAATGTACCACAAACTTATAGATGATGTCATGCTTACTTGTTGTAAACCATAAGGACGAAAATGCAGTAAGTATTAGTATTATTGGATTGAAATGGAGAACTTCAATTAGGGTTTGGGGCAACTTTTTGTTTGTGTTGGGTGAGTGTTGGATTGTGTCGATTTGGAGACTTGGACCACTTTGAGGAATATGTAAGCAATTTGGGTCCACGAGTAAAATGACAGAGTTGTCCTTGTGCCTTTCATATTTGCAATTTGGGACCACCACTTAACTGACTCTCACTAACGTCGTTAGAAACGAGGGACCAAAATGATGAAAGGTTTCCTCCACAGGGAGGCCGCCTGCAATTAGCGAACCACAGGAACGTTAATTTACTCTTTTTTTATAATACTAAAAGCTAACCGTTTGATTCAAAAAACACAAGAGAAGAAGAAGAATGTCAAGAAGTAGCATCTCATCACTCATCTACAGTTACTCCAAACAAAACCTTTTCAACCAAACACTTTCCACTTTCCATCGTATGGTCAAACACCATAACCTCCTCCCAGACACGCCTCTCATCCCATCCATTATCAAAGCCTGCGGCGCGTTACATTTTCTTAAACCCGGTCAGCAGCTTCACGCGTGTAGTATTATTAACGGGTATTGTTTAGAAAGCCCCTTTATCGGCTCGAGTTTGGTCCTTTTTTATGTCAAGTGTGGGGAGATCGGCTGTGCGCGTAAGGTGTTTGATGAAATGCGTGACAAGGATTTGGTTGCGGGGAGTGCTTTGGTATCCGGGTATGCGAGGAAAGGGTGTGTGGAGGAGGCGAGAAAGGTTTTTGGGAGGATTGAGGGGGTGGTTAATGTGGTGACGTGGAATGGGATGGTGGCGGGGTTTAATCAGAGTGGGCGGTGTTTGGAGGCGGTCGAGGTGTTTAAGGAGATGTGTTTGGAGGGTTTTAAGGCGGATGGGGTGACGCTTTCGAGTGTTGTTTCTGCGGTTGGGGAGTTGGGGGAGTTTGGAGTTGGGGGAATGATACATGGGTATGTGTGGAAAAATTGGTTGCGGTCGGATAAGTGGGTTGTGAGTGCATTGGTTAATATGTACGGGAAGTGTGGTTTTGCTGTGGAGATGTTGCGGGTGTTTGATGAGATGGGTTGTAACGATGTTGGTTCTTGTAATGCTTTGATATCTGGGTTTGCTAGGAATGGGTTGACTGACGAGGCATTGGAAGCGTTTAAGCGGTTAAGGAATCAAGAACTGGAGTTGAATGTTGTGTCGTGGACATCTATTATAGCGTGTTGCTCACAACATGGAAAAGATATTGAAGCTCTTGAGCTTTTTAGAGAAATGCAAGTTTGTGGAGTGAAACCGAATTCCGTTACTATTCCTTGTTTACTTCCGGCATGTGGAAACATTGCTGCATTAATGCACGGGAAATCAGCACATGGTTTCTCTCTTAGAACAGGGATTTCGAATAATGTATATGTAGGAAGTGCCTTGATTGACATGTATGCCAATTGTGGAAGTATAAAATTAGCTAGACTTTGCTTCGATAGAATGCCAGTTCGTAATATAGTTTGTTGGAATGCAATAATGGGAGCATACGCAATGCACGGAAATGCAAGTGAAGTTATCGAAGTATTTAATTTGATGGAAAAAAGTAATCAAAAACCAGACTTTATTACTTTCACTTCACTATTATCCGCATGTAGTCATAGTGGTTTTACAGAGCAAGGTGAACGATTCTTCAACAAAATGACAAATGATTATGGACTTAAACCAAGAGTCGAGCATTATGCGTGTTTAGTTACACTTTTAAGCCGTGCAGGGAAGCTTAAAGAAGCATATTCCACTATTGAAAAAATGCCATGTGAGCCTGACGCTTGTGTTTGGGGAGCTTTACTTAGTTCGTGTAGAGTTCATAATAATGTGGAATTAGCAGAAGTGGCTGCTGATAAACTATTTGAATTAGAACCAAGTAGTCCTGGGAATTATGTTTTATTATCCAACATTTATGCCAATAAAGGATTATGGAAAGAAGTAGATAGAGTTAGGGATTTGATGAAATCAAAGGGAATGAGGAAGAATCCTGGATGTAGTTGGATTGAGATCAAGAACAAGGTGCACACGCTTTTGGCGGGTGATCGATCTCATCCTCAAATGATTCAAATAATAGAAAGGATGAATAATTTGAGTATGGAAATGAAGAAAACGGGATGTTTGCCAGTTACTTCGTTCGTATTGCAAGATGTTGAAGATCAAGAAAAGGAGCATATATTGTGCGGACATAGTGAAAAATTAGCAGTTGTACTTGGGCTTTTGAATACTCCACAAGGGTCGACGCTTCAAGTAATAAAAAACCTTAGAATTTGTGGGGATTGTCATGACGCGATAAAGTTTATTTCTAAATTTGAGCAGAGAGAAATATTAGTTAGAGACACAAATCGTTTTCATCACTTCAAAGATGGATCGTGTTCGTGTGGGGATTATTGGTGATGAGACTATACTAGTGTCTGTGAGAAAGTGAATTTGAAATTTGTGGAAGCTCCGTCCCGCTTTTGCGTTGAACAACATGGTACTCCAAATCTCCAAGATACATATGTCCGAATCAACAGCTGTAGCCATGTTTGGTATAAATTCAGAAAAGTTGTATACATGTGGTGTACGTGAGAAGTTTATAATCGGGAGAAAGACCTTGGCATTAAGAGAAGGTGAAAAATTTGTTCAGTTTATTTACTAATTGATGTGCTCATACGTATGTTTGAAATCTCCAAGTCATAGCTTAAAAAGAGACAGGTTAAACAAGTCAAACAGATTGAAAGTCCCCCAAAGTCTTTGTAGTGCGCTAGATCTCGTAATTCATGTTTTTAAAAAAACTTTATTTATTATTGAAAGATTATAATATTTGTATCATATTTGACACTCTAGTTATTCTTCATATTTTCTAGACAAAAAGTGTTTCGGTGAACCGAACTTGACTTGTTTGGACCGGTGCTAGAAAGTCTTTGTTTTGACCGGTTACTTAACCTGCCCAATTTTCAAACCTCTAGCCTCAAGTAGCACGTGCAATTCATGGCAATCTTGTATGACTTCTATGCTTATTCGAGCATGAAAGTAAAGTGGGCAGTTTGCTGATGCTAATGATTTGTTTTGCAACAGATTTTGAAGGCTGGGGATCCTGAATATGTTATTGCTTTCTTACAATCAGGAAGGGATAGATAAATACTTTCCAGGTAGTTGTTTACTTGCTTCGAGAAATCACTTTACACAAGCATTAGGAGTTAGGATAGTTGGATTGGCGAGATGAGTTGTTCACATTGAAGCTGGTATTGGCTATCATAACAAATATTTTCATGGTTTAATCAAGATATTTATTGAACAGCAGGAACTTGACACATATGACTGTGAGAATATGGGTTAAACCTTTTAATTGTTCCTTGTTAGCAGTTGTCAGGCTCAGGACTAGCCCATGAGACGGTCTTGATGTTCTACATCTCTTGACAAAGTTTGGCCCAACGTCGGGTGGATATTCCATCATTTCGGCATTCATTTGATTATCCATTAAGTTTAGAGGGTTTTTGTAACTTTTATAATGCAAAATATGTGAAATTATCAATTCCCGTTAGTCACTTGCTACTTTAGTAAAGTGAATTTGATATTGGGACGATCCTCCCAAAATTTGCAGCACCTATGTAAAGGACTCTTTGTGTGTCCAGATAAAAAATTCTATGAGATATATATTTCCAAAAGCCTATGTTTCTTTATCATTGCTAAAACATATCTAGCATGCTTACATATTGCATCATGAATCATCTTGTTTAGCCAATTGTGTCTTGAGACGTATAGACTATTCATAGTAATGCTATATTCTTCCAAACTTTCTCCTAAAATCCACTTACTTCACAATTGGTAAAATGGTACATAATGTTGATTCTTTAGTTGTATAAAAGTTTGTCAAGTCTCTGTTAGAAAGTTTGTTTAAAAAACTCAAAGGTGTGGCCTAGTGGCTAGTGGTGGGGGCTTGGGATTCTCTAGTGGAGGCCTCAAATGGCTCTGTGGGGCAGGGAAAGGCATGGCTTTAGAAGAAACAGGTCCTGGGGTTAATCCTCACCCCCTCCTGCTCGCAGGAACAACCGAACATTGCTTGGGGTTAGTCCTTGGGGAAGGGTCGTCGACACCCACGGGTGCACGAATTTGGGGTTTCTCCACCAACTTAAACCTTTCCAAGAAAAAATTTGTTTAAAAAAAGAGTACTTTATCTGCCAATCACATACTTTTGCTGAATAGGCAGGATGTTGTCTTATGATTTTAATGAGCATGTAGATTGCAGGTAGTTTCCTTTGCAATTAATTTGACGCGGAGAAAAGGATTTGCAAGATGCAGGTGCTGCAACTTTATTGATTATGGATTAAAATTGTTTCTTCGGACCCAATAAACATGATCTATTAAATTCAATACTCTGCAATTATTAAAAAAATATGAAAATCCCAGACTTGATATTTGTTTAATTCTTTATTTTATAGGCCTACTTGTACGGATGCACATGTGTTAGAATGTGGATTTGGCACCTTCAACAATTGTTTATTCCAGGTATGGTACCCTTTGTAGTTCATCCATATACTAATCTATAAGCTGATTATGTGCCATGATGATAATGAATGCAGCTCTTATTCACTTTCTTATGTTATTCCAGCTCTTAATTTTGTGCATATCAACATTTAATATTTACGAGTTTTATCTTCGGTCACATGGACTACGAACAACGGCTCATGTAATTATATGTATTAGCAGTATATAAAACGGTATCATTTTCATTAAACCTGTAAGAACTTAAGGTTGCAATCAACACTAATGTAACTTTACACCAAGTACTTAACGGTACTGTCACATTATGGTAATGAAACTGTCATAATTGTTGATGATAAGTTTGCGATGAACAAAATTTCTAAAATTAAAACATTTGTATAAGAAGTTTATAACCTCGAACATTAGTCTTTGTTAACAACATAAAGGTTGCAACATGGCTGGGCCGCCCAGGTGATTGCGGGCCAATAGAGAATATTTTGTTCGGGTTAGGCCGACCCGAAACACCTTTTTATGAATCTTAACCTTCATTATACATACATTATACATGATAACAAAATCTTGATACATTGTTTTTTTGTATAAAGAAATTTAGGAAGTTGTTAGCATTGAAGATTCACCTTGCATGATTTTAATCTGTGCGACTTATTCGACTCATTTCCTAACCATTTTACTTATCTGACCCGTTAAACATAACCCAAGTCCACCTATATACCCCATCTAAAAGTAAATGACTCGAAATAGTTGCATCTATAATGATCAAATGATGTAATATTGTGCCCTGAAGCTTAGTCTTACACACTTGTTTCGATTTGTTAGGACGTCGATTTATTTACCACCTCGAGCAGCTGATGTCTATTACGGAGTACCAAATTTCGGTCATATACTAACGATATGTTGCAAATATGTCTATATTTGTTTAAGGTTTCTTTCTGTCATTATGTTCAAAGATCCAAAAAGCCACATTAAATAAAACTAATTTTAGTTTTTTTTTTGTTGACCAATTCCTGATAATTTACAAACTATTCATTCGGTGAACTCTTATTCAAGTGTTCAATTTTCGTGTGTATGGCATCTTGATACTTTGACTTGTAGGCGGCTTTCTTTTCGGATTTATCACATGGCCAGGGAACAATTGGATGGGAATATAATCATGCATGGAGCTTTTTTCACACTTAATAAGCTAAAAACTAGAGTTTAATAAAACATATTTAATTTTTTGAAATATCTTTTAGTCATGATAATATTGATAAATCTTGAATACAAATTAATTCTTTATAACTAGAAAAAATGAAAAAACAATATCTCTACTCCTAAAGAACACTGTGAAGCCATGAAGCTAGAATTACAAAATGATACTAGTCACAAAACACCTACAAAGCTACCTTGGAGGATGTGGTATGCATGGTGGTGTTGTGGAATCAACGTGGGTAAGGAGGCAACATGCGTGATCAACGTCCTATGCCTACCCTTGGTCGGCGCCGTCCGAGCTGAGCTTGGGAACCGAATGCTGATCCCTCTCTAACCTTCCTTTTTAATCCTTTTTCGAAAGATATGTGTGAGATATATTTATGGGCGAAAAGTGTTTTACGTCATGATGGAACCAGAACGGAACCATAACATACAGAGAAAATTTAATGAGGAAGAGAAGTGATATGACGCTGCTGATGTAGTATTTAGTATCGGCAAGAGTCATACGCGATGCTCTTAGGAGCATATAAAGTTTAGGTGAATAATCATGAGAATAAATAGTATAAGTAGTTCTTGCTATATTTAGCAATGACAATACAGTAAATTAAAGTTACCAACCAGGAGAATTTCATTTATTTTGAGTATTAAACATCTTTTTGGAAAACAACATAAAACATTGAGACGTACGTACTGAGTACTTTCTTTTTGTTTTAATATATACTAGTATTTCTTTAACACCGCCAAGTAACACATATGCAACTCAACAAATTCTAAATTCCATGCATCACTTTATTTTTTATTCTATGCAAAAGAACCTTCGTTTATGTATCTCATTATTCTATTCTTTATTAATAGCGTGTAACTTGTTATTTTCCAGATGCATTTTTCTAAAGTTATTCAAATATTTTAACAAATTGGGTGGTGTATTTGAGAAAACTAGCTATTGTAAGTAGTTTGTAACCAACCATAACTTACCGAAGATTTTTACTCTTATCTATGATTTCTTTGTTGATGTTACTTAAAACAAAAAATAATAATAAACAAAATGATCCAGAAAAGATATCAACTTATAATTGTCATATCTTTGCATATCTTAGCAAATCCATGTTCAGAGCTTGATGCTATGAATACGAAGAGATTCCTGAAAGATATTAAATTCAGGTATTGTTAAAAATCTATTTTATTTTTTGGTACATGTGGCTCAATTAATATAGATAATTCATCTAAATCTCACACTCTATAGATCCTTTGCTAGCGGCAAAACAATGTCGGACTAAAATTCTTTTAATTTGATCAATGTATGATTTAAATTAAATTTTTGGCACCGCACAATGCTGAACTCAATAAGCTTATCGGCGACTTGCATTTCATGATTAATGCACGTTACAAAACCACATTTTAGTTAAAAGAGTTGTATGTGAAATTTTGGTATCATATTGTTAGATTCTTATTAGAGACTCTTTAATGTTATCATTTTGTTCAAATATCTTATGCTCATTTCCTTAAAAATATGATTCTAACGAGTCTAATCCACTGCTTCTAACAGGGATAATGATCTCGTAGCTAAGTTTGAAAATAACAGAGAACGGATGTAACACATATAAGTTGTACCATGTTGTAGACAAGCGTATAAGCGAGAGACCTAGCTAATGCATATATCAAGTATCTAATCTTACTTTTAAGTTCTTAGGAAGAGACTTCTTTTTAAACAAGGAAATTTCATTTCAAACGAAAACACCTAACGATCGAGGAGCTCATAGTATTATAGATTTATATATAGAGACTGTTTTTATGAGTAGATCAGTCGAACTTATGATATATTGATCACATTATATAGTTACCGGCCTCTAAATGTATCTTAAGATAATAATGTGGGTGTCTTAATTGAATAAAATCTTTTCAATCTTATGCTAAGATAATTTAAAATGAAGGAAAAGAAAAATGAATCCACACTTGCAAGGTTACATGTGAAGATGTTCCATCGTATCATTGATAATTAATTTAGTGTCTTTCCTATGTATCCTGTAATGCCATAAATATGAATTGTGCCTCTTCTATTTTCATCATCCCACCTAAGTTTTTCTTTATTCTTTTGCTTACCAAAAATGGCGAAAGCTCACATTCTTTTGTCTTTTGTTTTATGTTTTCTTCTGGTTGAAGTTAAATCGTTTACCGCTTCAAGGTGGAGTAAAGGCCATGCAACGTTCTATGGAGGAAGTGATGCTTCTGGAACAATGGGTATGTGTTCAAATCTCGTTTGTATTAGTTACAAAGTTCGACTTGCATTCCAAGCCAAGTGGGCATTTTCTACCGAGTTTGTAAGAAATGAGCATTCTTAATGAAGTTGCAAGAGTAGTAAGTTGACGGGTTGTAAACAGCATCCATGAAGTAATAAACTTAAATATTGTAGTACACACTGCAAACAATTAAAGAACTAAATCAGTTGTTAGCATAGTGCACTAGTGTCTAATTGTGGTGTATGTGTAGATCATTTTTGTGACTAATGTAGTGCATTTTCTCCGGTAGGGGGTGCTTGTGGTTATGGTGATTTATACTCAGCTGGATATGGTACAAGAACTGCCGCACTAAGTACTGCACTTTTCAACAACGGTGCAGCTTGTGGCCAATGCTACAAGATTATATGTGACCGTAAGGCTGACCCTAGATGGTGCAAGAAAGGCTCTGTAACTATTACAGCAACAAACTTTTGCCCACCTAGTTATGGTGGTGGAGCATGGTGCAACCCACCCCTCCAGCATTTTGATATGGCTCAGCCCGCTTGGGAGAAAATTGGCATTTACCAAGCCGGGATAGTTCCTGTTCTCTTCCAAAGGTAGCCCTCTAGCATTTTGATTAACCATGTGAAAACTGTTTTCGTGATAGCTAATTGTGTTTTGTATTTTGGGTTTCTAGGGTACCATGCAAGCGCCATGGTGGTGTTCGGTTTACAGTAAATGGGAGAGACTACTTTGAGCTTATTTCAATAAAGAACATCGCTGGGGCTGGATCAATTAGGTCAGTACGGATTAAGGGTTCGAGAACTGGATGGACATCCATGTCAAGCAACTGGGGGGCCAACTGGCAATCAAACTCGTACCTTAATGGTCAATCTATCTCATTCATGATCACAACAACTGACGGGGTGACAAGAACTTTCCCCAATATCATTCCAGCAAATTGGAGGTTCGGCCAAACCTTCTCAAGCCGAGTACAGTTCTAAATATATTTCGGTTTCAGGTTTTAGGGTTTGGGACAACGGCATGCTCACTCATTTTAAGGAAGCATTCCATTTGTTTTTATTTCTTTTTCGGGACATATTTCTTTCGAAGGATATATAGACCGGAGAATAACGTGTCTTCCCCATATGAATCGGGGAAAGCTCATATATACTCCATTGTATTTGTTGATGCACCAAAATTCATCCCTTCATGTAAAAGAAGTTTCATATACAATTTAATAAAAATATTTTGTCGCGGTGAATAAGAAGCGCTCCTAGCATAACTTATGTAAGCGCAAATGTGCAGAGTGACTTTATTTTGCTATTAGAATGACGAGTTCAGCACAAACCCTCAGAGAACAAAACTGGTGATGGCACTAAAGTTTGTGACTGAATTTGATTTAAAAAGTTCTAACAGTATTACTCCGTAATTAACTAGAGTACTAGCAGGGTACCCGAGCGGTGCGGCGGCGGGTACCCTGAAATAATATTTTCCGGTGAATTATGTATTTTAGTTTATTATGTTCTTTTTAATAATAAATTTACGGATATTAACTAAGGAATATATGTCGTCTTTTTGGGACTTTTTTAAAGTCATTCGTATAAAATGAGCCCGTTTAGCCCATGCCCGTTTGGCCCGTGCCCGTTCAGGCTCTAACACGTTTGGCCCGTGCCCATTCAGGCTCGAGCCCATTTGGCCCATTGCCCGTTCGTGCTTGAATATTTGTATAATGTGACTTATTATTTGTATTAGTAACATTTAATGCAAGAATTGTGCTTAAGTTGATTGTACAATATGTTTAATAATTTGTATTTCTTATGTAAGGGGTGTTTTAATAACTACATTAATTGTATTTATTGACCAGTTAATTAATTGACTACATTAAATATCTTGACCAAATTAATAGTGCTTTGTATTTTGTACTTTAAGTTTTAAGACTTGTAAGTCTTAAAATTAAGATTGATGAGAAAGATCATTAATAATGTTTTATGTATTGTACAATAAGCATTATAGCTTGTAAGTCTTAATTTTAAGACTAAGAGGAGAGAGATTCATCCCTACATTATATGTAGTATAGATATTCCACGGTCTTGTAGCTAAAGAAACAAGGAAAAATTTAGGGTAAATTGCAAATTACGCCCCTAATGTTTTTGAAAATTGCAATAAAACCACCGAAAACAACTTCTTTTCGATTTAGTCCCTGAAGCTGATGTCACGTTCCAAACAAGCCACCGAAGCCTAATGAGCGTTAGTTCTCTCGTTAAGTGGCCTCACACGATTAAGGACCTAAGGGTATTATCATCCTTTAACATTTTCCCGCCGAATATAAGCCACACTTGTGGGTTGATTAGCTATTGAGGTGCGAAGAATGATATGCATTGAGTTAGAAGTGTCCAAAAAAGTGTAAGAGGGTGGTGAGGTGGATGTCATCGATCCAAATGGTAAAACGGTTTCATCAAAGGTAACATGTCTTGAGAGGATAATTTTGTGGGTGTTCAAATCAAGACAAGGTAACATGTCTTGAGAGGATAATTTTGTGGGTGTTCAAATCAAGACACCGATATCTACGATGATTGGACTGGTATCCCAAAAAGATTGAAGGTGTAGCACGTGGGTCAAGTTTATTTGTTGGCATAGATATGTGGGTAACATAAGCAATCAAAGACACACAAAATTGTGTAATGGTTTGGTACCAAACAAGCGGGTTTAAGGAACGTCATTAGCAATAGCACTAGAGGATAAAATGTTTAAAAGGTGAGTAGCCATATTAAGCGCTTCAAATAAAAAATGTGGAGGTAAATGAGTCTGAAAGAGAAGAGTTCGGATAAGGTTGTTAATAGTGCATATCATACCTTCTGACTTCCCATTTTGTTGAGACGTCTTAGGGCATGAAAAACGAAATTGGATGCTGTTAGAAGCAAACAATTTTTGAAGGGCATGGTTATCAAAGTCACCACCATGGTCACATTGAAAGGACTTTATTTCACACATAAATTGAGTGTTGACAAAATTAAAAAACAAGACAAATTTAGACAAAACATCTGAATTCTTAAGCAACGGATAAACCCACACATAATGAGAAGAATGATCCAAAAATAAAACATTATACCCGTAAGACTCGAAATTGGGGAAGTTCACAAGTCTGAGTGAACAATATCAAAAGAAGACCTAATAATAGTCTGAGAACTAGAAAAGAGAAGCCTCAGGTGTTTGCCAAGCTGACAAGCATGACAAGTCGCATGAGGCTTCGTTTTATTACAAACAATGGATTTACTAGAAATAAGACTACGTAACACTTCACTTCCTAGATGTCCAAGTCGCTGGTTCCACATGTGTTGACCGACAAGAAAAACTTGTGGGATAGGGGAAGGCTTCGTAACAGGATAAAGATCACCCGTACTATCACATCGGAGAAGAACCTGACGGGTCACGTAATCCTTACTAGAAAAACCAAATTCATCAAATTCAACAATACATTTATCATCACGAACAAACTGACGAACAAAAATGAGGTTTTTAACAATGTTATGAGTTGTGAGGACTTAGTTCAAATGAAGAGGTTTATGAGGAGTTGGAAAGATGCTATGGCCTGTGTTGGTGACGGGAATAGACTTACCATCACCAACATAGACAAATGGATATATTTATTTATTAAAAATATCACGAAGAGAATTAACAAATGAGTTAAGGTAAGAAGAAGCACATATATTCATGTTTCATGCACCTGTAGTATGATCCTGAAGTGATGCAACAGTTGGTGTAAACTGATGTTGGGCCTGAAATGCATTCAGTATTAAACTAGCAACTTGGGTCGGCCCAAATCCTTGTGGAGCATGGACCAGTGAAACAGGCCTAGCAGTGGACACATAAACAGTGCCTAGTGTCAAAGAAATCTGAAGTTGAACTAACAAATCATTATGGGCCTTTATTAAGTCCACCATATTGGTTGTGTTAAATTATAATAAGGATTGAGCCCAAGAAAAGGAGATGGAGTACTCAACTGTAAGGGAGACCTGAGGGATGAACGTAATGTTGCTTTATCTCGTGATGTATTATTAGCATGCAAAAACTTGCATAAATTCTCAAACCGACAAAGACCCTTACCAAAGTTAAAACAGACCTTCGTTGTAGGTGTTGATATTGGACATGTCTTGTTTGGTGTGTAACGAATGGGTAAACAAGAAAATAAATTATTTGGTTGACTAAAACAAGAAACCATAAAGAAGATTAATAATTAGGCGGGGTCGACGATGAATAAAAAGCAAACATTGGTATTCGGTTGGGGGATTTTTCTCTGGTATGGTCGACGAAAAGAATTAGGTGGGGTCGACAATGAATAAAAAGCAAACAATGGTATTCGTTGGGAAACTTATCTCTGGTGTGGTCAACGAAAGGATAATAAAAAATGATTAGGGTTAAGGTTGGGATCGAGGTTGTGATACCATGTTGGAATAATAATTTACTTGCATTCTATTAATTATCAAATACAATACATAATCATCCTAAGATTATTCTAGAAACAATTAAAAATGAGCTAAGCCCATTAAATATAACATCTAAATAATACTACTTTAAATATAACTAGTTATAACACCCGTGCACGCACGGGGTTTTGACATGAATTTTTTATCACGTATTAATACCGTAAATAGTTTCTTAAGATTGTTTACTGTTCAAACTCCTTGTTTTTTAATTAATACATAATATATTGTCTCAAAATGTAATGTGACTCACATTTTTAACGTTTGAATGTCATTAATTTTCTTTACATGTAAAACTTGTACAATAATTTTGATTGGTACAAAGAAAGGAGGAAACAAACTAACATTAGGAATGTGGTATCAACCATTGATGTGCATATTGTTATAAGCGTAACAATTCCTATTTATAAAATGTTTCAATATTGTATATCAATATATTTAGCAAACAAACTAATAAGACGTAGAACTTACTGAAAATGGAAGGATTGTCAGACCAAATAATCAAGGAGTGTTAAATCTTACTTGCAATGCTTCAAGATTCTCTTTTGATGGTTCATTCGCGGAGGTGTCTAACAACAGGAACTCTTTCTGTGCTTGTGACATGGCTTCTTCTTCATATGGGGTTTCATGTGTTTCTATATGGATGGCCTCATTGATTTGTGATTCACTATTTGATAAGGCCACCTGACCTTCAAGCTCATGGCCCTGTTGACCACAGAGAGAATGGATAAGTTTTAAATTTATTAAGTGTTGTAAAAGTGGCCAAATGGCTCCTTGCACTTGTACTTTAACAAAGAAACTAAGAAAAGCAACATAGCAAGACCAAATAAAACTAAGATAACAATAATAAGTGACCCAATGTATTTGTGAGAGTATTGGCTTATATAGGAGAACTTGAAGAAATGCAAATTGAGTAGATTATATATCGAGGTAAATACCAGTTCAATATCAGTTTCGATATTACTTTAGCCCTGCCCATTTTGTTTAAAATAGAGCTTTTATTCAACTGAGCTGGATATATATAAGCTAATTTGCCTACAGTTTATAGTAGTACATAAACGACACCAGGTTACTAACATCACTGTATATTAAGCACCATAAGGTTCCAAGTAAAATGTAAGTCTCATTGCAAGGCCAGTTTGGCAAGTGAGCTAGCAGTGATAAGATTGATAATACTGACAGGACAAATGGAGTTTAGCAAAAATATTAAGTATTAGGAAAAATTCAGAGGTGGTGAGAGCGACTGGTCATACAGGTTGGATGATGGGTTAAATCGGGTCAACTTTTAGTATGGGTCAAAACAGCCCTGGTTGAGTTGGGTTGACCCACACAAGCTACTTAGTCCAACTTTCTAATACCTGTATGGAAGATTAGTTCATGACATATATTTACAAAACGAATATCATTACTGTTATAATCTAAAATAGAAAAATAAAATCGCTTAAGGAAATTGTTTGCATTGATATTAGACTTGGGGCAACTTTCAATCCGTTCGACCCATTTGACCCATTCCCACTGTTACCTATTCGATCCGTTTGGAATTCATTTATGTTACCCATTCGACCCATTAAATATCAAATATTACCAAAATTGACCATTCATAAGTAAAGGGATCGAAATTTCCAACTCTAATTTTCTGTATTACAATATCTTAATAAAAATTAGTACATAACCTGTTCTTTCTAGCAATTCAGTGTCTTCTTTGACTTCATTGTCTAACAATAGGTTCGTGTTGAGCTTTTCACCACGTTAATATCAGTGGCTTGCATATCATTGAGTTGTTTTATAACAATGTCATTGTAGACATTGATCCTTCATTATGGTCACAATATTTTATGCATCAACTTTCGCATATACGTTGCATTAAGCGAAGTGATTAGGACCAACTATGAGGGTTATTATGACTTTTACCATGTCTGGTTTCATGTACTAAAAAAAGATAAACATGGTCATATAGTTGTCAATTATTACTAAACTGATAACAATATCTGTTGCATTAAGAGCTTAAAACCTTAATAGCTGATGCATATGAAACAGCATCCGGGGAACAAAAGACTTGTGCATGATACTCAAAATTGCAGTTAAGAGGAATAGTTGTATCAAAACGGGCAGCATGATCAGAATAGGTGACAATATGTATTTTATGTTCAGGGTTGTCTCTGACATAAGGACACTAAATCAATCGCTTTAGGAGCCAAGTTTTATAAAGCCCCAAAACTTTATATATGCAACTGCTAATTACAGAAAATCAAAGATCAAAGATGAGATGATTAATTATCAAAGTATCAAAATCTTTTATAAGGCCCTTATCTGGATAATCGCTTTAGGCGTCACGTAACCTTGAGACGATTTTGTTTATGTTATGGCATTTTCTTGCATTTGTGTTTACCTCTTTAAGCTACATGAATCAGTTAAGTAATTACCTAACTCATGAGGCTTGCTGGATGTACCAAAAATGGTGCTCTATGTGGCTTATCATATATAGTTGCATTAATAATAGATTAGCACATGAACAGAAGAGTTTAAAGGCATATAAGAAGTGAATGAAGAGAATTAAAGAATTGATAAGTGCATACTGTGTTGTGGCAATTACTTTTTATATCCTTGTGAGACAATAATGAAGTCGAGAAACAAATCTCATATGAAGTCGAATAACAAATGCATAATCTAGAAATTTTGGTTACATGTATATGATTTAAAAGGACTTCATGCCAGATAAAATTATATCATATCTTACACTGTTAATATATGAACAAAGATCAATCCAATAATACTTCATTACTTTGTTATATAATCTCACACGAAATACAAATATCTAGACAAAACACCAACTGCACTTAACTAACTCTCTACAGCAAGTGGTGCTCAACACCTTTTATAAATAATTGGCTTTTTTGGGGATGTTTGGCTTCACCCCTTTTTTCACAACGTTAAAAACCTATTTCTCACTCTAATCAATCCCTAAATGAACCCTCCCAAGTACTACTAATCATTGCTCTCCTACACATATCATATTACCAATACTACTAACCATTGATCTTGTACCGATATCACATAACATCTTATCACAATAAAATTACTACAAATTTATGCAAGAAAACAAAAAACTCATATTTATAAAGGGGGAAAAACTTATTCTTGATCACTGCCACACGCTAACTCTAAAATTCCTAACGCTTAAAACTAAAATCAAATACAATTAACAAACTTTACTACAAATTAGGTGCTAAAACACATAAAACGAAATCCAAATTTTTAACATTATAAAATATGATGAACGTGCCTTATTTGAGCAACTAACTATTATATACATTAAGAAGATGTATGCCACCGATAAAGTTTGTTCAAAGCAGACTCACTATTTAACATACTCAATCTCTTATTTGTTATACTATTACCATGTGACACTAAACAAAGAAATTGAAGTGAGTTATTTCAACTCCAAACAACTAAAATCATGACGAGAAGTTATTAGCAGTCGAGTACTAAGGGCTTATAAGACATACACAATAACAAATCATGTTACAACCTCTTTGGAAAGTGTAAGTGGAACGTTCCCTACAGAAACATTATAAATATTATGCTGAGAAGGAAAACATGCCTGCTGGTGTAGCAAAATTGGCAGTTCATTGCACAGTCCACTTGACTTGAAACACACACCGTGGTTCTCCCCTATCACTGTTCGGTATTATGACCGTCTCTATTACCAATCCATCATCCAAAGTAAATAAAATCTGCAGCCTCATGATATTTTTGTTATTAATAAGAAGAACCTCAACTTTAAAAACAATATCCAAACAGTCACATACATTGACCAAGTACATAGATAGTCTAGAATGATTATGTTTACCTTCCTAGTACCATCAGTAGCTGTAATGATAGCTTTCACTTGTAATGCCTATAGTTTAGCGAACTTACGTAACATCATCGCGAGATCTTTGTTTAAATCGATAAGTTTTTTTTAAACTTTTTTTAAACCTATAAGTCAGCATATAAATTGTTGAAAATAAGCCAAACCTTCCAATTCTTCACATGAAAGTGCCAATATACTCTTTGAATTGTTTCCGTAAAACAACTTCCATACCATCAAAGCTTTAGAAGGTCTATATCCTTTTGAAGTGACCCAACTCTGTTAAAAAAAACGTAAAGTTAGAAAATATAAAATAAGCAGAATCCGATACTATATGTGATTGTTTATGTGTTTGGCAACCCAAAGTTGTAAACTGATCCATAATACCAATCCTCTTACTCTGTGATCTTTATTAACCAAATCAAAACTTCAATCAAACCCTAATCTTTTTCCCCTAAATTAAAAGCAAAATCACAAACCTTTTTAAAAAATAACTAAAAGCCCTATATCGATTTTAAACAAAATCAATAAATTAGATATTAAAAATCATACCTTGAGGCTATTAAAAAAGTTCTTGTTCTTCCATAAATTTATGAAAATTATCTTTGGAATCACTGACATAAGAGTTATATTGTAACAAATCTTGTTCAATTTAATTTAAAATCGCACAATTATTTGATTTGGAATGGGCTCGAAGAAAAATCAGGTCTGAAAACAAATTCATGTATGGCTTTGTTATTTCTTAAATTTTAGTTTTGACCCTTAACTATTGTATATTAACTCCGCATTTTTAAAGTTTTAGTTTTTCACAATTTTGTCACATATATCTTTTTGCTCAAGTTTTCTCTAAAATACGAATTTACAAATATTTTTGCCAAATAAGGAAAATTTTAAGTTTTGTTAATTTAACATATTTAAGAAAAATAATAATAACAATGCATTTATTACTCAATAAGGAATGATTTGAATTTTTTAAAATGTAAAAGTCCCACAAGGGGTTTTGTTTTAATGAAAGATAATAGGAAGAATTTAATGAAAGAAAATAGGCTTAGGTTTCTTAGATGGATAATGGCAAACACCCCCCCCCCCCCCCCCACACCTTTCTTTTTTTCTTTTTTTTTCTTTCTTTTTTATTTATTTTTTATTATTTAGTTATTATTAATAAAATTGAAAGTACGAAACATAAATTATAAAGTTTGATAAGTTAAAAGTATTAAAAGACAGAAAAAACGGAACATGAAATAGTAGAAAATTGTCTTTTCTTGTTCACAGACTGTTTAAAAACTGATAAAATAACTTATAGGTAGGTGCCACCAACCTATTTACCCCTAACTATTAATCTACATTGCCTCATTCATATTGAGATGTACAATCAAAGGGATAACTATGCAAATGCACTGTCGAATTTGACCCCTTTGGTTTTTCTGGGAAGGATTTATGGACTCGCCATATCCTCTTTCGATGTGATAGTTCGGGAGATCTCTATCCCGTTACCAAGCCATCTGACTGCTCTTCTCTCAACAAGCTCCTCCACGTGGCACCAACGCCTCGGTCATCCAGGTGACGAAGTGCTACGGTCTCTTGTTTCTCATCAATTTATTTCATGTAATAAAGAAAAGTCTCCACATGTTTGTCATGCATGCTAACTTGGCAAACATGTGAAGCTTCCTTTTCATAGTTCTACCTCTATTGTTGAACACTGCTTTGATATTATTCATTCCGACTTATGGACATCTCCCATTATTAGTAAAAGTGGTTTTAAATACTACGTCTTGTTTCTTGATCATTTCTCTCATTATTTTTGGATTTACCCTCTTCGTAATAAGTCCGACATGCTTGATAAATTTTTGCACTTTCGTAATTATGTTAAAAACCAATTCAAATGTGAAATAAAAAGTTTCCAATGTGATCATGGAGGTGAGTTCGACAATAACCGCTTACATACACTTTTTGCTAACCACGGTATACAATTTAGATTCTCGTGCCCCAAAACTTCACAACAAAATGGCAAGGCGGAATGCATGATTAGAACCATCAACAATGTCATTCGTACGCTCTTGTTTCAAGCTCACCTACCCCCACCTTTTGGGTCGAGGCCCTACATATGGCCACTTATCTCCTCAACCTTTTACCCTCTACCGCGATCAACAATGAAATCCCCTACACAAAACTTTTCCACAAAGCACCCGACTACTCTAACCTGCGTATATTTGGGTGTCTATGCTACCCTCACCTTCACTCCCCTCACAAACTTGCCCCATGCGCAACACCATGTATATTCTTGGGCTATCCCGCATATCACCGTGGCTTTCGATGCCTAGACCTTGAAACAAACAAAATTTTACTTTCCCGACACGTCACCTTTGATGAAACACAATTTCCTTACCGCTCAATGACACCCGAATCTCCACCTTCCTACACCTTTTCAGAATCTCCACCATCACCTCTACTTACCCAAATACTTAATAACCCCCTCAACACCTAATCCACTACAAGAATTCCCTAATACCCATCATGAGCCCATTACACCCAATGATCAAACGAGTTTACCCAACAGCCCACTACCTCAACCGCAACCCAACAGCCCACCAACCGCATCCTAAAATCGATCATCACCAACCCAACAACCCCCTACGAACTCAACCAATCCCAACGCCTCGACCCAACCCACACAGCCTACCACCGAACCACCCCGTACTCACCACATGGTCACTCAGTCTCAATCAGGCATTGTCAAACCCATTGACCGTCTCTCGCTTCATACTTCTTCTATCTTGCCCTTACCTAAATCTCCTTTCCTTGCTCTTCAAAACCCTCACTGGAATAATGCTATGTATGATGAGTATAATGCGTTAGTTAAAAATGGTACTTGGATTCTGGTACCACGGCCCTCTGGTGTTAATTTGGTGAGATCTATGTGGTTGTTTAAGCATAAATTTCATGCTGACGGGAAGGTTCGTTTGGTTGCCAATGGCAGCAGTCAACAACTTGGTATTGATTGTGATGAGACCTTTAGTCCGGTTGTCAAACCGGCTACCATTCGCACCGTTCTTAGCCTTGCGGTATCTCGAAAATGGCCTATCCATTAGCTTGACGTTAAGAATGCCTTTCTTAACGGGGATTTATCTGAGACCGTATACATGCACCAACCGCCGGGATTTGTAGACTCCCGGTACCTTCATCATGTTTGTCTTCTGCAGAAATCCTTATATGGACTAAAACAGGCACCTCGTGCTTGGTTTCAGAGATTTGCAGATTATGCTACTAGAGTTGGATTTTATCATAGTCGCTGTGACTCTTCATTATTTATTATTCGACAGGGTTCTCAAGTGGCTTATTTACTTATCTACGTGGATGACATTATTCTTACAGCCTCCTCTACTGCCCTCCAACAGCAGATCATTGCTTCCTTGCACAGAGAGTTTGACATGACAGATCTTGGATCCCTTAATTACTTTCTGGGCATTATTGCTACTCGTCATTCTACAGGTCTCTTTTTATCTCAGCAGAAGTATGCTACTGAGCTTCTTGAACGTGCTCACATGACCAACTGTAACCCTTCTCGAACACCAGTTGATACAGAATCCAAATTGGGTCCCGAGGTGTTCCAGTTCAGGATCCTACTTTATATCGTAATCTTGCAGGTGGTCTTCAGTGAGACAAGCAAAAATACAAATCAATTAACCATCACTTTTCACTAACAACACCCAAATCTTGCTATTTATATAAGAGTAAGATTATAGGCTTTAAACCGGCCTACTGTCTTTAACCACGTACTAATTGTCTAGATAATCTCAATTATCATATAGCTAGTATTAAAAAGTGTCACAAATTTGATTAAAATGAAAATTTTGATTGAAAGTAAGAATAAATCTTACTTCTAATAAACTAGAAATTTAACCTCCAAGTTGCATTGTGGTTTAGGTGCGCTTAACCTTTTATATATAGTAAAGTCATGATGAGTTTACAGCTAGCTATATACTATGTCTTTTATTAAAAAGTATATTATCTTTGTGATAAACATAATTAACAAATATCTAACACATAAATTATCCTCCTATAATTGATAATGACTATTAGTGACAAGCACACACACATTGTTAGTGTTTACAAGGTATGGAGCAAATGGATGATGTTTGGAGTAACATGAGCAGCCTACCATCACTTCACCACCCTACAACAACCCATGATCATTTCCAAGACATCTTTGCTCCGGCAGCCACCCCGGGCAGCGTCCGCCACCCTTCTCCACCACCCACCACCATGTTAAGATTTAGTACTAGTGGTAACTCATCAGGACATGATCAAGAACCACCACATACAACAGGAACCACTTCATCTCTAGTGTTGTTAAAGCAAACTTCTCGCGTTGAGTATACTGAAAAGTATAAGCGTTCGATGAAGAATCGTGAGTCGGCTTCTCGATCTAGAGCTAGAAAACAGGTATCTCGTTGTCTATATATTATAAGGTTCATATCAAACGTGAAAACTTATTGTGAGATAGTTAAAATTACCGTTCTAAAAAACTTAAAAAAAGTCAAACATTGACTCAGTAATTGTAAGCTTGATCTTAATAGCACATATACAAAATTATATTGTGAAAGCAAGTACAAAATGTAACTTTAATTCACAATCTCGTAAATTCGCTCAAAATGTGAAACTGTGAATTAAAGCTACACAGTTAGCGACATAAGGTTTTCTTATGATTCTCACGAATTTTAGCTTCTTTTTTTTTTAACGAAATGTTTCTGCTAACCATGCATAATAAATTAATAATATACATTTAGATCAAATGAGAAGAATAATTAAAATAAGAAAGATGAGAAGTAAACACAACAATACATTTTAAATGCACCCACAAAAATTGATGTATCTTTCTTCACATTTTTCCTCTTAATTTGAAATGTATGGATGTGATTACTTCTCACTCTTCTTATTTTAATTATTCTTCTTATTTGATCCCTTCCCTAATAATATAAACGTAGTGAGAGAAGAGATCAAGTGTGAAAAATAATTAAAATGAGAAGTGAAAATTTAAAAGAAAATACATCCATTTTTATGGGTGCATCTAAAATGTGATGCTAAAATGTGTAATTGTGATTACTTTTCATATTTTCATTTTAATTATTCTCTTCATTGATTATATCCCTAAAAGCTACTCCCTCCGTCCCTAAATAATTGTTCACTATTGACTTCTAGAGTCTTCTTTTTTAAACTTTGACATCAAATTATTTTATTTGTGTTATGTAATACTTAATGCAAAACATATGAATGGATTAAGTTTTAAATGTCTTTTCATTAGTATAATTTTCATTAAGTATTATATAACACAAATGAAATAATTTAAGATCAAAGTTTTAAAAAAACTTTAACAGTCAATAGCGGACATTTATTTACGGACGGAGGGAGTAGTATATTATTTGTTGAATAATTATACTCAATCTTTGTGCATGGGTCAGAAACTATTCTTACAATTGTTAAGAGACGACGGGGGCATACTAACGGTACCGGGGGACAAGGGTGGCAGACCTTGTCCCCCACTTTTTGTCCCCTATTTTTTTTTCTGCACAGCACAGTTTTTGTCAGTTTCTGTTCCGTATTTTTGACAGTTTTAAGCGTTTGACATATTAAACTTTATATTTTCTGTTCCGCACTTTCAGGTTTTATAGCTTTTTGATATAAACAAAATTATAAAAATAAAAAAAAAAAAAAAAAAAAAAAAAAAAAAGGGCCTACAAATGTAGACCCGGTTTGGTTAAAAAAATAGCCCCGGTACTTATAACCCACCCCTCTTACAATTGTTAAGAGACGACGGATGCAATTATACGAAGTAGGCTAAACACACATTAATTTTTTTACTTTATTTGTATATGTTAGTACTTCAGGTTTGAAAACCATTTGTAACGTCTTATTATGTTTACAAATACAAATAGGGGTGTTAATCAGGTCGGGTTGGTCGGGTCGGGTCAAGTTGGGTCGGCCAAGTCGGGTTGAGACTAAAATTACCATACCCGAACCTATTTAGATTTCGGGTTAGTCGGGTTCAAGTTAATTCGGATCGGGTTCACTCAGCTCGGGTCCATTCGAGTCCGGTCCAACCCGAATATAAGTGAAATGATTGAAAATTTAGCTAATTTTATAAGTTTACGTAAATAACTTATATCTAGATAATTATAAGATAATATTTATTGGCCATGAAATGTTTTAAATGCTTTTTTTATTAGCCTATGTCGATCGACATATATAATGTGTTACCTTTATATCTAGATAATTATAAGATAATATTTATTGGCCATGAAATGTTTTAAATGCTTTTTTTATTAGCCTATGTCGATCGACATATATAATGTGTTACCTTTATATCTAGATAATTATAAGATAATATTTATTGGCCATGAAATGTTTTAAATGCTTTTTTTATTAGCCTATGTCGATCGACATATATAATGTGTTACCTTTATATCTAGATAATTATAAGATAACTTTATTTAGTGGACTAGTTGATGTTTTTTGGTTGTTTAATGTTCGAATATTTTACTGGCTTGTTTGTATGTTATGGAAAAGTTGATTATTATTTCTTCAAATGCATACCCTTTTTTTGGTGCATACCAAGGGACAAATCCCCACCATCAATCTAGTTTGATCTAATGGTGGGGATTAACCTAAAATTAAATATGGAAACCTAAGTCCATGTTTTTTTTTTCTCTTTTTCTTTGTCTTTTTGTCTTTTTTATTATTCACTTTTTTTCTTTCTTTTTTTTTTTTTTTTTTTGTGTCCTTTTTTACAAATTCACGCTTTTTTTTTTTTTTTTTTTTTTTTTGTTTTTTTTTTTTTTTTTTTTTTTTTTTTTTTTTTTGTTCTAATTCACGGTTTTTTTTTTTTTTTTTTTTTTTTTTTTTTTTTGTCTTTTTTTCTAATGTCCGGTTTCATACGTTTTCGTCTGCTTTCTTACGTTTTCGCCCGTTAACGTCTGTGTTCATATGTTTTCATCTGTATTCTTACATTTTCGTTCGTTTTTATACGTTTTCGTCCGTTTTCTTACGTTTTCGTTCGTTTTCATACGTTTTCGTCCGTTTTCATTCGTTTTCTTTCGTTTTCGTCCATTTTTCAAACGTTTTTGTCCTTTTCATACATGTTTTTACACTTTCATACGTTTTCTTCCATTTCCATACGTTTTCGTCCGTTTTTTCATTCGTTTTCGTCTGTTTTCAGACGTTTTTGTCCGTTTTTCACGTTTTCGCCCATTTTTAGTCGTTTTCGTCTATTTTCAGACGTTTTCGTCCGTTTTTATACATTTTCATCCGTTTTCTTACGTTTTCATCTGTTTTCTTATGTTTTCGTTCGTTTTCATACGTTTTCGCCTGTTTTAATACGTTTTTGTCCGTTTTCATCTGTTTTTCTTTCGTTTTCGTCCATTTTTAATACGTTTTCGTCCATTTTCAGACGTGTTTTTACGCTTTCATACATTTTCGTCTGTTTTCTTACGTTTTCGTCCGTTTTCATCTGTTTTCTTACGTTTTCGCCCATTTTCGTCCGTTTTCATACGTTTTCGCCTGTTTTAATACGTTTTTGTCCGTTTTCATCTGTTTTTCTTTCGTTTTCGTCCATTTTTAATACGTTTTCGTCCATTTTCAGACGTGTTTTTACGCTTTCATACATTTTCGTCTGTTTTCTTACGTTTTCGTCCGTTTTCTTACGTTTTCGCCCATTTTCGTCCGTTTTCATACGTTTTCGTCAAATTTTTTACGTTTTCGTTCATTTTAATATGTTTTCGTCCGTTTTCTTTCATTTTCGTCCATTTTTCATACGTTTTCTTACGTTTTCGCCAGAAAACATTCATATGAGGTATCACTGGTGATATCACTGGTATCACTGGTGATATCACATTCATATGAGGTAATACCTTTGATATCACATTCACTGGTATCACTGGTGATATCACTGGTATCACTGGTGATATCACATTCATATGAGGTATCACTGGTGATATCACTCGTATCACTGGTGATATCACATTCATATCACAGAAAATCACTTCTGAAAATCACTTGTCATATTCAGAAAATCACTTATGATATTCAGAATATCACTTGTGATATTCTGAATATCACAGAATATTAATTATGATATCCAGAATATCATTTGTGGTACTCAGAATATCACTTGTGATATTCTGAATATCACTGGTATCACTGGTGATATCACTGGTATCACTGGTGATATCACATTCATATGAGGTAATACCTTTGATATCACATTCACTGGTATCACTGGTGATATCACTGGTATCACTGGTGATATCACATTCATATGAGGTATCAGTGGTGATATCACTCGTATCACTGGTGATATCACTGGTGATATCACATTCATATCACAGAAAATCCCTTCTGAAAATCACTTGTCATATTCAGAAAATCACTTATGATATTCAGAATATCACTTGTGATATTCTGAATATCACAGAATATTAATTATGATATCCAGAATATCATTTGTGGTACTCAGAATATCACAGAATATCACTTGTGATATTCTGAATATCACAGAATATTAATTATGATATCCAGAATATCATTTGTGGTACTCAGAATATCACTTGTGATATTCTGAATATCACTGGTATCACTGGTGATATCACATTCATATGAGGTAATACCTTTGATATCACATTCACTGGTATCACTGGTGATATCACATTCATATGAGGTATCACTGGTGATATCACTCGTATCACTGGTATCACTGGTGATATCACATTCATATCACAGAAAATCCCTTCTGAAAATCACTTGTCATATTCAGAAAATCACTTATGATATTCAGAATATCACTTGTGATATTCTGAATATCACTTGTGATATTCTGAATATCACAGAATATTAATTATGATATCCAGAATATCATTTGTGGTACTCAGAATATCACTTGTGATATTATGAATATCACAGAATATCACTTGTGATATTCAGAATATAACTTGTGATATTCATAATATCACTTGTGATATTTATAAACATATGAAAACGTCTGAAAATGGCCAAAAACATTTAAAAACGGACGAAAACGAATGAAAAAACGGACGAAAACGTATGAAAGTGTAAAAACATGTATGAAAAGGACAAAAACGTTTGAAAAATGGACGAAAACGAAAGAAAACGAATGAAAACGGACGAAAACGTATGAAAACGAACGAAAACGTAAGAAAACGGACGAAAACGTATAAAAACGAACGAAAATGTAAGAATACAGATGAAAACATATGAACACAAACGTTAACGGGCGAAAACGTAAGAAAGCAGACGAAATCGTATGAAACCGGACAAAAACGTATGAAAACGGGCGAAAATATATGAAAACGGGCCAAAACGTACTAAAACAGACAAAAACGTATGAAAACGGACGAAAACGTATGAAAACAGACGAAAATGTATGAAAGCGAAAAAAAACTTGTATTGGAAAAAAAAAACGTTCATTAAAAAAAAAAGAAAAAAAAAATGTGAATTTGAACCAAAAAAAAAACAAAAAAAACAAAAAAAAAACAAAAAGAAAAAAAAGAAAAAAAAAAGAAGCGTGAATTTGTAAAAAAAGACACAAAAAAAAAAGAAAAAAAAAAGAAAGAAAAAAAGTGAATAATAAAAAAGACAAAAAGACAAAGAAAAAGAGAAAAAAAAACATGGACTTAGGTTTCCTTATTTAATTTTAGGTTAATCCCCACCATTAGATCAAACTAGATTGATGATGGGGATTTGTCCTTTGGTATGCACCAAAATAGGAGTATGCAAAATAAAGTGGCTTGTTTGTATGTTATGTAAAAGTTGATTATTATTTCTTCTAAAGACGAATAAATATTAATAAAAGATAGCAAAAAGTTACGACAGGTCGCAAGATCGAGGATCTTGGACCAAGCTAGTTGATTTGTAAATTCTTACTTCTGTTAGTAATTCAGAAGGAAGAAAAGGTTTTAACGTTAATAAGATTTTATTTTATTATATATATATATATTTTTTTCACTGGTCTAATTTTTTTTAAATGTCTATTAGGCTCGTGCTGATGAGTTGGAACAAGAAGTTGAAAGATTGACAAAAGAGAATGCCAAACTCAAAAGATCGCATAAAGAGGTAAATTTAACATTAATTTTTTCTTTTGAATCTGTCATTATATTGATAATCTTACATGTATATATATGGCGAAATATATGTAATATGTTTAATCAAGGCACTAGAAAGGTTGCTTTTAATAAATGTGACTTATCTAGCTATCTTTCATATATTTTACTCTTGTGTCATTTATCATTTATGCAATCCACACACTCATATAATATCATTATGTTCTTTTTCTATTTGGCAGTTATGTTCACCTTCTACTGTTCAAGTTCCTAAAAAGCCAATGCTTCATAGAGCAAAAAGTGCTTTTTTCTAGGATGCTTGACAACTTTGTCATCTACCAAGTTTCAGCGATATATTTTCATTACCTTTTTGTAAGAAAGTGAGAATAGTTCTAACAAGAACAATGAGATATATGAAACAATCAATTCAATGTTCGTATGAGAAAGAAAGCACATAATGTATGTATCAAAGATTGCATGGCTTAAATACATAAGAGGTGAGATCTATAAAAAACAACTAGTATCTAAAGTACATATAATCAAATCTCAACCATCCAATCCCCCTCCATCTAATGGCTTAGATGAAACCAAAATATACAAAGAAGGGCAAGATAGTAAAATCACAAAACTCAATAAAAACAAAAAAAAACTGCCATATCACAAAAATTGCCGGATCTCACGCCGGAAAATCATGAATCTCGCCGGATTAATCATGAATCCGACGGATTCATCAACAACACCACCTCCGCCGCCGGAAATCAGATCGGAATCATCATCAACCCAGCCGGAAACATCAATAATCAGATCGGAATCATCAACAAACCCGCCGGATTCTTCAATAAACACGTCAGAAGATGATTTGATTACAGAAGGTGATTTACCAGATGAAGATGAAGATGAAGATGAAGATGCTACACCGTTGGATGGAAGGGGAATGGATGGATGAGATTTTTTGGTTTGTACTTTAGCTAAATGTTGTTTCGTATAGAACTTTTCTCAAATACATAATTAGACATATGAATAACTTTTTGTAATGTGATTTTCTTTTACAAATCATCTTAAAGGACACTTAATCGAACTATCTGGTATTTAGTTTTTCCTTTTAAACGACATTTTTATTAAAACAAGGTAGCAAGAAGCTAGAGAAGAAAAAGTTACATTAAGTTTATACAAACAATTTTTGGGTAACCTATCCAATCTAATCAAACCGGATCGGTTTCATATATTTATGTAGAATCCATGAGTGAGATAAGACCTAGATTTCTTCGACAAGTTGTTGTTTGTATAACTACATCAAAACATGTCTTCAATGTAAAGCTAGGTTTGTTGTGTCACTCAAATTATGGTTACAACCCAGAAAATTCGTATAATAATATTTACAAATTAAGTGTGTTTTAGCTATATATTTTTCGTGCGCCATATTAAGCTTGCATGATTCATGTTTCTTATTTTTCTTGAGTTGTATTCGACCTAAGGATCACTAGAAGAATGCTAGATAAATTTTAGAACGTAAGGATTTGTCGTGAAGATTATGTACCTTGCGTACGCAATAAACCGAACAAACAAATGTACCACGATCAAACGAAGGCTTCAATATTCCAACTCCTATTTTTCTTAGCTCCCTTACACCTCAATGAACTCCAGAAAATTGCTTGATCACGTCCAGAAATCGTATGGAAGGTTTGGTCGATTTTGTTTAGGCGATTTAGGGTTTTGGCGATAAAGGGGGTTAATAAAATAATTTGATTTGCATATATAATTAACAAATCGACATAGGAGGGGGCATGGGATCAGATTTTCGGTTTTAGAATCCCACACAAATTAGGATTGTATTTTTATAATATTTTCCTAATTTATTTTTATAAATATCTTAATTAAAATGATTTTATAAATATATTAAATTTTATTTATTATTTTCAGATTATATATATATATATATATATATATATATATATATATATATATATATATATATATATATATATATCGTGTTACAGCAGAATAACATTGAAATTGAACCACATATATCAGTTAACTGTAAGTTTTCAATTACATATATTTTTTTTTTAATTTTTATGTTATTTTAGTGCATAATTGTGAAAATTATAAAGTAATTAGTGTTATTGTGGAATGGAATGATATTTAATGAATATTAGTGCATCTGAGTAAATAATATGTTATAGCATTTATTTGAATGAATAAGTGCATCAGTATAAACAATATGTAAACAAGTGTAGATGATTAGATTATAATGAATTTAATTTACAACATATTTTTGTTAGATTAGAGCATCGTGATATATTAATGCATCCATTGTGTATTACTAGAGCATCGCGTGACATGTTTCATCATTTGTTTGTTTGATTAATGCATCAGCATTTAATGTTATGGTATAGTTGTTAGAATGATTAGAGTATCTAGTTACAAAATTAAGGCATCCGGAGTGTATGGTTAGAGCATATAGTTACAAAATTAAGGCATCCGGAGTGTATGGTTAGTGCCCGATAAAGCTACCATGGAACACGCGATAATCCTATCAACCGAATCCAAAAGCAAAAAAGACATAGAAGGAGCGCAAAACCTTTTGAGAATTGCAATGCAGGTGCTTCTTTTTTACTATTATTATGTGTTATTTAAAATATCAGTGTGTCTTAACACTTAATCATGATCAATGGGTCGAAAGTCGCCGGTTATTGCAGCTACTTAGACTTATAAGGGAGGGATTGCCTTAGCGCGAATGCTACAATTATAAGTGTATCTGTATTTGTGTTTGTTTAGGGCAAAATACTCCTACAACTATCAATAATGAGTCTAAAATAAGCGTTATCGCATCTACTTGCATGTTTAGTGCATCCATTTGCATGTTTAGTGCATCTATTTGGACATATTAGTGCATCCATTTGCATGTTTAGTGCATCCATTTACATTTAATTTGATGCACAGAAGGCAGTTGCTAGTTATGAAGGAACTTGGTGGTATTTGTTGGATGAAGCCTTTTTTAGCGTTGAAGTAGCTGCACTTGTGATTCGTTACAAGGAGTTGATTGATTCGGTGCTTGATGTTGTTAGGAAAGAGGCTGAGAATTGTGATTCGTTACAAGGTATATATATTTTGGTTTTCTTGTTAATGATCGTGTCGGTTTTTTGCTTAGTAGTTGTCTTATCTATTTATGGTTATGATCTAGATCTGAGAAAGACAACACTAATCGACACATTCATAAGTAAATTGTTCATAAAGTCCCTCAACTACAAGTGACAAAAAGGTTTTTCTTATGCATCTTTTAAACTATATACATGCTGTGCAGTCCTATATGTATATGATCTTACAGGTAAAATGCAGGATTCGGAGGTTATAGTGCCCGATAAAGCTACCATGGAACACACGATAATCCTATCAACCGAATCTAAAAGCAAAAAAGACATAGAAGGAGCGCAAAACCTTTTGAGAATTGCAATGCAGGTGCTTATTTTTTACTATTATTCTGTGTTATTTAAAATATCAGTGTGTCTATCATGATCAATGGGTCGAAAGTCGCCGGTTATTGCAGCTACTTAGGCCTATAAGGGAGGGATTGCCTTAGCGCAAATGCTACAATTATAACTGTATCTGTATTTGTGTTTGTTTAGGGCAAAATACTCCTACAACTACCAATAATTAGTCTAAAATAAGCGTTATCGCATCTACTTGCATGTTTAGTGCATCCATTTGCATGTTTAGTGCATCTATTTGGACATATTAGTGCATCCATTTGCATGTTTAGCGCATCTACTAACGTTACAGCAGAAAAATGCAAACATTGAAAGAGCTCGAGTAAAGGTATTAACTTATAATACAGATCTTAGAGACTTAGACACCATCAAACAACTGATTGAACACAAAAACCAACTGTTTCTTTCTTTCTAGTTATTGTAAGTTTTGATCTACACATGTTTCTTTCTTTATAGTTAATTACCAACTGTTTTCTTTCTAATTTAATTGTAGTAAAACTTGATTTATCATTAATTTTAATTAGAAACATTATCATACTTGAACAATTTGATTTGATGTTTACTGGTTGTTGTAAATTCTGTTAGTTGAACAATGGATAGGAAAAACAATGCTAGTTATGTACAATCATGTCAGTAGTACATTTTTTTTAAGTTATATATGGAATGGGCAAATATGATATTATGAAAATCAATGGATGAATGTGAAATTTTGAACCCTTTGAAGGGTAATTATTCTGGTTGGAGTAATTTGTTTTGGCATAGAGCCTGGTCTTTTTATTTAGTTCTGATTCTGTTTTCCTGTTTCTTTTTTCTTGTACTTGATGTGATATCAACTGATAAGTATGCATATGCTATATTTGTAGATGCTAATGGGAGGAGGTGGATGTATTTCAGTTGGGGGTCCTAGAAAAGGGATGTACTCACGGCTTTGTAAGTTACTATTCATACCATATGTTTGTGGTATTCTTATATCTTACAGATAGAATGTGCTTTAGTTTGACTCTCCCGTTCTCTATTTGTTTATAATTGTGTTGAATAGATCTTAACGTCTTGAATGAGTACCCAAATGTGTATTCATTTTCAGCATTCAATTCTATCTACAAGCACACTGCCGTTTTTGGAATCCAAGCTACTGCTGTAAGATATCATTATAAAGGTTCATATATTTATTTTCATATGTTGCATTTAATATTTTGATAAATTTGATACAGAGTTATGAGTTTGCACCGAAAGCCATTGATGTAGCAGCTAAAGAACTTACTGGGGTTGCCACTAACGGTGCAGGTATGCTTTTTGACATACCTTTACTAATTGTTTCATGTTCTGTGTTGCACCATATTTGATCAAAAGTGGCAAATGGGTAACTTTATTAGTTAAATTTTACAGATTATTATTATATCAAGTCATTGACAGTTAATTTTCAAATAAGGGATTTATGAAGCTGTATGCTTTAGAATTACACTTTTGGCCCGTCTAACACTTTTTTCCGTTTCTTTTTAAGCTATTTCAGTTTACACATTTGACCTATATTGGATATATTGTAACCAATTGACTTGTTGTGTTGTTGTACAAGGGAGCTCTGTGAGGTTGTATCCGACTTGCATACGAAACAAAGTAGAGGCTGCCATGTGTTTGCAGGTACATGGTTTTATTGTCTATGCAGTAGGTTAGATTAACATGGCTAGTTTGAATCTATTTATACTTTTATATGTCAAAAATCAGTAAACCGTTTAGCAAGTCATTGGAACAATCATGGGACTAATGCATCTCCATCTTATAATTTGTTGCAGCTATTAACAGTTATATCTAGTATCGATGACTTGAACTACCCAGAAAAGATGGACACTTATTATATTGTGACATCAAAGAGGATTGCAACAAGTCCTGTTTGGAGGTTTATGATTGTGATGCTTCTCTTTTGAAGGATGGTTACTGTGATGATAATAAGTACCCACTACAGTATGTAAAATATTTTGAACGTGGGACACATACTACAAGCACCGCATCTGGAGTGTTTGTGAAGGATGCACAAGCGTTTGGTGGTGTTGATGTGAAGCTACGTAATGTGAAGATACAATTACGTAGCTGGAATTGATAATTCACTTGTTGCACTATCTATATGATAATTATTTAAATATCTTGTAACTGTATGTTGTATATTTATGAACTTGTTTCTTTTGTGAATGTCATATAACTGTATGTTGCATATGTAATTGTCAACGACAATTAAGCACAATAAAATATAAATTTTTACCATTTTCATAGCAGGCTCGTTATGTGATTTTTAAAAGCTACTGCATTTTATGAGAAAAAAAACGGACAGATGGAATCAGATAAAGAAGAAAAGAAAAAATAGAAAAAAATAGGCATTTTATATCATAAGGTTAGATTTAGGTGGCATTTACAAAACTTACCTTAAAAAATGAAAAATGTTACAATGAGGCCCCTTGAGTTGGGAGGGAAAAAAGGGAAGGGAAGAAGGAAAGATTTATAAGGCTTTTCTCACTTTTCTCTTGAGATTAACTTTTCTAAAGAACTGATATCTATATATATATATATATATATATATATATATATATATATATATATATATATATATATATGTGTGTGTGTGTGTGTGTGTGTATGTGAATTAATAATTTTTGGACATTCAGAAATAATATAATGTTGTCCCAGAAATTAATTCGTTTCATATATAGTTCGTTTTCAGATGTTTGGAATCGTTTCAGAATTTTATAAGTGATTTTATTATGTTTTATGATTTCAGGGGCAATTTGGTAATTTTACAGGTTATCTGAATTTCAGGTATTACAACTTCTTCCCCACTAACAAAAAATTTCGTCCTCGAAATTTGCAGAAAGCAGAAAGAAAATAGGACGGAAACTAAACAAAGATATACCAGACCTAATAGATGATAATCGGATTTTCTCGGAAGAGACGTAAGAATTACACAGGATTTTGACGGATATGCCGTCCACAGAATTTGAATTGACAGATCAGATTAGAACGTACAGAAATAGGTTATCGATCACATCAATTGGAAGAAGTATGATAACAGAACCTAAGATTATTATCAGAAGTTCAGAGGTCAGCAGAATGCGTGACTAGAATCCAGGCGTATCAATTCACAGAACGGTGGAAGCAGATTACGCGTACAGTCAGAATGAACTTACAGTCTCACTAATGCAGATAATCTCAAATAGTTATCAGAATTTCTAAAGTTCTAAGGCACTTCTCGAAATATCCTATGCCCACAACAAGTACACGTTATATGATGTAAGTATTATCACGTTGGCCAGACGTCATAATACTGGCATCATATAATATGCCCTCATGATGGTTATACTTTATCTCAAGTCGTGAACAAAATCACTTATCTTAATCCACCTAATCTTTCTACAGTCTCAGAGGTCATCAAAATCAAATACCATAACTAAGAGGAGAACGAACTACTCGAAAGAGTTAACGGAACAGATCTATAATGTTTATCAGGATTGAATACGTCGCCAATAGCGTCAATCCTTCATCACTCATCAGAATCAACCCAGGCAATATTAGTGGTTGCTTCAAAATTCTCATAACAAACCATCATCCAACATACGCAAAATCTACACAAAACGGAATTACTAGTAGGGAAACAAAATCTTTCAGAGGTGATGAAGCGAAAAGTGTACCGCTTTTAGGGGGTCATTTAAGCCCTAAATCGTATTTATTTGATCAAATATTGCCCTAAATCGTTCCTTTTGTCATTTTAGGTACTTTGGAGAAGAAATCTGGAAAAGGAAGCATTTTGGACGTTTTTGGAGCATAAAAGTGAAGAAAACGACAAAGTCTCAAAATCGGCTGAAAAGTACCTTTGACGGCGTCAGGGATTGCCATGGACGGCGTCACGGCTTGGCAAGAAAAAGGAGGATATGAAAATTACTCATGATAAGCCAGAGAATTTTGCATGAAAAATCTGACGGCGTCACCCTTTGAAGTGATCAAGGTTGTCACGGCTTAATTTAAAGAGGGACGGCGTCAAGCTTATTTCTGACGGCGTCAAGCCTTGATAAGCCAGAACGGATTTTGGAGGTCTAAAGAGGGACGGCGTCAGGAAGGCCATCCGGGAACCCTAAAAGCGGCGAGGTGACGGCGTCAGAATCTACAACGTGACGCCGTCAGCCATTGATCTCTATATATAGTTTTGCAATTTTTTGTCATTAGTGTGGAACTTTGTGTGTAATTTTGGGAGGAAACCCTAAGACGATTTTAGCAGCTTTTTCAAGGCTTTTTGCCTTGAGATCTTCCATGTTACATTGAAGATAAGTTATCAATTAATCATTCAATATGTCTATGTGTTGTTTGATTCTATCTTGTTCTTGTCTTTTGTTTAACATGCTAGGTTAGGTTTTCTTTGTGTTTGCTTAGATCTAATGAAACCTAGCTATTGATTGTTGGTTATTAGTGTGTTATTAATTGTATGGGATGATTGTTCATCTATGTTAGGCTTAAGAAAACTGGCTAACTTCCTATTCGGTAACTTGCTTGAACGTCTTAAGAAACATGAACCAATGCGTACTAAGGTTTTTATGGTTGTATTTAATGCATGAGCGAATTCTAGTGATCCCATGTTAGGAGCTTCTTAGCCGTCTCGACATAGGAGTGAAGTAGGAGTTCATAGAGTTGGGGAAGTACGTACGCCACCCCACGAATGGTATTAAGGAATACACCCGTCATCCACGCGATTAATACACACTAATCAACCGGTAAAAGATAGTTAGGGAGTAAGGAAATCTAAGTAAACACATTTCTCTCCACATAAGTTTTACCACATTTTCATTTTCTGTCATTTTATTTTATTTGCATTCGTAGTTACTTGGGTTAGTTGACTAGCAACTAATTCCGCCCACTCTTTCAAACCTGAGATTTTACTTGCTTTCATAAAATTATAAAAACATAAAAAGAATCTTCTCTCACCCTTAGACCTATTAGAGTAGTTTTTCATACCTAACGAGCACTATTCCCTGTGGAGAACGATCAATCCCCCGTACTTACCACTACACTATACTACATCGGTCAGGTACACTGCCTGGTGGGGTTGTAAGCCTCTTGAGATCCCTCGAGAGGTAAAACCTGTTGTAAGGTTGCAAAACCACGCATCAAGTTTTTGGCGCCGCTGCCGGGGAATAGTTATTGTTTAGGTTGAATTTTTATTTTATAGGTCTACTCACTAGATTCCGTTCTAGTGAGATCTTTATTTTATTTTTCTAGGTTTTCTTTAGTCTATCTTATTTCTTTGTATTTTTGTTTGTGACACCTTCCACCTGCCTCATGAGTAATAGAGATCGCTTGATCCCTGTTATTCGTATTTTCCGCCATGCAAATTTCCAACTACCTGTTCCCGCCCCCATCATAGAAAACAATAACCTTTCACCCGACCACCACTTTGGTAACAATTCTGAGATGGAGGAGTCTGACCATGAGAATGACTATGTTAGTCCGTTTTACTACTCAGACTCCGATGAGGATGCCGGTAATGGAGAAGTAGTTAACGAGGAATGGGGAAAAGAGGAGATTGATCCCTTTAAATATGTTGACCCTAGGACTAAGATCGAGAAGGATAGCCTCTTTAACATGCAATTTCCGTGTAAGATTGGTTATCATGATTTTTATGCTTATCTTAACTCATCTTTGCCTATGAACATTATCTCTCGCGCTAATTATAATAAAATCATGGTAGATGAGCTAGAATATCAAGGAGACAACATTGTTGCTAGGACTAAGCCACTACACGTATTCGTGGGAAGTTTTGTGTATTTGGTGGATTTTATGGTTATGGAGAACTTAGGAGAATTCATTGATAACAAATTAACCCAAGTCATTTTTGGAGAACCCTTCAAAAGGTTGACCAACCTTGACGAAAAACTTGTGGACGGGTTAATTACATTCTCCGATGGGGATGAAGATTTTACTTACCAAATGCCCCGAGCACATCCTAGGTTTAAGAACTACTCCATTGAATCTTGCAATAGACTTGTGCCTCTTGATTTGTTAAGTGAGAATGATAAGAGGAAGGGGCTCAAATATCCACATGAGAAAAACAAGAGATACTATCATGGATGTTTGGAGCTGAATGATGAATACAAGAAAGATTAGGCAACAATTAGATGGCTCACACTCGGATACGTGAGCATAAGCGACACTAGATGAGCCTTACTTTGAGTCTAGCTACAAGACTCGTTAATAAAGAAAAGCGCTTCTTGGGAGGCAACCCAAGCTTTATTTGCTTTGTGTGTTTATTTATTTGTTTGTTTGATTTTATTTGTTTCCGTGTGTATGTTTAATTTTATTATTATTAATTCATGTTCAAAACTAAATTGTGAAAATGCTTTATCTTTTTTAACTTCGTCTTAACTACATATAAAGGTATTTTGCAAAAGTTAAGTGTAAGGGAAATCCAAATCGGTTTATTAGAACAAATGAACATGAATCGTAATAATATTAAATTAACATACATATTAGTATTTGTTTGAATCAAATGCTTGTATCGAGTCATGATGATGTTTTGCAGGATTTCCAGGAAGTAAGGTATAGTTTTTTCCAGAAATTTTACGGAAACTTAACATGAGAATTCTGTCAGATCATTTCTGACGGCGTCAGGCTTTACAACCTGACGGCGTCAGGGTTAATTTTCTGAAAATTTTTGAAAGTTTTGTTTTCATAAAAAGTTTTTATTAAATCTATAACTTATAATCTCCAGGAATCTGCAAAATTATCATTCCACAAGCATTATATCCTTATATAGAGTTTATCCCGCCGATGTTATGCAGGTTTTCGTGTTTGTTTTCTCAGGTTTAACAGGTTATTTTGGACAAGGAAATGTTTGTTGGATCAAGCTTATGGCGATGCATTAGTCATGGAGCTTCAACATTACTTTGAAAGAAGATCTAACCGTGTTACCACATTATCCACCGAGCGAATCAGGGGAGTATTTGATTTCATTCTTTTACCTTATTACTTTTACATCTTGTTATTTGAACATTGGGGACAATGTTCATCTTAAGTGTAAGGGGGGGGGGGGGGTAAAAGTACGATTAGAGAATGCAATTGCACTTGATTTTTGTTTGTTTGATAGTTGATGTGTAATAAAACTGAGATAAATACCTGTTAGGGCAATTTTAGTGCCAAATTTAAAATTTTTTACAACACTTAGGAGTGAAACTTTGATCTAATGAGCGTCTCACGGATAGGAGTTATATGACTAGCACAAAAACCGTACCACTAAAAAATTTTCCACCCCCAAATATGTGAGGTTCGCCCCTAGAATTGGTAGGAAAAGCATTTATGCTATGATGTGTGTACCGGTAGCACTTAGATTCTAGAACTTGCGTTAGGACCATTCCAAGGCCACAAGTGAGACTACATTCGTGTAGTTAGATTTACTACATGATAAGAGGCATTAGGATTAACCCATTGTTTTACACCTGTGTTTTTGTTATAATTACTTTGGCTACATTGGTCAAGTAATTCTCCCACACCCTTTGCGTTGTACTCATTTTTAGTACACGATACCCCTAGTATACCCCTCAGAGCCTATCTTTTCGTTTCGACCTTTAAGCATTTTACTTAAAGGAAGAATTTGTTTACACCCCACTAAAATGTACACCCAAATCGCCTTAGCCTACCTTGTATGCACTCATTTTTAGTGCATTATTGTTACAACATTTGTTTAAACCCAAGTTAATTATCTAGTTGATTACATGGTTGCTAAGTCGAGTCATATCCTTGTACATATTGTTTTGGGACGATTGGGACTCATGGGTAAAGTACTAGTGTAATGGAGTAATGGGGAAGAACAACATTATTACCCTCATATGTGCTAAATATTTTTAAAAGTATTCCAAGTGTTTCAATTATCTTAATTCGAGTCATTAGAATAGTTATTTGTAAAGTTATGTAAAAGTTCAAGTGTAAGGGGAATGCAATGCCCCTATGATGTATTATTTTGGATGGTAGGGCAAAAGTGTATGCAAAAAAAAAAAAAAAAAAAAAAAAAAAAAAAAAAAAAAAACGAAAAATAGAAAAAACATACGGACTACCATCCCGTTTCATTTTTTGTTTGTTTTATGTTTTTGTTATTTTGTTTTTAGCTTAAGATTGAGTCGAGTCTTGGCTTAGCAACATTGTATAGTACATGTAATTGATCAAGATCTTTAACTCGCCACCAGTAAAATATCCTTTATCCTACAAAACCGTGTTTTCCTTTTCCCTACACCTAACGTTATAACCCATGTAAAAGCCCTCTTTGATAGTTTATCTTAGGTGCTTACGCCTAGTGGAGGAGGTTTTTGATCCTTTCCCAAGCCTATGGTAATCTATTTGCTATGACAGGTAGTGAGAGATATTATCCGTTTTCATTTATGAGATTTATTTTGATGACACTTGAGAGATGTGAGTATCTAAACACTACTTGTGAGGTGCTAGTTTGTAATCTCCGTGCTTATTATGATTAAAGCGGAACGACTATATGTTGCAATTACTTTTATGTTAGCATTAAATGACCCCTAACTTGTATTTTGATTAGAATAAAAGCGCATTTGCTTGAGGACAAGCAAATCTCAAGTGTAAGGGTATTTGATGAAGCGAAAAGTGTACCGCTTTTAGGGGGTCATTTAAGCCCTAAATCGTATTTATTTGATCAAATATTGCCCTAAATCGTTCCTTTTGTCATTTTAGGTACTTTGGAGAAGAAATCTGGAAAAGGAAGCATTTTGGACGTTTTTGGAGCATAAAAGTGAAGAAAACGACAAAGTCTCAAAATCGGCTGAAAAGTACCTTTGACGGCGTCAGGGATTGCCCTGGATGGCGTCACGGCTTGGCAAGAAAAAGGAGGATATGAAAATTGCTCATGATAAGCCAGAGAATTTTGCATGAAAAATCTGACGGCGTCACCCTTTGAAGTGATCAAGGTCGTCATGGCTTAATTTAAAGAGGGACGGCGTCAAGCTTATTTCTGACGGCGTCAAGCCTTGATAAGCCAGAACGGATTTTGGAGGTCTAAAGAGGGACGGCGTCAGGAAGGCCATCCGGGAACCCTAAAAGCGGCGAGGTGACGGCGTCAGAATCTACAACGTGACGCCGTCAGCCATTGATCTCTATATATAGTTTTGCAATTTTTTGTCATTAGTGTGGAACTTTGTGTGTAATTTTGGGAGGAAACCCTAAGACGATTTTAGCAGCTTTTTCAAGGCTTTTTGCCTTGAGATCTTCCATGTTACATTGAAGATAAGTTATCAATTAATCATTCAATATGTCTATGTGTTGTTTGATTCTATCTTGTTCTTGTCTTTTGTTTAACATGCTAGGCTAGGTTTTCTTTGTGTTTGCTTAGATCTAATGAAACCTAGCTATTGATTGTTGGTTATTAGTGTGTTATTAATTGTATGGGATGATTGTTCATCTATGTTAGGCTTAAGAAAACTGGCTAACTTCCTATTCGGTAACTTGCTTGAATGTTTTAAGAAACATGAACCAATGCGTACTAAGGTTTTTATGGTTGTATTTAATGCATGAGCGAATTCTAGTGATCCCATGTTAGGAGCTTCTTAGCCGGCTCGACATAGGAGTGAAGTAGGAGTTCATAGAGTTGGGGAAGTACGTACGCCACCCCACGAATGGTATTAAGGAATACACCCGTCATCCACGCGATTAATACACACTAATCAACCGGTAAAAGATAGTTAGGGAGTAAGGAAATCTAAGTAAACACATTTCTCTCCACATAAGTTTTACCACATTTTCATTTTCTGTCATTTTATTTTATTTGCATTCGTAGTTACTTGGGTTAGTTGACTAGCAACTAATTCCGCCCACTCTTTCAAACCTGAGATTTTACTTGCTTTCATAAAATTATAAAAACATAAAAAGAATCTTCTCTCACCCTTAGACCTATTAGAGTAGTTTTTCATACCTAACGAACACTATTCCCTGTGGAGAACGATCAATCCCCCGTACTTACCACTACACTATACTACATCGGTCAGGTACACTGCCTGGTGGGGTTGTAAGCCTCTTGAGATCCCTCGAGAGGTAAAACCTGTTGTAAGGTTGCAAAACCACGCATCAAGAGGATCTTATTATCAGGTAACGGAAACTTAAGTAGGTCAAGGGAAAAATGAATTACGTCATCCATAGCTTCATTCTTCACAGAATCGACTCTTCCATACACAAACTTTCGCTTCAGAAATATCATACATTCAATACATGATTTCAAATTCCAAGTAGTCTGTCTACGTCTGTCCATATGATCACAGAGTGGAAAGGAAATATAAACTTGAGTCTGGTCCCTCAAGCCTTCAGCACTTATTCTGGACACTGTGGTGTAGAACGTGAATCTCTGACATGGTCATTGTGCATCTTCCATTCGCGAGTCTGCTTCTGCTCACAATTCATCTTAGTGCAACTGAAATGAATAGTGAAGCAAGACTGTGCGTCTTAGCCAGGTCTTCCAGCACAGTTCGAAATTCGCCAACTCAAACTGCTGTCATCACAGGATACGTGGTAGTGTTGTCTGCTACAATCTCTGGACGCCAATCGAATCTACTCTTCCAGAACAAGGGTCATTTAACAAGATGATCTACATGTTCCTCGTTCGTCTCTGAGTACAACACACTGTCATACTATGACAATTGTCCAATTACTCGCGAAAACATGATCCTATTAGCCAATACAATTGGCATTATTTAAAACTTATAGTGGTCACAACGAGTACGAAAACAGCTTCATGAATCGTTTCAGGGAAAACTTCATATCTACTTCACATCACCAATCTCCCTCTTCATGCATAAACCGAAATGCTTCACGGAGGTTACTCTCAGTTAGTCATCTCCCTTCTTAGAAGTTCTTGTGGTTGCTTCTTCAGTCCTTCAAACATTAAATGAGGCCGTCTGATACGGAATTTACAAAGATAGAACAAATCAATCATTGACACGCGGAAATGAAAAAATGATTACGGGTAGTGATACGGTTAGGTTTACGATAGTTGATACGCTGACGCAGAATTTTCTCTTTCTTCTTCATAAACTAATAGGGGTATTCAAAGTAAACACTGAGGTGAACAAGGTCATATTCCATCAGCTTCTTCAATCTCTCAACTTCTATAGCATCATGGTTCGTCAAATGAGATCAGTTCAAAGTCAATTCCACTTCTCAAGCAGGAGGGAAACCCATGAGTTTCATCAGAAACACTAGAAAATTTGTACAACAAAACTTCCAATGCCAAAGCTTTCTAAGGGGTGGATAATAATAGGTGTCAGGAGAGATTTGACAATCAAATGAGATCGAGGTAACTGTTTAGGATGCAAATAGATTTCTGAAGTCACATATCAGATACGGTAATCCTTGGCAGCTTATGAGGGCCAGCCAATCCATAACTTAAAGACCTCAAAATCGAATGTATCAAAAGTAAACGGATTCGTAGGATGAGCACGGTCGCCAAGCCAGACGGATAGCTCATATATCAAGGTCAAGTACATGGTTCATCAGAGTGTGGAAATAGATAAGCGAACAATTCAAGGTGTTGGAGTCTTGTTTAGCTATTTAGCATAAGTGGCAGGTAGGTTGTGAATCATTGGTAATACGAATATCGTATAATTGTTAAAAGTGAGGCATATAGAAGCTCAGTTAACAATTTCATATCGAGACAAAATTATCGTCATATCCTTCCAAAGGAAACTAGTTGGCGGCAAGATTCATTATTCAAAGGGAGGGAATAAACTTCTATATCCATGGTTAATAACCACCAGAGTTTTCATAGGAGTAGTAATGGATTTGCAAGACAGAGTAGTATCAGGTGATACATTTATATTCAGCACAGGTAATTGAATTCATAGAATGTGTCAAACACATTAAGGTTAAATGACCTTCGGGATAATTGGAGAAGTATCAAACTGTTTATCACAAGGCTTCTCATGGGAACAGAGATGGTTAAGACGAAATCAATTTGTGTCAGAAAATTCATAGATGATTATCAAAAGCAAGAGAGAAATAACAGAATATATCAAGTATATCATCGTCATGGAGATTCTCAGAATGCCCGAAGAGGCATCAGAATGATTAACAAAAGGTTCAGAGGTTGGAGTCGGAATCTGAAGACAAGGATCAGATATTGTCAGGCAATTACTATGCAATTCTCAATGCTTTCAAGATTTAATTGGGTTTCAAATCTTAGGTGGTGCAAGGCATAAGCTTTCAATTTCCAAAAGTGATCTCAACAAGCTTTAACCAAAAGCAAGGCACGAATCAGAGTGATGCGGAAGCAATGCTACTTAAACAAATGCCTTATAGTCTACCCACTCCTCACCGGTCAGAATCTTAAGTTCCTATAGGGAAATCCTAAAGCAATTTCTTACAGGTTATCTTATGAGCACCTACAGTGGAAACTTAGTGGTCCAAACTTCACAGGCCAAGGGTAAATGTATGCTTTGTTTTAACCTGTCTCTGAAACCATAAATTGTAACACCCCAACCCGATAAGGGTAAAGATATCACAATAATGGTTTCATATCAGATCAAAACAAAGCATACATCTATAGTAATACAAGAATTCTCAAAGGTTACAAATGAAGTACAGAAACTACAAGGTTACAAATGAAACTTCCGATAAACTCTAATTCTAACAGAATAATAACTTCTAGTTATTTCTAATCCAGAATAGCTATCACGTCTTCTAAGTCCAAGGTACTCTCCACTCCTTCCCAGCTTCCTACTAAAACCTGCCGCAGGAAAAGAAATGCGGCTGAGCTACGAGAGCTCAGTGAACAGATATAACGATAACAAAGCAGTAGTGGAGAAAAGTACAACGTAACAGAAATAAAGGTCATGCAGATGTAATATGGGTTAAGGAATAAGTAAAGGAATAAGAGTAAAGGAAAAAGAAAAAAAACAGTAATCCACCACGAGCCCAGAACAGATAATATAATAACCATGTTGCCATATCAGTAATCCAGAGGGGATGCCTCTTCAAGTAACCAGATAATATGAGGGGTGTCCTCATGTATCAAATGGAGTAGCTAGCTCCCAGATATGTGAAAGACGTGTATCGCACACACCATCAGTCACCAGATATATATATAACAGATAAACGGATACATATAACAGAAATCAGATCAGATCTAGGATGCATCCATACGCCCCAGGTGGCCAGAGTCTACCAATACTCACCAGATAAAATAAAGTCAGGGACGGAACAGGTCATCACTCTCCTGCCCTAGAGTCATGCCATCGGTGCATCAATGACATGGACATGAAACCCTCATGCCTAGTGAAACAGATAGTGGCTCGGGTATCAAACCGTGGGTCAAGGTCAAATACCATGTCATAATCAGAGTGTCATAACAAAAGGTTCAATATCAGAGGGTTCAATATCAGAGGTCAATATCAGAAGGTCAATATCAGAGTTTCATAGCAACAGTTCATTTAAAAAGGTTTCTATTAAAAGTCCATTTGAAGCAAACTTTCAATAATGGTGCTCATAAAAATGATCTTACAAAATAGTCTTCATAAAAATGGTCTTTCAAAACGGTTTTCATAAAGATAGTCTTAAAAATAGTTTTCTTAAAAATTGGTAGAATTTCATATAAAAGTAGTATCGTATCGTACTCAAAACATCATTTTAAACAATTGATTTTTCTCAAAACATTTCCAGGTCATAATTAAAAGGTTTCCACATCATAGATTTATATCAGAGGTCATAACAAAGGGAATCATAGGATAGGTTCAAAGCAAAGAGGATTATAATAAGGACATCAACTCAGAAGTAAAACAGATCAGAACATGAGAGAGATCATAGAAGGCTCACAAAACAAAGAGATCACATGAAAGGTTCACAAACAGAAGGGAACATAGCAATGGTATGGGGAATCCTAATATGGAACAAGATTAAATCAGAAAGAAGGGAGAGAAAACACCCTTACTGAAAAAGGGCAGAATATCTGTACCTTATTAGCAAAGCAGAATAAGCAAAACAGACACGGAACAGACATCAGGACTTCTCCTTCTTCACACCTAAAGAAGTAGAAGACGGAATTACTACAGATTCTAGTTCAGATTATTACTTTTAGTTTACCTATCCATTTTAAGTAACTTTCTATTTTTGGTAACTTTCCAGATTTAGTAACTTTCTATTTTTAGCAGGTTTTCAGAATTAACAGATTTCCATATTTAACCAGATATTAATATCTCAGATTATGTTAAGTCCTTATTTAAGGCTTATTATGGTATTAAGGTATCTTTTAGCAGGTTACAAAAGTTTAGGGTTTATTATGACAGATTTTCATAGTTCAGGGTTTTAATTGTAAATTCATCTAATTCAAAGGCATAAAGTGAAAATACTTTAAGTTACTGACTTAAATACTTATTTTATTCAGAATGACATCTTAATCCTTTTCGTTTCACAATTTACAGATTATACCCCTCTAGTTACCATATTTACAAAACAAACCCTAGATTTACATAAGGGTAAAGGCCATAAAATAACAACTTACTTTCTAAATTTTACCGAGATGAAACACTTACTTTTTTATCAACATTTAAGCCAACGAACTTTCAAATATTGTTCTGAAGTGAAACACTTACTTTTTATCAACATTTAAGCCAACAAACTTTCAAATATTGTTCTGAGATGAAACACTTTTTTCAAGGGTATTTTTGTTGACCTCAGAACAATATTTGAAAGTTTCGTTGGCTTAAATGTTGATAAAAAAGTAAGTGTTTCACCTCAGAACAATATTTGAAAGTTCGTTGGCTTAAATGTTGATAAAAAAGTAAGTGTTTCATCTCGGTAAAATTTAGAAAGTAAGTTGTTATTTTATGGCCTTTACCCTTTACATAATTTACAAATTAAACCCTACAATATCCATATTTACCAAACAAGCATCTTATTTTACATAATTACAGAATGTAACATCAGAATTAAGTATATTACAGATCAGATCCCTCAGAATTCAGAATTTACATAAATGGTCCTTTAAGTTTACAAAACTTATAAATTAAATCATAATTTCATAACAATTACATATTAAGCCCATAAATCCTCAAAATTACACATTACAATTTTAATATCGGTATTTACTCAGAATAACATCAAGATTCCAGAATTTACACTTTTAGTCCCTCTATTTTATTTAATTACAAATCGTACGTTATAAATACCATTTATTCATTTTATTGCAATATTTACACTTAGGACCCTCAAGTTATATTTTTCCTACATTCCTACAGACTTATATAACATTACAAAAATATCCCAGAAGTTTCAAAGTTGGCAAAACATACCCTTATAATTATTTAAACCAATCGGATTTACTTTTTTGATTGCAAAACCAAACCCTAATTTTATCCCATCATTAAACCATCATGACACAATCATTGTAACATTAAATAAATCAGATTCATATCATAAAAACCTAACACTAATTCGTTCTAGGGTTTTTCTCAAATTTTCTTTATGTTTTTATTAAATCCGATACATTCAAAGTTCCAAATCAATTCGAATAAGCTTCTACAAATCAGATGGCTATTTTTATAGGCTTATATTATCATCATAGAACATGTAAAAATTATGGTTACAACCCAGAAAATTCGTATAATAATATTTACAAATTAAGTGTGTTTTAGCTATATATTTTTCGTGCGTCATATTAAGCTTGCATGATTCATGTTTCTTATTTTCCTTGAGTTGTATTCGACCTAAGGATCACTAGAAGAATGCTAGATAAATTTTAGAACATAAGGATTTGTCGTGAAGATTATGTACCTTGCGTACGCAATAAACCGAACAAACAAATGTACCACAATCAAACGAAGGTTTCAATATTCCAAATCCTATTTTTCTTAGCTCCCTTACACCTGAATGAACTCCATAAAATTGCTTGATCACGTCCAGAAATCGTATGGAAGGTTTGGTCGATTTTGTTTAGGCGATTTAGGGTTTTGGCGATAAAGGGGGTTAATAAAATAATTTGATTTGCATATATAATTAACAAACCGACATAGGAGGGGGCATGGGATCAGATTTTCGGTTTTAGAATCCCATACAAATTAGGATTGTATTTTTATAATATTTTCCTAATTTATTTTTATAAATATCTTAATTAAAATGATTTTATAAATATATTAAATATTATTTATTATTTTTGGATTATATATATATTATAATATATATATATATATATATATATATATATATATATATATATATATATATATATTATATATTGTGTGTGTGTGTGTGTGTGTGTGTGTGTATGTGAATTAATAATTTTTGGACATTCAGAAATAATATAATGTTGTTCCAGAAACTAATTCGTTTCATATATAGTTCGTTTTCAGAAGTTTGGAATCGTTTCAGAATTTTATAAGTGATTTTATTATGTTTTATGATTTCAGGGGCAATTTGGTAATTTTACAGGTTATCTGAATTTCAGGTATTACACCAGGTCACCAATTGCAGAGCTCTTGTGATCACTTAAGGGGAATGGCTCCCTTGTTTGCTTAGCCTTGTGACAGATGTCACAAGGAGAGACATGAAACCCTTTAGTGAATTTAAGATCAGGTTGAAGGAGGCTGACAGCTTGGTCAGAGGGATGACCAAGCCTGTTATGCCACAAGGACTTAGACACATAACATTTAACATATAGATTACCTACCACAGAAGGATGAGTAGGACAATCAAACAAGTATAGGCCACCAGTTTCACTCCCAGTCCCCATGAGTTTGTTTTGAGTCATGTCCTGAATATAGCATTTAGTTTCATCAAACCCGACAAACATTCTACTATCCTTGATAAGTTTATGAACAGATAACAAACTGACACAGTATTCAGGGACAACCAACACATCATATAGGATAACATTAGCAGACAGTTTCAGGTTTCCAATACACTTAATTTTAGCCAAAGTACCATTGGGATGACCAACAGTGAGATTAAGGTCTGATATATCAGTTATATTAAACATGTTTAAGGTGTTGAAAGTCATGTGTTGGTTGGCACCAGAATCAATGATCCACCCAATATTAACGTTAAGAACAAAGGTGTTGTTATTATAAAATTTGTGAAAATTAACATTGAAAAAAACATTGTTGTTTAAAAAACTAGCCATACCTGAAAGGTTGGTCTGCACACTGCTAGAAGGCATATCTTTGATGAGGTTCATAAGTTTGGCCATCTGATCATTAGTGAAGGTCATAGGACTAGGGCCATTTTCCACAGAACTGGAATTAGCATGATATGAAGGTCTGTTATTGGTTTGTTTGTGGCCAGGAGTCCTAGGAGGATACCCAACCACTTCAAAACATCTGTCACCAGTGTGACCAATTTTACCACAAACAGTACAAGTCCAGTTAGGATTAGGACCTTTGTAATTTCCAGACTTTTTATTTTCAGTAGCATGACCCTTTTTGTTATCAAACTTTTTGTTGCCATTATTAGACCAATTAGTTTTAGCAGCAAAACTAGCAACTTGATTTTTAGATCCAGAACCAGAGGAGGAGGAGGCAATGCCTCTGTGAGATTCCTCTCTGGAAACAACAACAAAAGCATCTTTAACATCAGGAAGTGATTCTCTAGAGAGAATGCCACTCCTGATGGGTTGATAAATTTCATTAAGACCAGTTAAAAATTGCATAAGTTTCATGAGTTGATTATGTTTTAACACATCTTCCCTAGCAGAACAAGAACATTTAGGCAATTTGGTCATGATATCAAATTCTCTCCACAAAGAGTTCAGTTTATGATAATACTCAGATACAGTAAGGTCTCCTTGTTTAAAGTTGTTAATCTTTTGCATAAGACTCAAAATAATAGACCCATCTAGTTTATCATAGGTTTCTTTAAGTTCAGTCCAAACCTCATGAGCATTTTCAGAGAAAATTTGCCCAAGATACAAGTCTTCACACACAGAGTTTAAAATCCAAGACAACACAATAGAGTTACATCTGTCCCATTGATTACCCAAAGCTTCACTACTAGCATATGTGGACCTAAGACATTTACCATTGATAAAGCCCATTTTATTTCTAGTATTTATAGCTAATGTCATGGCAGTAGCCCAGACTCTATAGTTTTCAGTCCCAGTAAGTTTGACAGACACAATAGAGCTAGAGCTGATGTCATTAGAATGAAGATGCAAGGGGTTCCCTAAGTCCAGGTTACTAATAAGGTCTTCCTTAGACATAATGAAGACACAAACACCAAGCAGAAAAAACAACCAAGCAGAAACACAAGAGCAGCCAGTAACAACAGATCAGATAAACAGCATATTAAACACATTAACAGAGATAAGCATCAATTAAGCAGTTAACAAAGCAATTAAACATTGAGCACAGATCATAAAAACAAACACTATAAAACTCACACCCAAGATGAATCAAAGACTCAGTCAATTGGACTGGGGCTGGCCAGAGCAGGTTTCCACACCATTCAAAGATGGAGGGTCAAGGTGTTAACTGAGCCCGTTTGCACCCAATTAACTAAAGGCTTGATTATCTTAAAGGAAGAAAGAGGCTTACAGTGCTTTGAGAAGAAGATCGCGGAAAAGCACCTCCACAATACTCTTAAAGACGTATTGCAAGGTAATTAGGTCCCAAAAAAACGTCAGAGACCACCAGAGTTACAAACGCCCAAATCAGAAAAAATTAGGGTTTTAAGGACCAAACCCTAATCTTCCCAAAAATTAATCCAACCAGCAATTAACCCAGCAGCAACGATGGATTAGCAATAATAAACCCAGAACAATCACCAATTTCAGAAACCCCAAAAACGGTGAAACCCTAGATCTTGAAATCACCAAATCGATAGAGCCGTAGCTCTGATACCATGTAAAAATGGTGAAATACACTAGGGTATGAATCCAACCAACCTCCCCTTGATTCAATTTATTAACTTCAGTTATCAATACAAGTTACAACCAAAGAATGACCACAACAATAGTCAATCAGATTATGACCAAAGGGGTGACTGAATCAGAATGATCAGTCACCTATTACAAGATTAGATTGATAGTTTAACAAAGACCCAAACAAGAACACTAGACTACTCTTTGTAAAGAAGTAGACGTCGATTAACTTGAGAGAGTGAATAAGCCTGAACCCAAGGAGGGCTTTTATAAGCAGCAACATAAGAGACAGCAAAACCAGAAAGGGGCACTCATCATTTCCAAGAGAAAAGAGACATAGAAAGAGGCAACCCTAGCCTTGAAAGAAGGAGGCGTGCCCAATGTATAATTCCAAGAAAGAGAGATTGACACCTTTGGTGAACAACACAAAGAGAGACAATGTCAAGGATTAGCTATTGGGGAAGTTTCTGTTATGACAGAAACACCCCCTGCAAGTTTGCTGTAACACCCCCAATTTCGTGATGTGCAGCGGAATTTAATTTGGGTGTTACTTCATGGCACAACAGTTGAATAGTAGAAAACGATCACTAATTTGGTCGTTTTAAAAGATTTATCATTCGAATATCAGAGTTTATAAAGTAAGGTCCCCAGTGGTTCCAGATTTTATTAAATAAGTTTTCGAATGATATTTATAGCCTTCATAATTATCCGTACTTCTCCGTACCATCCGTGCTCATTGTGAACCTGAGATAAAGACATGCTTAAAACGTCAACACAACGGTTGGTGAGTTCGTGGAGTTTGATAGAATATATCTTTCTTTGGAAGGTGTATAGTAATAATAGTTCTTTATGAAATAAATAACGAGTTGCGTTGTATAAAAATCCACAAGCGAATCATGTATGATCTCCAAAATCATAAGTTTCATATTATAAATGAAGTTGAGCTACGTTGTTATACGCTCGAAGTAGAATGTTGAGTCAACTTTTAAATGTACGATATATCATGCTTTTTGGGTTGTCTTTTGTTAGAATTCTCATTTAAGTCACATATGATAACAGTTAAAGTTCAAGAACAAGATTTACAATCATATCATATAATGGGAATGATAATCTAGAATCTGAAGTCTATCAGTGTAAAGTGGTGGTCTGCTAAATACAGCTGTATCCTAGGATATATATGAAACATTCATATATTCATAAAGTTATATTGCCCTAAGCCTCATGACACGCAAAATGTTAACAATTGGGTGTCCCACCAGGGTTACCTGATGGGTGATTTATGGCCCTCAAGTGAATAGGTGACTTGCCAATTCCTATTTTTCTCAAATATAGTGCACCACGACTAATACGACTAACCATGAGGCATTCCGTCAAAGTATTAGTGGGGTAGGTCGTCAGCCTCTAACAGGTTTCGAAGCTGTTCACTATATTCGCGCTCACCGCAGTGATTAATGGCTCATGATCGAGGGACTTTATGGCAATAAAGTGTGCTTAGGCAATATAGGTGAATCATGCGTAATTTTAGTCTTGGCAATTATTTATAGTGAAATATAGAAATATCATATTAAAGTAGCAGTACATTCATTTGTCACATGAATGCATACAATGAGTTTCAGTATCATGTTACATCAAGTAGCTTAAAAATGTTATCTTCCAAGTTTCGTGTTTAAGCTAAACAGACAAGTTGTACGTATAATGAGTATGTATTCCTTTAACGTATGATTCAAACATGTAAAGCATAGTGGATGATTTTGAGTAAATCATGAGATATTTTAAGTAATATAAAACAGTTAAAGCATGTATCTCCCCCAAAAGAGTTATTAAAACAAGTGTGAAAAGTAGGGGCCACGACTCACCTTGAGTGTATCTGACAATTTGATATTACGAAGTCAAGTAAGGTTATGGGAACGATCACTGAAACGTCTTCAATACGAGACCTGAATATGAGGGATGTTTAAGTATTTGGCTTGTAATGAATAATGAGTGTGAAAACGAGAAATCGTATAACGATTTGATTGGTGACGTGAGTGTGATATGCTTAAAGTTAAAAATATCAGTTTTCAACAAAATGTATTTGTAAGTATTGGCTCGAATGTTGGCTCAATAGTTATTGATAATTAAATACGAGTCAAAGGTATTTATTAAGTTTGTTTGGTCTCGATGTGTATGAATTCATATATATGTTATATATTTATCGATGTCTTGTGCACATAATATATTTGGACAAATTCATTATTTATGGCCTTATGTTAATATGGTCATCTAATAAAAATATGCGTTAGGCATATTTATTAGATGAAAATGTGGTAATTTACTAAACCTATAAACTTTTGTGAGAAGAATGTAACTTGGTCCAAGTCGAGGGACTGAAAGGGTCTTAAGTTTCTAAATTATAAGTGTTTAAGAAAATGTGATAGTTTGTTCAAAGTTGAGGGCTGGTGTTGTAAATATTTCAAAAGTATCAAAATGATAAAAATTGGCAAAAACTGCCATTTCCAAGGATCGAATCTTGGACCTTTTCTTTGAAACAAAGCGACACAACCAGTGAGCTACCAAGATCTTTTATGTTAAATCTTACCTTTTGTTGTATATAAATGGCTTTGTGACTGTTATAATTATGCTAAAATTCCTCCCAGTGCATACTGAGTTGTGTACTTAGCATACATGTTTTTGTGTGTTTCTTTCATAAGCCCGAAAAGAGTTCTAAAGGGGAATTAAGCCAAAGTGTGGTCGTGTGGTTTTACATCTAGCTTAATATGAAGTTGAGTGCTTATTACCAATAAGCACTATGATACGTTTGACATTTCGTGGGTTGGGCTTCCAAGTCCGATGTGGGTTTGGGTTTGTTTTAACAAATGGTCACGTATATCCCGAGTATAAATGAGTTCGAAAAGCAAGTATAAAACCGTAGTAAGCACGGAATAAGCCAATAGGTCGAATAAGTAATATTTCAAAAGTGAGCCAATACTTAAAATGTTCCATATGCTCATTTCTCTTTCGTTTATTTACGTTCAAAAATGAATAACAAGCCTTTAAAAGTCGAATAAGCACCAAGTGCTTATTTGCTTATTTTAACGTTCGAAAGTCCATGTTTTTCATTTCAAATCCGCCACATAAGCATAAATTATTATGTCTAGTTCCTAATAGTCGAGTGAAACAAGGTTTTCGATGGTGTTTTCATTTTAATGATTGCATGTTTATCAGCCGAGTGCATGTTTTCAATTATAGGTGTTAGTATTGAATAAAATATGTTTAAACAAGAGTGTGAATCGAGTTGCTTACAGTGGGGTGAACGGGTGTGTGACGAGAGTGAAGAAAAGAGAGAACCAAGCACCAAAGTTTACTACAAGATTAACCCAATATTATTCCTAGTTCACTAATAGCTTCAACACCCTTTTTCTTCCTTTCTTGTTTCTCCTTGGTTTGACAGTAACTTAGGATGAGAATGTGTGTTGCATGGCTTTGAAGGTAAAGTGGGTTTGCCGTGAGTTTTATAGATAAAAAAAAAGAAGGCTTGGTTTGTTTGAGAACATGTTCCAGTCGACATGCATTATGGGGAAGGAGAAGAAGGTTGGTTGTGAGCAATACTTAAATTAAAATGGGATAAAAGCTTGGTGTGAAAAGGGGAGTTGAGTGTGTGAGAGATGGTAAGATGAGGGTAGTTTTATAGAGAGAATTACACATGTTTGTCTTTCATTTCAATCATTGAGTTCCACTGTTCTATGACCAGTGTTTTAAGGGACACGTTATTGGCCATAAGAGATCCTTGAAAGATATTGAGAAGTAGGTAGAGATTATCTTGGTTGGTGACACATATATGTCACGTTCTATTTTATTCGAGTTCAAAAATGAAGCTAGCATGCCATATTGTTTTCCTGTAATCCTATCCATCCTCTAAACGTTACATTAAGTTAAAAATATCATGTGTGGGACGTTGGAACAATCGGGTTTAAAAATGGTCGTGTTTTGGAGGTTTTCGTCTATGCGTATGGGTAGGTATGGGACGAACAAATGGGTCTTCAAATTCATAGTATAACGCGACCTGTTAAGCTGAAATTCGGCACACATGAAGTCTAGTGGGTTGTGATCATGATGGTGTAAAAATATTCGTGTGTTGCATTGTAAAATGGAGAGAACGAGCCGTGTTTTGGAGAGGGTTTAGCAGTCGGATTTATGCATGAAATCACAAAACAAAAGTGAGCTGGGAACGTGGGTAAGGTGAGATGGTGATTGGGCTGGGAAGAAGATACAGCCCATTGGTTCTTGATTAGTGTAGTTAAAGTAGCAATTTGTGTAATTAAATTATAGTTAGTGAGAATAGTTGGGGAAAATTAAATATATTGGTGTAAGTGATTATTTGTGAAATATTAGGTTTTGTGAAATAAGTATGTCTGTTAATACGCGTTGCAAACTAGTGTCTTTATTTGGTGAATCCTGTGATATCGTTTTCTTGTTGAAGGAATATGATAAAGAAAATTTTTAAATTTCCCCATAAAAATGGGATTTAGTAAACAGTAATTTGAGGTTATTATTAATTAACGAGACTTGTCATAATGGATTTTTGCAGTATCTTACAGTATCCACCCCTCAATTTTAAACTTCGTCCCGAAGTTCAGTCTGTGATAGGTGTTGATAGCTGTGGTGTTCAGGGGTGAGAGGTTATGGGGAAATGTTGTCGAGAGGTTTCTATCCGAAAATCGAGGAAACGAAATCTAGTTAGATTTATTCATGCTAGATGGAATAAATTCAAATGTTTGGTCAATTATTGAATTTATAGTCTACGAATAGTGAACATAGCGGTCGAGAGTAGGAAATATTTTACACTTAATGTTTAGGGTTTTGATGGTCGGGACTAGTGGATTTTTAATGGTAGTGATTTGAAATTTAATGATAGTGAATAGTAAAATAACGGGTACTTTCTCCACTTATATTCCCTATTTAAATCCTATCCACTCTTTTTCCCTTTTTCACTTTTCTGCTCCGCTCCATTCCATTCATCTTCATTTCTCATTCAACTTCATCTTTTCCAAATATTTTTACCATGCCGCCGATCATCATCCTCCTTGCCATCGTATACATTGGTTTCGTTGCCGCTTATTTGGCCTTCTTCCCCGATGAAAACTCCGACTACTACATCGCATCTTTGGTGTTCATCGTACCTCTCACGATTTTAGCGATCAATGTGGATAAGATTTTGGGGTGAGGATCTCGGGCTAGTGTGGTTAAAAATGTAACTTTATTATGTGTCGATGTAGTCTTTAATGAATGTGGAATAAAATCTCGTTTATGTTTAGTTATAAATCTCGGCATAACTTTTAATATTTTGTTATGTTTATGACGCAGAATAATCAAGGGGCTTCATCCTATGGTGGCTCTTGCTATCGTTGGGTTGGTGGGGGTGGTTGTTTCTATGGTGGGCCAACCGATTGAAGATTGTATGTCTTATATTGTGTTTATTGTACTGTTAGCACTTCCGATGTTAATCATTTCGCTGTGTATTAACTTCCGTGGTTTCAAATAAAATTTATGTTATTTGTGTTTTCCATAGATTGTTGTGAATTTTCATAGTTTTTAGTTTCGTATTTTTCTTGACTTCGTATAATAGAGCAGTGAGTAATGGGTAATGAGTGTAGATTTAACTGAGGTTGGCTAAAAGTGAGTTTTATAAATAAATTATTTTGTCTCGAGATCTTGTTTTTGGAATGAAAATTGTTATTCTATCGTGGTTTGAAAAATAAACATGATTCATAATTTTTGAAAGTCACAAAGTTATGGGGTAACCTTTTCGTTACAAAGAGTTTGTACTAATAGATTTTAACAATGATGGTTTCGGATGAGAACTTGCTGAATGTAAAAATAGTTGTTGAACTTTAGTTTTTGTAAAGAAAAACTTGTGAGATAAAGTCTTAAGTGATAACACAAAATTGGTTTGCTTTATATATAAAACCGTGTCTTAATAGCTTATTTATTTATTTATTTATTTATTTATTTTTCATAGTATCCAAGTTGTTAGCTAAGTATGAAAGCTAGGAGGGAAATCAATATGCTACAAGATGAAATGTGTTGTAGTTAAAAATCATTTTGTTTCTTAGGATTTGTTAATTGTTGTTGGGGGGGCAAAAGAGAAACACGAAAGTTGGTTTGTTTTAGTTGTAGTTGAGTCCACAAAGATGAAATATGACCAAATAACTAGATGGGGTTTCGTTTGAGTTTGCTGGAGTTGTAAATTAAACAAAATATTTTAGGCAATATCTGATTTTTGTTGAAGCCATGACAGTCGGGCTGAGCTTTGATGATAACTTTGGTCATCTTATGATCGAGTGACTGGAAAAGATTTGTTACGCATGATTTATTGGTAAGTGCCTAATTGAGACGTATGAAAATATTGGTAGGTTGTTAAGTGCATGACTTAAAGTAAACGGGTATGAGTCGATTAGATTAGAAATAAATCTTAAGTTCTTAGGCTTGATTAGAGTTGGTTTCGAGTGTTAATGATAAACAAGGGAGCGTCGGGTTGTTGTTAGCAATGGTTCGAGGATAAATGTTTCAAGGATAATTTTAGTTTGGCGTTTGTTGAACACAGGTTCCATGGCATATTTGGTTACTAGGTAGTTTCGAGATCATCGAAATTCCGTATAATGCCTAAGAGTTTCGAGGGGACGTTAGGAGGTTCACAATTTCCTAGAGGATGAGTGGTCAAATCGTAGGGAAAGTGTTATTCGTATGTGGCGTGTTCAGTATTTTTAAATCATAGTGTGGCGTGTTTAACGCGATTTGTTCCTGCCTCTTGCGTTGAATTGCGAAAACCAAAGTAAATGTTTTATTTACCACGTATCTCAGAGCTAGTTGCTAGTTTTACTAGACATAGATTTTGAAAGTTTTACCGTTTGAATACAAATGGCTATATTTCTTAAAATAATTGAAAAATATTTTTCAGACCCTTATAAATACCATTGGCATGTTTGTGTTACCCATACAAACAAAATCAATGGCTTGTAAGTTACCACATACCGCTGAACAAATTCAACTGTACATTAAAGCAGAAACTGAGGGTAGTGACGTGGATCATCAAAATGCTATTGTGAAGGTCATTTTACAGTTTGAGGCTACGAAGCAACTGAAACGGCGAATTAGAGAAAGCTATGCCATGTGCACAGACATTTCAGATGGTAGGAAGTATGTGATCGACACGCTTTTTTATAATGAGTCTTGTAAGGATGCTGCTGTCATCGAATCGCTGTGGTCTTGTGTTCATCAAATAGATGACCAGATTTCTAACAAGGTCCGTTGGAGTTTGGAAGAGAATGTTGAAGCTGCTAGGGTTGAACATCAACAACAACAACAACAGCAACAAAATCCACCACCACTACAACAGCAACAACAACTACCACTACAACAAGGTGCATCAAGTTCATCTACACCAAGGGTGGTTGTGCAACAACAACATTTGCCTCATCTGGATCCTTTCCAGCCAAGTTTTGAGGAGAATGTGGCAGTTAATGATGGTGGTTGGACTCCTGCCATGGAGTGGGAGCTGAGCAGGTTGGAAGCTCAATGGGAAGAAGAGAAATTGGCGAGCTTTGATCCTTATGATGACGGTTATTATTCCAACAATTCTCAAACCTGGGATCACCCGGACTACCCTTGAAGTCTAGGTTTATGTTGTTGTGATGTTTTAATTCAGTATCGTTTGTAATGTTTAAGTATTTCCGTCAAGTTTATTTGAATAATATGGTGTTTGAATGTTATGTTACGAACACAACTTGGAAACGAACTCATTACTCTGTTAGGTCTAGATATTTTACAAAAATCTGTGCGGGTAACCTACCCGTTAAACAAAAAGTTTTGTTGACAACAGATTTTCACATGGATATATTCGGATGAGGATTTGGTGTATGTAGAGAAAATTGCTGAATCCCGGCTTTTAGGGGATGAGAAATCTTGTTTGTCTTTGTGTGAGAAATAGTTAATGCAAGTGGCTAGAATAGTAAGAGACAGTGTTATGATGAGGGTGTTGCTTTGAACCCGTATGGTAACATCATGTATTAGTGTTTTATTGCATTTATAACTTGTGTACAGGATATTCGAGGTGCTGAACCTAGTCGTGAGTCTAGTTCTTGTTGGTGTAGTAGTGTTTTTCATTGGTATAGCGGATTAATGGATTGGTGATGGTATGCCTTTCTTGGGGATATTGTAATTTTATCATTATGTATTATGTCGTATGTTTGATGAATTTTCGTGGTTGTTGGTTTCATATTAGTGCTCTTACAGATAAAAATAAGCCCACTTATTTATAATTCGTTATTTACATAAAGAGGCGTCCCAAACAATGTAAATGAGGAAATATAAACTTATGGTTCAGCGTTTTACAATTCCTTTATTTAAACAAAAGGCATCCCAATCGTTCAAATAAAGACATTGTAAACCATCCTACTTAAGAATTTCTGACTTAACACTCGTACCATTCCACACAATATCCATGTGCGGATTTTCCGGAAATACAGTAAAGTTTGTTTCACACGCATCTATAAAGATACGTATAAGATAATTAAAGATGGTTGGTACAGTACTCGAAATAGTTGGTGAGTATATACATCAATATATTAGAGTGTTGGGGTAGCAAAGCTATCTAAAAGTCACATAAGCGTCTGGCGGATGGTAAGCACGGAAAGCGAAAGGCTATAAAATGTTTTGTTTGTGAAAGTAGTTATAGTTCGGACCCCATTTAGACCCGTTTCTCTATAACTGTAGCTCTGATACCAATCTGTAACACCCCCAATTTCGTGATGTGCAGCGGAATTTAATTTGGGTGTTACTTCATGGCATAACAGTTGAATAGTAGAAAACGATCACTAATTTGGTCGTTTTAAAAGATTTATCATTCGAATATCAGAGTTTATAAAGTAAGGTCCCCAGTGGTTCCAGATTTTATTAAATAAGTTTTCGAATGATATTTATAGCCTTCATAATTATCCGTACTTCTCCGTACCATCCGTGCTCATTGTGAACCTGAGATAAAGACATGCTTAAAACGTCAACACAACGGTTGGTGAGTTCGTGGAGTTTGATAGAATATATCTTTCTTTGGAAGGTGTATAGTAATAATAGTTCTTTATGAAATAAATAACGAGTTGCGTTGTATAAAAATCCACAAGCGAATCATGTATGATCTCCAAAATCATAAGTTTCATATTATAAATGAAGTTGAGCTACGTTGTTATACGCTCGAAGTAGAATGTTGAGTCAACTTTTAAATGTACGATATATCATGCTTTTTGGGTTGTCTTTTGTAGAATTCTCATTTAAGTCACATATGATAACAGTTAAAGTTCAAGAACAAGATTTACAATCATATCATATAATGGGAATGATAATCTAGAATCTGAAGTCTATCAGTGTAAAGTGGTGGTCTGCTAAATACAGCTGTATCCTAGGATATATATGAAACATTCATATATTCATAAAGTTATATTGCCCTAAGCCTCATGACACGCAAAACGTTAACAATTGGGTGTCCCACCAGGGTTACCTGATGGGTGATTTATGGCCCTCAAGTGAATAGGTGACTTGCCAATTCCTATTTTTCTCAAATATAGTGCACCACGACTAATACGACTAACCATGAGGCATTCCGTCAAAGTATTAGTGGGGTAGGTCGTCAGCCTCTAACAGGTTTCGAAGCTGTTCACTATATTCGCGCTCACCGCAGTGATTAATGGCTCATGATCGAGGGACTTTATGGCAATAAAGTGTGCTTAGGCAATATAGGTGAATCATGCGTAATTTTAGTCTTGGCAATTATTTATAGTGAAATATAGAAATATCATATTAAAGTAGCAGTACATTCATTTGTCACATGAATGCATACAATGAGTTTCAGTATCATGTTACATCAAGTAGCTTAAAAATGTTATCTTCCAAGTTTCGTGTTTAAGCTAAACAGACAAGTTGTACGTATAATGAGTATGTATTCCTTTAACGTATGATTCAAACATGTAAAGCATAGTGGATGATTTTGAGTAAATCATGAGATATTTTAAGTAATATAAAACAGTTAAAGCATGTATCTCCCCCAAAAGAGTTATTAAAACAAGTGTGAAAAGTAGGGGCCACGACTCACCTTGAGTGTATCTGACAATTTGATATTACGAAGTCAAGTAAGGTTATGGGAACGATCACTGAAACGTCTTCAATACGAGACCTGAATATGAGGGATGTTTAAGTATTTGGCTTGTAATGAATAATGAGTGTGAAAACGAGAAATCGTATAACGATTTGATTGGTGACGTGAGTGTGATATGCTTAAAGTTAAAAATATCAGTTTTCAACAAAATGTATTTGTAAGTATTGGCTCGAATGTTGGCTCAATAGTTATTGATAATTAAATACGAGTCAAAGGTATTTATTAAGTTTGTTTGGTCTCGATGTGTATGAATTCATATATATGTTATATATTTATCGATGTCTTGTGCACATAATATATTTGGACAAATTCATTATTTATGGCCTTATGTTAATATGGTCATCTAATAAAAATATGCGTTAGGCATATTTATTAGATGAAAATGTGGTAATTTACTAAACCTATAAACTTTTGTGAGAAGAATGTAACTTGGTCCAAGTCGAGGGACTGAAAGGGTCATAAGTTTCTAAATTATAAGTGTTTAAGAAAATGTGATAGTTTGTTCAAAGTTGAGGGCTGGTGTTGTAAATATTTCAAAAGTATCAAAATGATAAAAATTGGCAAAAACTGCCATTTCCAAGGATCGAATCTTGGACCTTTTCTTTGAAACAAAGCGACACAACCAGTGAGCTACCAAGCTCTTTTATGTTAAATCTTACCTTTTGTTGTATATAAATGGCTTTGTGACTGTTATAATTATGCTAAAATTCCTCCCAGTGCATACTGAGTTGTGTACTTAGCATACATGTTTTTGTGTGTTTCTTTCATAAGCCCGAAAAGAGTTCTAAAGGGGAATTAAGCCAAAGTGTGGTCGTGTGGTTTTACATCTAGCTTAATATGAAGTTGAGTGCTTATTACCAATAAGCACTATGATACGTTTGACATTTCGTGGGTTGGGCTTCCAAGTCCGATGTGGGTTTGGGTTTGTTTTAACAAATGGTTACGTATATCCCGAGTATAAATGAGTTCGAAAAGCAAGTATAAAACCGTAGTAAGCACGGAATAAGCCAATAGGTCGAATAAGTAATATTTCAAAAGTGAGCCAATACTTAAAATGTTCCATATGCTCATTTCTCTTTCGTTTATTTACGTTCAAAAATGAATAACAAGCCTTTAAAAGTCGAATAAGCACCAAGTGCTTATTTGCTTATTTTAACGTTCGAAAGTCCATGTTTTTCATTTCAAATCCGCCACATAAGCATAAATTATTATGTCTAGTTCCTAATAGTCGAGTGAAACAAGGTTTTCGATGGTGTTTTCATTTTAATGATTGCATGTTTATCAGCCGAGTGCATGTTTTCAATTATAGGTGTTAGTATTGAATAAAATATGTTTAAACAAGAGTGCGAATCGAGTTGCTTACAGTGGGGTGAACGGGTGTGTGACGAGAGTGAAGAAAAGAGAGAACCAAGCACCAAAGTTTACTACAAGATTAACCCAATATTATTCCTAGTTCACTAATAGCTTCAACACCCTTTTTCTTCCTTTCTTGTTTCTCCTTGGTTTGACAGTAACTTAGGATGAGAATGTGTGTTGCATGGCTTTGAAGGTAAAGTGGGTTTGCCGTGAGTTTTATAGATAAAAAAAAAGAAGGCTTGGTTTGTTTGAGAACATGTTCCAGTCGACATGCATTATGGGGAAGGAGAAGAAGGTTGGTTGTGAGCAATACTTAAATTAAAATGGGATAAAAGCTTGGTGTGAAAAGGGGAGTTGAGTGTGTGAGAGATGGTAAGATGAGGGTAGTTTTATAGAGAGAATTACACATGTTTGTCTTTCATTTCAATCATTGAGTTCCACTGTTCTATGACCAGTGTTTTAAGGGACACGTTATTGGCCATAAGAGATCCTTGAAAGATATTGAGAAGTAGGTAGAGATTATCTTGGTTGGTGACACATATATGTCACGTTCTATTTTATTCGAGTTCAAAAATGAAGCTAGCATGCCATATTGTTTTCCTGTAATCCTATCCATCCTCTAAATGTTACATTAAGTTAAAAATATCATGTGTGGGACGTTGGAACAATCGGGTTTAAAAATGGTCGTGTTTTGGAGGTTTTTGTCTATGCGTATGGGTAGGTATGGGACGAACAAATGGGTCTTCAAAATTCATAGTATAACGCGACCTGTTAAGCTGAAATTCGGCACACATGAAGTCTAGTGGGTTGTGATCATGATGGTGTAAAAATATTCGTGTGTTGCATTGTAAAATGGAGAGAACGAGCCGTGTTTTGGAGAGGGTTTAGCAGTCGGATTTATGCATGAAATCACAAAACAAAAGTGAGCTGGGAACGTGGGTAAGGTGAGATGGTGATTGGGCTGGGAAGAAGATACAGCCCATTGGTTCTTGATTAGTGTAGTTAAAGTAGCAATTTGTGTAATTAAATTATAGTTAGTGAGAATAGTTGGGGAAAATTAAATATATTGGTGTAAGTGATTATTTGTGAAATATTAGGTTTTGTGAAATAAGTATGTCTGTTAATACGCGTTGCAAACTAGTGTCTTTATTTGGTGAATCCTGTGATATCGTTTTCTTGTTGAAGGAATATGATAAAGAAAAATTTTAAATTTCCCCATAAAAATGGGATTTAGTAAATAGTAATTTGAGGTTATTATTAATTAACGAGACTTATCATAATGGATTTTTGCAGTATCTTACATTTGCAGAGATATTTCAACAGATATGATATGATGTTCCAAGGGCCATAAAACAACCTCTCTTTAGAGGTTGAGAGTGGCTCAATGCCACCCTTGTGACCATGGATTGAAGTGATCACATTCCTCAATAGGGCATTAGGTTCATGGTGAAAAAGCCACAACCACTTTGTGAACATAGCCAAGTTAGAAGCTTGGAGATTACAAATCCCAAGGCCACCACAAGTTAAGGAGAAACATACATTTTTTCAAGCAGTACATGCCATTTTATTCTAGTCCAAAGAAGTATCCCAAAAGAAATTTATCCTCAAATTTTCAAGGTATGAGGAAGCTTTGAAGAACGAGAAGAAATAGATACCAAGGCGCTCTAAGGACCAATTTTATGAGAGTAAGCCTCCCACCAAAATATAAGGTCTTAGCTTTCCAAGAGGATAATTTTTTGTGAAATTGGTCTAGTATTGGTTTCCAACTGCAAACTTTATTCAAGTTGGCACCTGTTAGAATACAAAGTATTGATGTAAAGATAGTTTATACTAGATAATGATAAAATTAATAAATGAGAAATAGTGAAGGGTCTATTATTGTAAGAGTAAATTACACCGTCGGTCCTTGTGGTTTGCGTTGACTGGCGCCAGTGGTCCTTTGACCAAAAATATTGCGCCAGTGGTCCTTAAGTCAGAAACGTTATGCACTGTTAGTCCCTGCATTCAACTGGGCCCACTAACCCTCGCTAAGTAAGGATTTTAAAAGGGTATTTTCGTCACTTTACAACACAAGGACCAATGGTGTAATTTACTCTTATATATTTTATTAAAAAAATGGACCCATATCTAACAACTAACACAAACACATTTTCCCTCTGATCAAATCTAGCATCAATTCCAGAGTGCCAGCTACAACCGTCGGCCTCCCCCACAGCCACCATAGTCAGCCTTCTTCTCACTCTCTCGCTAAACAAATCCAACCACAAATCCAACAATCCTGCTAAACAAATCCAACCACAATTCAAAACCCTAATCTAAACAATGTTGAAGAACCAAAATCATATATTACAATCGAATTATTCTTAACTATTGTTAAATTTTTTACAAACTATCGATAAGGTATAATTTTTTTTTGTTCTTAATCATTAAGTTGGGATTCGTTTGTTATTAATAGGATCATATTTGATTTTGACTTTTTGTGGAATGATTTGCTGAATTAGTTGGAATGACTTTTTGTGGAATGATTTGCTAAACTAGCTTGACTTGGTGACCCCATTTCACTGAGTCTACTCCCTCAAATGTGATACTTACTTTTTTTATGTTGTCAACAGCTTTGGAGCCGTTTTTTTGTTGAATCTTGATTTGATATCAAACGAATCCCACCTTTTTGTTGAATCTTGAACTGATGGGTTTAATTATTATTATTATTATTATTATTATTATTATTATTATTATTATTATTATTATTTATTATTATTATTATTATTATTATTATTATTATTATTATTATTATTATTATCAAACGAATCCCACCTTTTTGGTTCAACTTTATACTGATATAATTTTTTTGTTGAATCTTGATTTGATTTTGACTTTTTGTGGAATGATTTGCTAAATTAGTGCTTGCTGCATTCATTCGTGCTAAGTATCGAATTAGATTGGTGTTTGTTCTAGTGATTAGAGTGTTAATAGGATCAGTGTTGAAGAAGATGATGACGGTGGCTGGGTGGTTGTGGTGGGTTGCTGATGATGGTGGTGGGGGAGATGGTTGTGGTTGTTTGTTGAAGATCTGGGGGTTTTTTTTTTACAGTAAATTGCCCCTTTAATGTTAAGTGACGAAATGACAAAATTGCCCCTTTAAATCCAATACTTAACGAGCGTTAGTAGATGTTTGTGGGGCTAATTGGATGGAGGGACTAACGGTGCATAACGTTTCTGACTTAAGGACCACTGGTGCAATTTTTTTTGTCAAAGGACCACTGGCACCAGTCAACGCAAACCACAAGGACCAACGGTGTAATTTACTCTTATTGTAATTTATAAATAAGGCATCTTAGCCATAACTTGTACATAGTAATAATTTTACACATACATCATTAATAGAAAACCCATTACCCAGAGCATAACTTGAGATACTCCTCTCTCTCTCTCTCAATCACTTGATATCATAAAGACCAACAAGTGGTATTAGAGCCCATTACCCAGAGCATAACTTGAGATATAGATTTGAAGTTCACAAAGTGCTTATTGTTATATCTACCTCAATTTGAGAGTTTTATTTCATCACCACTTCAAACATAAGTCAAATTCTAATCAATTCATCAAATTAAGTGCTTAGATAGTTGGAAAGGATTGATTTAGAGTGCTTAATTCATGATTTCTACTGTTAAATTTTGTTGAATTTGAGGAATTTGGGAGAAAGTTCAAGATAAGTGAAAAACAAGTGGGGTTTGATGATTTTAGCTTCTCATTCACCACTTTTGTAAAGTTTTAAGGAGGATGCGCCACTTTAAAGCATAAAGGAAGAAAATCAGGGAAAAACTTGAATAAAGTTGCTTCTTGTTATCCCTCATGCGCCACTTTTGCAAGGAATAAAAGGGGTTGCGGGCCACTTTTTGTTTAAAAGGAAGAAGAGAAGAAGTTTGTGGTACAATGTTTGCCTTCATGCACTACTATTGATCCTTATACACCTTCGCACGCCACTTTTTGAGTAAAAGGAGGAAGGGTAGTTGAGTAAAAGGACGAAGGGGAGTTAATTTGGCTCATAACTCATGCTCCACTTTGAAGAAAAATGAAGGGGAGTGGATTTAGCTCACAACCAATGCTCCACTTTTGAAGAAAAAGGAAGGGGAATTGATTTGGCTCAAGTCTCATGCTCCACTTTCGATTTTGAGCCAGTTGTAATACCTCGTAAATTCCCATGTCACTTATTAATATTAAATCATCAACAAATCCTAATTTTAAGTGATTAGCCTATTTTACGGGTTAAATTTTTTTAAAATCTATTGAACAACAACACAAATCAATCTTTGATATTTATACTGTGACGTAATTCGAATGGCTCACTCGTGTACCAACAATTCTAAAACGAACCTTGAAATAAATCAAACCCGAAACAACCAATTATGAATTTTTATTCAAGCCATTTTATTCACCAATACATTCAAAATATTTCTATGTTTTAAACTAAGGAACAACTAGTGATATTATCAAACGAACAATGTGGCAAAACTCACGTTCCATTTTCACTGGAACCGCACGCGTACCGACACCGTAATAGTATGGCATAAGTCTAATAAAATACAGAACAATCATGAAAATAGTTACGGACTCGGGAATAAACAAATAATATATGACAACTCTAAACTCTCGAGTTAAAAATATTTAAACAAAGCCAGAACCGACATCGTCTAATGAGACTCGAGTATTTAAAAACACAAAATATACCCTACTAAAATCTTAAAACAACACTGCTACATTTTAAATTATACCCTACTAATAAATAAAACTATTATATGTATAGCTGCTATTTTGTCGACACCCTCTTATCCTCCACCAATTCTAATATTTTTCTGCTACTACTTTTCTCTTATCTTTGGTCAACGCCCCATTTCCCCTATCATAACTTTGTTGCTGCTGCTACTTCTTCTTTCTTGTTCTTGTCGACCCCTCAATCCAACCAAAAACACCATCACCTTTCTACTCCCACCTTTCCACCTTATCATATTCTCGGCAAAACACCATCCTCAAAAGCACCATTCTACCTTTATCTCATCACTTTTGCTGCTACCCTCGAAAACCCAAAACCGAACCATCTCTATCACACCATCGATTCTAGTCAACCATCAACCTTTGTCCTCTTCGAATTCACGGGTCTCCTTAAGATTTAAAATCACTAGTATAGAGATAAGACACCATTTAGGAATGTTAGCTTTTCCCCAAATCAAAAGTAATATGGAGCCTAACTCCATTATACTCCTTAAATCCACCCATCCTGGGCACCATTCGAATCACACCAACACTACCAACACACCACAATCTGAGAGGTTCTCAAGATTAGAGTTAAAATTGTGAGTCGAATTGGGGGCCGAAGTGGGTTTTGGAGCTTTTGGATTCGGGTTAATTAGTGTCGACAACATCCCACAAGTTTCAGGTTATTATTAATACTTGATGTTGTTTTATATATTTTTTTTAGTTATTATTCGATTATATGAACTAGAGGTTTAGGTCAAATTAGATTTGTAAGTTGGAAAATAGAATTGGATATAAGCAAAATTAGAATAGTTATGGTTATGTTGATAAATTGCAAGTTGAGGATGAGTTGTGAATACAGTTTTGATTTAAGTAGGTCGAATTAAGCTTGAATGTGTATGATTGATTTCTGATGAAAGGATAAGTCGATATAGTTGAGAAACTGTGAATGATTTGCGGTTTGAAATAGTCGAATATGATTTAGATATAAAACGGGTCCAATGGGAAGGTTTGACTTAAAAAGTCACGGGTTAGTTTTGATTTCGGATTTGTTAAAAGTTATCAAGGGATAACAGTTAAAGAGTAGTCGAAGTGTACAGTTTGTCAAAATGGCATTTTGAACTTAGAACAACAACTAGCGAGACCTTAGGTTTGACTTAGTAGCATACGATCCCTCGCCAAAGTCTCGTTTGAGACAGTCTGTTTTTCTTAAAACCTGCGAATGGCAGTTTTTGTTCCAAAATGAATTACCAGGCAAACCCCAATCTCAAAACAAAAGCAAAACACTGCATGTTTTAAAAATGGATTTGGGATTAAGGTTAACACTGGGCCGAAGCCCACAATAAATTGGGATTAAAATTGTAATAGGGCCACAGCCCACATGATTTAACAATAAAATGTAGGGTACGTTTGAGTTATAAATTAAAAAGAGAAATGTCTCATTCTTTTAAACATGTCAACGAAACCCGAATAGACAATTTTGATGATACTTTGTACACAACTCTACATATCGTATGTTAATTATTAAGACTATGACAAAAATGGTTAAAAACTGTTATACGTGAATAATAATTACGCCGTAAAATATATAGTTAACACATGCAACAATAACATGTTTTGAAAATATATAAACTATTTTACGTTCATCAAATCTTAATCAAAAATACAAACTAAATTATGCCATACTAATCTAGGTCACGCGTTGGAGATACAACACACCATTTGATTCTATCGCATCACATATTTCTACTACTACCAAGGTGAGTTCATAGTCCCACTTTTTACTATGTTTTCAAATCCCGTGGGGAGATACATGCTATAAATCTGAACACAAATATTTTCTGTATGCTATCCTGATTGATATTGCTAAGTTAATATTGCCTAAGTTACCACCCTACCAAAAAGTCCCTCATATCATGAACCATTAATCACTTGCGAGTGAACGCGAATTCAGTGAATAGATCTATTGGAAGTTGACGATCCACTTGAAGTTAGCTTGAAATGGTAACCAAGTGCACTTTATTCGAATTAACAAGAGATTGGCAAACTCCTACGACGAGGGCATTATCACCTACATCATTTTATGATGTGGGCTATTTATATCATTTATTATTACACCCGATGTTAAGGTTTGCGTGTCATGAGGCTTAGGGCAATATATATTACACAACGATATCACCGTTGTGCTACTGATCAACTCAATATATTTTTTTTTACACAACGATATCACCGTTGTGATACTAATCAACTTGTGTTCAAACTATTTCAAGTAAAACACTATGGATTCACTCAACCTTTGTGTTGACCTTTTTAGCATGTTTTATCTCAGGTATCTAAGAAGCATAAATGGCACGGAGTGGATTAGGGCCCCTTTTGGACGATGTCCAAAACAATGTTATCATTCATTTTAACTTAAACATTTTCACTTTGTACTATTAAATGTTATGGAACCGTTGTTGCAAACTCTGATTTTATTTGATGAATGATAACTAAATTTTCTCAAAACATCTCTTTCGAGTCGTTTTCTATAATTGTGACGAAGATCTGAGATGTAATACCCCAATTTGACTTCCGCTGCTTCATTACGATTTTGGGGGTGTTACAGATTGGCATCAGAGCCATGGTTATAGAGAACCAAGTGATTTTCAAAACACTGGACTATAACCATATTTTCAAAAACGAACTATTTACACCCTACTACCTTACGCCCTCCGTGCCAACACTTTACGAACTCATGCATTGAGATTATGCATAACGAACGAATGATAAACACTTTACGAACTCATGCATTGAGATTATGCATAACGAACGAATATTAAACACCTTACAAATTTTTGCATTGAGATTTGCTTGGCAGATTATGCATGACAAATAAATTTCACTTACAAATGTTATTATAACTAAACAAACAAATATTAAACACTTTACGAATTTTTGCATTGAGATTTGCTTGGCAGATTATGCATGACAAATAAATTTTATCACTTACAAATGTTATTATAACTAATGCATATCATTATTACTAAATGACTTACACTTATTATCATTGGGATATTACAGTACCATGACTTCTCCATCTCATCCCATCATCACTACTAAGAACCTCGACATCGAGGATGCCTACTCATCCACCAATGATCCGGCACCTCCCTCACCACACCCCGCTGTACCTACACCACCTATTAAACCCACCATACTTATCAGGCCCGGGAGGGATGTTCCACCCCATTACATTTTCTGATACTACCCCAATGGACCCAAGATGATACACACGAGGAGTCGCCTAGTACGCTCACTCATACCACTACCATGGACCCCTGGCATGCCTACCTATGAAGATTTGGATACCTCACTATGGATAGTGCCACCATATCATGCCACCACCGAGAATCCACCCAGAGGAACACCAGGTAGTTCTTAGACTACACTATTATTATCAGTAGCTTCTATCCTAACCAAGGGATGCGTGGCCAAATTAGTGACACTTGTAGTACCTCTTTGTTGTATAACAAATTTGAGACAAGTTATCATTTGGACATGTGGTTCGATGATGCTATGTATTGATATCGGTCTATAAGAGCTGATATTTTCCATCATAATGTGGTGATTGTATCTACTCATGTTATGATATCATATTATGGCATTAGTGATTTATTCCGACCTTATCATGTTTAAGCGAACCTTGTCATATTACCTAGAATTTGTGTACAGTCTCATATCAACTAGATGTGCCAACAGTCGCCCATTGCACTCCACATTTTATCACTTATTTTATAAACTATTATTATTATACCATTTTACAAGCTATTACCATGTAATAGACCAATTTGATACCCCACTACTATCAACCAAAAATAATTCACTAACACCTTGTTATTATCTTACACTATGAACAAATAGACTTATCATTCCCTTAAGAATTTCCTTATAAACAAATAACCAAACTTACTATCAACTTGTGAATTGTTTGTTAAGTTGCATATAAACCCTTTTGTAAACATATTACAAAACCATTTTACTACTACCTTGTGAAAACATTTACTATCACTTTTTAAAAACATTTTGCGAAAACTTTATATATTGTTTATCACTATCCATTTTTTTCAACTATTTGGCTACCTTACTTCTTCTTATAAAAATAACAAACGGTGTCGCTAACCACATACAATTTATTTTACAAATCATCCCACAGACTATTTTGATATAAACACAATAAACAAAATTTACTACCCTATTAACCAACAAGTTTTTACTAACGCCCTGTAAACAAAGTTGCAAACACCCTACAGGATTTATTATTGTCTTATAAATTATTTCTCCAACCGCTGATAAAACAACAAACTATGTCGCAAATGCATTACAAACCAACTTGTTATCCTACGAACTGTTTTACTACCAATGGCGGCCTTACTCCCAACTCTGGAATAATAAAATGTCATCCCTATTGTTCTATAAACTATTTCACATATTTTTTTTATGAACTATCTTATTTTAAGCAATAAATCGTTTTGCTACTTTAATACTATTCCATAGACCAACACACGGTTTCGCCAACACTTTGTAAAATAAGGTACATTTATTCAAAAGGTTCCACTATCATTTTATAAATTATTCTACACATCGTTTTATAATCTACCCTACAATCACCCTATGAACTAAGTTCCCTTTTTAAAAAGTATTTAAAGCTACCACTTTATGAACAAGAGTTACCGATACTTTCCTTTAAACTAAATCCGACATTGCATCGTTGAACTTTAATTATACAAAGCTTGATCACCTATGTATAATTCGAGTAGGACCATTCCATACTGGGGATAGTTCTCTAAAATTTTTATTCCAAAAGTCAAACTTTCTATTACTGTTTTTGAGAAATCACAAACTAGCACAAAAGTTGTGCAAGTCATGGGCATCTGTACTAAGGAGCACAATAACCGAGTAGACTTTGACATCATCTTATCACATGAAATCAGTATAGTCTCGCCACACACTCTAACCCGTAAGGAACAGTTATATCATCACCCATCACAGAAACAACCTATCAACGAACGTAGCCACTATCAACGGGATTACCTACGATCGTTACCATAAGAATTTGTATGAGACTTAACTTACTCCACACCATCCGATTTCGAAGAATCCCACCATCGAACGGACAACCTTTAAATTCAATAACTACCAAATGAATCGTAACCCCAAAGGTGATTAAGACTTACCCTCACATGTACTCGATGTCAATCATGATGATGATTACATTTAGCCCCTAAGTAGAAACCATGCTTGCTGCATTGGACACTAAGTACACTAATGAATCAACTAACTGATTGCTAGTAGCAACCAATACCATTCTTCAAGACTCTATCCTTCACATGAAGTATTAAGTGTACCTACGAACTAGCCATTTGACTGCTAATAGAACCAATGTCATCTTTCGAGGTTGCACCCTAAAACCTACTAGATACCCATGAGTTATCAACCTAGTGTCCACATAACTTGAGGTTTAGACTTTTTGGTCTAGTTACTGAATTATCCGCGATGAGAAACTCGTATGCATACCTTATAGTAAAAGGATCTTAACAATACAACGAGGACCCCTCGAGGAAGGTAAACAATGAAGGAATCAATGGAACTTTTAACAAGGGCTAGGAACTTACAATGGGATGAAAACCTAACAAAAGTCTTAAGACCCTATAGAACAAACCAAGCCACTACCTTAAGAAATTGCCAGATCTTTCACACAATTTTTGAGGATATTAGCCTGACTAGGACGTCGAAGTGATCTAAAACGCCGTGGTCCGCTAGACCAAACCCTAGAGGTTAACCAAGCATCCCTGTCCTCGATTAGGAATGACAAGATACCATGACGTTGTTCAGCCAATGAACGATTCACCCTTTCCACACCGTATAATAAGAATCCCCTTATAAGTAATGGATACCTTGGATTGGACAATCCATATACGATCACCCTTACAACGTGTCCCCTAGAAGTTCTAGATTATTTTACCTCAAGAATCTGTTTTGAATTAACCTAACTCCTACGCTGAATTACCAAGTAGTCTCAACGTACCAAACGACCATTGATACACAACTTACACTTGTAGCCAAGGAAAATGCCCCATGACATAATATCCAACTCACCCATAAGTCGTGATACATTCCAATACCGTCCTAGTGAATTAAGTACCATATCTATGAAACTTTACCAGACATTTAACCACCAAACACTATCAAACATTGGAAAATAGACTATGCCCTTAAAATTTTTAAAACTGGTATAAATGCCGTACCCACCTATACCGCCAGCTGTGACGATCTCACTTTCGAGAACCTCTCTTTAAAAACGCGTTTATAACAATTACAAAAAGTATTTCTCTAAGATACTCATTTTATAAGTTAAAAGTTTTCTCTAGTCAGACTATACCAAAGTTTTTACATTTTGAAGAGCGACTAAGTGTCAATTTTGTGAAGTTATTTTTATTTACACCATGCTTAAAAACCCACACTACGAAAATTAAACCTCTATTTTAGACCTTATCAAGCCTTTGTATGTCAACAAATTTGATTTATGTGAAATTGTCTTATCTAAACCACATTTAAAAATTCATTTCGCTAAACTTTAAATTTTTCAGGGTCGCATAAATTTACTCGACTATTAACCTCAAACAAAGAAAATTGTGTCTTTTAAAATTATTGATTTGGTCGGAATCGTGTGAACGCACACTCAAATAAAAATTTCGAACAACATTTTTATCAATATCTCTAAGCGAGAAAACGCGTAGTCTCAGAACAAATATTAGGATCAAACCTTGAGGTACCTAAGATTGACAATAGCGATATACCATACCTTAAAACTATTTCATCGAAGTGCAACCTTCCCACTCATCCGTAAGATAAAATTTTCACCCTGGTAGAAGCGCGTGAAATTGAATAAGCAGTTACTAAAGAGACGAAGTGCCCTTTTCAAAGTTTTAGATAGCACTATCACTTTAACACGTGGCATCACTTTCACTTGGAATAATAAGAGATCACATCTAATCGTAAGACCTTTGACTTCTTGCTATAACGGCACAAAATCCCTCGACAAAGTACCCACCTGACTTAGACCGCTAGGCCGCAATCTCGAGTCACAATACATCATAGTTTTGCCTTAACAAGCTAAGGACTTGCAATCACGAGCATTATCCGATGATAACTTTCAAGCATTCCCAATTATTGACATCCGAATTTTCCCTTAGTTCCCGTGACTCATGTACCATCACTCTTGACAAGCCATGTATGCCTACTAACAGTTTATTCCTTGTCATTCACACCAAGAGACTTTTCCTCTTAAATTCTCTTTAGCCGCCATGAGAATAATAGCGATATCTAGCCCCATTGTTCTAACTCAAATGAGATTCACCATTTCATTCGATGTCGACAACTACACCTATCTCCCTCAAAAGATGAGGACCAATCAGGCTCTAGAAGACATATTAATAGATTGAGCGAATGATTTTGTAATGGCTAGTATAACCATTTGACATTAATCAAAATACTCCCACCACCACAAGGTATCTCACTAGTAGAAGGACTCAGCAGAGTACACGACACCTTCATGTATCGAACCTAAAGAGATGCCTAGCGGATGAAACCCTTATAGTTCCCTTAACGGAAATTAGACTAGACGACAAGCTAAATTTTATCGAAGAACCAATGGAAATCTCAGATAGAGATGTCAAGCGATTGAAACAAGGCCGTATTCCCATTATCAAAGATAGATGGAACTCTAATAGAGGATCAAAGTACACCTGGGAACACGAAGACCAAATTCGTGCTAACTATTCTCATCTATTCGATAAGACAATCCTGACAACTATCACATCTTTGGATTCGGGACGAATCCAGTCTAACGGGTAGGTACTGTAATACCTCGTAAATTCCCATGTCATTATTAATATTAAATCATCAACAAATTCTAATTTTAAGTGATTAGCCTATTTTACGGGTTAATTTTTTTTTTAATCTATTGAACAACAACACAAATCAATCTTTGATATTTATACTGTGACGTGATTCGAATGGCTCACTCGTGTACCAACAATTCTAAAACGAACCTTGAAATAAATCAAACCCGAAACAACCAATTATGAATTTTTATTCAAGCCATTTTATTCACCAATACATTCAAAATATTTCTATGTTTTAAACTGAGGAACAACTAGTGATATTATCAAACGAACAATGTGGCAAAACTCACGTTCCATTTTCACTGGAACCGCACGCGTACCGACACCGTGATAGTATGGCATAAGTCTAATAAAATACAGAACAATCATGAAAATAGTTACGGACTCGGGAATAAACAAATAATATATGACAACTCTAAACTCTCGAGTTAAAAATATTTAAACAAAGCCAGAACCGACACCGTCTAACGAGACTCGAGTATTTAAAAACACAAAATATACCCTACTAAAATCTTAAAACAACACAGCTACATTTTAAATTATACCCTACTAATAAATAAAACTATTATATGTATAGCTGCTATTTTGTCGACACCCTCTTATCCTCCACCAAATCTAATATTTGTCTGCTACTACTTTTCTCTTATCTTTGGTCAACGCCCCATTTCCCCTATCATAACTTTGTTGCTGCTGCTACTTCTTCTTTCTTGTTCTTGTCGACCCCTCAATCCAACCAAAAACACCATCACCTTTCTACTCCCACCTTTCCACCTTATCATATTCTCGGCAAAACACCATCCTCAAAAGCACCATTCTACCTTTATCTCATCACTTTTGCTGCTACCCTCGAAAACCCAAAACCGAACCATCTCTATCACACCATCGATTCTAGTCAACCATCAACCTTTGTCCTCTTCGAATTCACGGGTCTCCTTAAGATTTAAAATCACTAGTATAGAGATAAGACACCATTTAGGAATGTTAGCTTTTCCCCAAATCAAAAGTAATATGGAGCCTAACTCCATTATACTCCTTAAATCCACCCATCCTGGGCACCATTCGAATCACACCAACACTACCAACACACCACAATCTGAGAGGTTCTCAAGATTAGAGTTAAAATTGTGAGTCGATTTGGAGGCCGAAGTGGGTTTTGGAGCTTTTGGATTCGGGTTAATTAGTGTCGACAACATCCCACAAGTTTCAGGTTATTATTAATACTTGATGTTGTTTTATATATATTTTTTTTTGTTATTATTCGATTATATGAACTAGAGGTTTAGGTCAAATTAGATTTGTAAGTTGGAAAATAGAATTGGATATAAGCAAAATTAGAATAGTTATGGTTATGTTGATAAATTGCAAGTTGAGGATGAGTTGTGAATAAGGTTTTGATTTAAGTAGGTCGAATTAAGCTTGAATGTGTATGATTGATTTCTGATGAAAGGATAAGTCGATATAGTTGAGAAACTGTGAATGATTTGCGGTTTGAAATAGTCGAATATGATTTAGATATAAAACGGGTCGAATGGGAAGGTTTGACTTAAAAAGTCACGGGTTAATTTTGATTTCGGATTTGTTAAAAGTTATCAAGGGATAACAGTTAAAGAGTAGTCGAAGTGTACGGTTTGTCAAAATGGCATTTTGAACTTAGAACAACAACTAGCGAGACCTTAGGTTCGACTTAGTAGCATACGATCCCTCGCCAAAGTCTCGTTTGAGACAGTCTGTTTTTCTTAAAACCTGCGAATGGCAGTTTTTGTTCCAAACTGAATTACCAGGCAAACCCTAATCTCAAAACAAAAGCAAAACACTGCATGTTTTAAAAATGGATTTAGGATTAAGGTTAACACTGGGCCGAAGCCCACAATAAATTGGGATTAAAATTGTATTAGGGCCACAGCCCACATGATTTAACAATAAAATGTAGGGTGCGTTTGAGTTATAAATTAAAAAGAGAAATGTCTCATTCTTTTAAACATGTCAACGAAACCCGAATAGACAATTTTGATGGTACTTTGTACACAACTCTACATATCGTATGTTAATTATTAAGACTATGACAAAAACCGATTAAAAACTGTTATACATCAATAATAATTACGCCGTAAAATATATAGTTAACACATGCAACAATAACACGTTTTGAAAATATATAAACTATTTTACGTTCATCAAATCTTAATCAAAAATACAAACTAAATTATGCCATACTAATCTAGGTCACGCGTTGGAGATACAACACACCATTTGATTCTATCGCATCACAGATTTCTACTACTACCAAGGTGAGTTCATAGTCCCACTTTTTACTATGTTTTCAAATCCTGTGGGGAGATACATGCTATAAATCTGAACACAAATATTTTCTGTATGCTATCCTGATTGATATTGCTAAGTTAATATTGCCTAAGTTACCACCCTGCCAAAAAGTCCCTCATATCATGAACCATTAATCACTTGCGAGTGAACGCGAATTCAGTGAATAGATCTATTGGAAGTTGACGACCCACTTGAAGTTAGCCTGAAATGGTAACCAATTGCACTTTATTCGAATTAACAAGAGTTTGGCAAACTCCTACGACGAGGGCATTATCACCTACATCATTTTATGATGTGGGCTATTTATATCATTTATTATTACACCCGATGTTAAGGTTTGCGTGTCATGAGGCTTAGGGCAATATATATTACACAACGATATCACCGTTGTGCTACTGATCAACTCAATATATTTTTTTTTACACAACGATATCACCGTTGTGATACTAATCAACTTGTGTTCAAACTATTTCAAGTAAAACACTATGGATTCACTCAACCTTTGTGTTGACCTTTTTAGCATGTTTTATCTCAGGTATCTAAGAAGCATAAATGGCACGGAGTGGATTAGGGCCCCTTTTGGACGACGTCCAAAACAATGTTATCATTCATTTTAACTTAAACATTTTCACTTTGTACTATTAAATGTTATGGAACCGTTGTTGCAAACTCTGATTTTATTTGATGAATGATAACTAAATTTTCTCAAAACGTCTCTTTCAAGTCGTTTTCTATAATTGTGACGAAGATCTGAGATGTAATACCCCAATTTGACTTTCGCTGCTTCATTACGATTTTGGGGGTGTTACACCAGTTTTTGGAGGAAACAAAGGTCATACGCCATTTTCTTGTTTTTTAACAGTATGGCATGCCACTTTTTAGTTTTTGGAAGTTCACATGCGTCACTTTATGATTTTGGAGGGAAAAGTGCTTGTTTTATTGCTTAAAGGACTTAATTTTGCTCCATCTTCTAAAACAAAGGACTTCAATTACCAAATTCACTTCTCCAAGACTCTTTAAAGGTTCTTAAAGAGATATTTTTAGTTCTTCAAAGATTCTTCAATAATTATCCGTAAAATGGTTATCGTTCGTGTTCTTACCGAGATCAATCGACAAAGGACTTTTGTGAAAGTTCTAAATCAAAGTATCTCCAAAGATACATTCAAGCTAAAGGATAAAGTTTTAAAGATGATGAGAGATTCTAAGGGGAGTGAAGAAGACATGGTTCTCAATGATGATCATATATCTTGTCAACCCGAGGTACAATCTGAGGTACTGATCAAGTGAAAATTGTACTGATTGTAGGGGTCATTTACCCCATTATTTCATACACTTTACCTCTTTTATTGCTTAAAATCCTTCATATTTGGTTTTTAGGCCTTGGAATATGCATTTGCTGGGAAAACGTACAAGTTTTGGGATCTTGGACGAAGTTTGGAAGAAAAAAACAAGAGTTTCAAAGTGTGACCGGCAAGTCTAACGCCGTCACTAAAAGTGCCCAGAAAGTGAAGTTTTGCAATTTTTCGTAACCGGTCAGTGAGTTGAGACGGGCATCGTGACGCTGTCAAGACCCAAAGGTGACGCCGTCAAGGATTACAAGCTGACATCGTCACATGAAGTAGGTGGAAAAAACCCTAAAATTGATGACGGCGTCACAACCATAAGCTGACGCCAGCACACCTTGAATTCTATATATATTATTGCTTTGTTTTCATAATTCGGGTGGAACTTATGGGAGACAAACCCTAACTGGTTTTAAGAAGTTTTCAGTACTTTTTATCATATGAACTCAAGTGTATCATCAAGATAAGGTATTAAAATAATCATTCAACTATGTTTATCATCAATTGTTTGATTATGTTGATTTCTTGTTTTTCTTATGCTATGTTAGGCTATATCTTCTTGTGTTTACTTAGGATTGCATGAAATCTTTTATTGTTTAGTTGTTCTCTACTGTTTTCTTGTTGGTGTCTGTGCTTATCGATTGCTTGCGAATTGATTAGATCTTCTATAGTGATTGTTAGCCTATATAAAGTGTAAATCATAGTTTAGGGTCTTGTTTGTAACAATGTAATAGATTAAGGTTCGGATGTGTAGGTTTACTGTTATGTGTGTACACGTTTGTTCCTTACTCGTATGACTAGTGGTAGTCGCGATATCCTTATGTAAACTCGGGTGTAAATGCCCCAACACCTCACAAGTTGAGGTGCGTGACACCATAATGCATTTTCTTTCTCTCTCTACTTATATGTAGGCACCCTACTTTCTCTGTCTAGATTATATCATTATATGCTTGATTATGGGACAACATTTGGTATCAAGATCTAGTATATGATAGATTAAGGGATTCTATACTTTTATTGCTTAAATCGTCATTAGTTACCATTTTTTATCGAATTGTAAGGCTTAAACTCATGTTTTTGGTTTAAAAACACTTTCGGATAAAATTTATTGGTTTAATCAAATTTCAAGGTTGAAAATCAAAACTTTTTGTTGTTAAAGCTTCATAGTGATTAGTTTTAAGTTCTTATCAATTTAGAATTGGTATTTAGTGGTTAGATTTCAAGTTTTGAACAATTTAAGTTCGATGTTTTGGTACTTTTCATGAACCTCGTGACTTTGTATTCGATATCGTGACTTTTGATCTTGTGACATTGTTCATCGGATAAGGTGTTCCGAGATCACATCTTCACAAGATTAGTTACTTACTTAGCTATTCACGAGATCCATACTATCCCACATTGGTTACTATTCCTCACGAGATTCATATTCTTCATGAGATTGGTATTGTTCTTCATTACTTACTTTACGAGATAGAGTTCTTCACGAGATAGGTACTAGTTTTGTTGTTAAGAGATTAGTATTGTTCTTTCTTACGAGGTGGATTTCACAAGGTAGTTGTTTTAGTGTGATTCACGAGATTGGTAATATAGCTTAGTTATGATATTGGTTACTTCATTGGTTTCACAAGATCGTTACTATTTTCATATAAGGTTGGTTGTTTTCGTTCATCACGAGATTGTTACTATTAACAAATTAGCTTAACTTAGAGCTTCATACTCAAAGTTCGATAAGATTCATGAGTCTAAACAAGTTTATACAAGTATCAGATACATATACGTATGTAAATGTTTATATACAAGATATACGTGTGATTGTATTTGTACAAATGTACTCCATCCGTCCTAAAATAATGTCTTTCGAAAAACTCAACACAGTTTAAACTTTAATATTTATTTATGCTTTATTTTTCTTGCAGAATAACAGTATTATCCATAACTAATTAATTAATGATTTTTATTAAATCGTAATAATAGTTTCAAGTTCTGAGATTCGAAATGCTATATGGGATTGTGGTTCTGATAAATCCCCGGGCCCGGATGGTTTCACTTTTGCATTCTATAAAGAGTTTTGGAGCTTGATTCAAAGTGAGGTTGTGGAATTTGTTCAGCACTTTCTTGATTCTGGCATTCTTCCAAGAGGATGCAATACCTCATTCATTACTCTGGTTCCAAAAGTTCCAAATCCTATGGTGATTAGTGATTTTCGCCCTATTAGTCTCATTGGGGCCCAATACAAGATCATTGCCAAAGTTTTGGCTAACCGTCTTGCTCAGGTTATCGATCATATAATCAGCCAAGAACAATATGCTTTTATTAAGAAACACCAGATTCTTGATGGTCCATTGATGGTCAATGAGGTGATTCAATGGAGCAAAAATAAAAAGGCTAAGTTAATGGTGTTTAAAGTAGATTTCGAGAAGGCCTTCGACTCTATCTCTTGGGATTTTCTGTTTCAAGTTATGCACTTCATGGGTTTCAGTAATACATGGATTAAATGGATCTCTGGATGTCTTAAGTCGGCTTCCTCTTCGATCTTGATCAATGGTAGCCCTACTCATGAATTTAATATTGAGCGAGGCCTTCGTCAAGGAGACCCCTTATCTCCTTTTTTATTCATCATTGCTATGGAAGGTCTTCATATAGCGATGGAAGATGCTATGGTTGCGGGGCTGTACAGTGGGTTCACTATTAACACTTTGAATCTATCTCATTTATTTTTTGCAGATGATGCTTTATTCATTGGTGAGTGGTCTCAAAATAACATTAAAAGTCTGGTAGCCATTCTGGAATGTTTTCACAAAGTTTCTGGGCTGAAAATTAACTACAACAAATCGAAACTTTTTGGTGTTGGTGTCCCAATTGCAGAAGTTAACTTACTTGCCTCGATTACTGGATGTAAGGCCTTGAATACCCCATTCAACTACCTTGGTCTTCCTATTGATTGTAACATGGCGCTGGTTAAAAGCTGGGACCCTATTATTGATAAGTTTGCAAAACGCCTTTCTAAATGGAAAGCTTCGCTTCTTTCAGTGGGAGGTAGAGCTACTCTCATCACCTCAATCTTAGGCGCGATTGGTAATTATTTTTTCTCTTTATTTCCTATGCCTTTAACGGTTAATAAGAGGTTAGAGTCGCTTAGATCCAATTTCTTTTGGGGAAGTGATGAAAAAACGAAAAAGATTTCATGGATATCTTGGAAGATAGCTCTTGCTTCCAAGGACAAAGGGGGTCTAGGGATTGGCAGCCTTTTCTCGTTGAATCACGCTCTCATTCAAAAATGGCGTTGGAGATTCATAAATAATCCTCATGCTCTCTGGACTCGATTGATAGTGGCTATTCATGGTCTGAATGAAGACTCCTCTACTTTTTTTAACCACATTAAAAGCAAAGGTGTCTGGTATAGAATTGTTGGTTCTATTAACAACATGCATGAGAAAGACTTTATCCCCCTTTCTTCTATGCAGAGACGGGTAAATAACGGGGCTGCAACAAAATTCTAGCACGACACTTGGACGGGTACAACTTCTCTTAAAACCCAATTTCCTCGGCTATTTCGTTTATCAATGAATAGAGACTGCATGGTTAGAGACTGTTGGGATAATGGTTGGCATCTTGAATGGACGCGAGATGTCTCACGAGGTACTACCGCTAATCAACTGGATACCCTCCAAAATAACATCTCTGGTATGTCTCTTAATAATATAGAAGATACCTGGGCCTGGACTATCGGTACTACCTTTTTCTCTGTTAAAAGTGCTCGGCACAAAATTGATACGGGTTTTCTTCCAGATGGGCCGCGCACTAGATGGAATAGCCTTCTTCCAAAGAAGATTAATATCTTTATTTGGAGGTCTCTTCGTGATCGCCTCCCTTCCCGGTGGAATCTCAGTCGTAAAGGAATTGAAGTGGCTTCTATTACTTCTCCAATTTGTGATCATGGGGTTGAATCTGCTTATCATACTCTATGGGATTGCACTCTAGCTTCTACAGCCTGGTCTTGTGTCTTTAAATGGTTGCACATCTCTCCCCCTATTATATACAATTTGACTGGTTTGTATGATTGGATTGATGGCCTTCATTCTGCATCGAACAAAAGAATCATCTTGGATGTTGTTTGTAGTGTCACCCTTTGGTCCTTATGGAGATTCCGTAACGAAGTGATATTTGGTACCAATCAGCCTAAACGTAGCATGATTTTTGATAATATTGTAGATTTTTCTTTTAGATGGTATTCCACTAGAAGTAAAATGTCTTCCATATCTTGGAACAACTGGATTCAAAACCCTTTAGTGGTTTATTCCTTGTAATCTCTTTCTAGCATCTTGCTAGTTTAATAAATTCTTGTTGTTCAAAAAAAAAAAAAAAAAAAAGGGGGTATTATGGTAAACCCAAATAAATTTTCCAATTAAGTGTACGTATTAGAGTAAAAGTTATAAATATTTTATGTCCTCATTAACTCATTATGATTTATTTATTTATTTTATTATCATTATGGTCAACAAAGTATAAGATTATTTGTCATTATGCTTAATTAAATTCCTCTTTCTCACATTAAAAGACATTAATGCCCCTTATCTTCTTCCCCAGCCATCTCTGGCCGCCAAAACCACCATCATTTTCGGGCGTTTTTTCTGAAACTGTGAATCTGGGCAAACCAACATTGCATCTCTTCTAAGTGTTTATTTTTTTGAACCAGAATTCATGGTGCTTGGCCGGTGTTATGAGATGTAGAAAATGAAGATGGAATAAATGACGAAATTACCCTTAAAGATGGTGTATAATGAGTTTTTTAAAAGTACCAAAAGCAAGCATAATGATTTATAAATGAGAGTACAGAGTATATTTTGCTTTTACCCTACGTATTACTACCAAATTAAGGCAAAAACTAATTGTAAATTGGTCTAGCAATCAAGTAAGACGAAAGAAAAAAGTATGTTGAGATGCTTACATCTTTCCAACCAGTTAAAGATGTGACCATTAGACACTTCAAAAGTTCAGTTTGAGTTACTAAAACATTATGTTGAACAAACTCGATGAGCCACTAGAGCAAGTGATTCAACCATCGGGTAATCAAACTTGAACATATCTATATACTACATATAATGGGTGTATCATGTTTATTGAAAATTCTAGAATCTTGAAAACTTAAAACTAATTAAGGAAACTTAAAACTAATAATTTGTGATTGTAAAAGTCAACACACAGTTTAAAATAGAGATTTAACAAGACGGGAAGGGCTTGTTTGTTAAATATTTTTCTTAAGTCATACTTAATTAAGAGATTACTTAATGCAGACAACCTCAGTTTTATTAATTAATATTTTCAGTCATCTTTTTCTATTAAGTTACAAACAAACAGTCTTCATATGACTTAATTAATTCAGTTTTTTTCATATTAAGTCAATTAAGTCAAAATCAAACATCCCCTTAGCTGATCTCAACAAGCTAGTCCGCAAGACTATATTGTGTTCTCCACTTAAACTTAGGAAAAAAAAAGGAGTGGAATGGAAAGAAACTAACTTTTTTTTATGTGTTTTTAAGGGTGTGTTTGGTTCGCTCTTTTGGGTGGGTATCACCAAAAGAATAAACAAAAACTTTGTTTGGTTGGTTTTGGGCCCACCACTTTGGGAATCAAGGAATGAGATTTCATTCCACCCAAATTTGGTGGGTTTCTCCCCAATCCATCCAATCAAAAAAAAAATTTTTTATTTGATAAAATTTTTTTAATCACACATTATTTATTCTTTTTCTTATTTTATAATTTTTTCAACCACAAATTATATATACTAATATATTTTATCTCTCCTACTTTTTTCTCAAATCTTTCCTACATCTTTCAAACCTTTCCCAAATCCAAGTTCAATTTCATTCCCACTTGCGAACCAAACGCACCCTAAGTTCTTTGAAAAAAAGAAATGGAATGGAAGGAGATGAAAGTTAACGGGAGACTAGTGAATTTTGGAGACAAAATCACCTGCCTGTTTTTGGGGTGATTGTGAAGGAAAGAAATATTCCTTTTAAATTGACCAAGAGCATTAGGTGTGCCGATTCATAGAATTTGTTATTTCAGCTCTATTTCAGCATTTCACATTTTGCATTCACACCAAGATACCCACTCACTAGTGGCTCAAGCCATTTGCCAGTTTTTGAGCCCTACATTATATTTTGTTTTTCTTCATTTTTCATACAAACTAAATTTGTATTAATTAAATAAAAATACAACTTACAATATAAATAAAAATACAAATTACATTAAAAATAAATTGTATTAATTTAAGATTTATTTTATTTTATTTTAAAAAAGAAACTAATTTTAGATTAAATTTGCATTTCTTGTTATTTTAGCACAATTGGCCTAAGAGTTTAGCACAATAAAATTTTGGGCCAATTAAATAAAATTTGAGCTTAGCACATTTGGTTAGAGTATAACCTTTGGGCCAAGATCTTAGCAAAATAAACACACACAATTACACTATCTTCATCCTCAGCACTTCATCAATTACGCTCTTCATTCTCTGCACTTCATCTTCATCCTATACACACACTCACACCACAAACGCTACACGCACACCACAAACGTGCACAAATACACAAAAAATAAACACACACAATAAAAACACAAACTAAAACACAAAACCCATTTAAAATAAGAAAAAAAACAACAAAAAAATAAAAATAACTAGGTGTGTATTCACTCACTTTTGAATTGGCACCGAAGAGGGAGGTGCAATGGCCGACGCCGTTTGGCTTGCCATGTCAGAAATAGCACAACATTTCGTGACCACACCCCATGCTCTAATACCCTTTAATTATCTTATCTTCTAGTAGTTATTTATTTGAGCACTCTTATCTTCTTGTTCAACAACCAAATTTCCTCATTCTTTCTCATTTATACAGACCGAAATTTCCTTACCCAAAATTTATTCTTATCCTATGTTTAAGAAATTATCTTTAGTGTATTTAATAAACTTTTTATATGCAGTAACTTTTTGAAGTCACGTTGATGGTTTTGCTCATGGTTATCGGCAGTTGGTCCAGTTCCATGGGAGGACACATTTTAATATGTAGTAATAAATTCCTAACTATAGTGACAAAAAAGGTGCGACCTTCGTTCACTTGCTGTTCTTTTATATTTAGACTCAAGAACGCAAACTAAAACACCACTTTCTTCCCCTCCTCCCTTCTTTACTTTTCATTCCTTTACTTTTCCTTCTTAAAAATAACTTGAGAACACAGAAAGTAGCAAGTTGTCAGCACAAGTAAATTGTCTTTAGTTCTAGTTCTACTCTGTTTTTTTAGTTTAGATGGTACGCTTGCGTGACTGTATTTTGTCCGGCAGCTTGCTAGGCTTTTCTATTTAATAAATCGATTTTTTTTACACATACTCATGTAGACAACCACTTATACATTGCAATGTTGCATATATATGAAGACAAATTCATGTTTGAACTTACATATTAACCAATATAGCCCCCCAAGCAAAACAAGAGGAGAATGGAACATAGAGGTAACTAACCCAAAAATGATATCAAGATTACTACATCTGATGAACATCTAAAAGGCATGTGATTGATAACTCTAAAAAATGTTATCATAGCAATGACTAGAAGCAACACAAATTAATCATCTACAAGGCTGATTTTACTAGATAATAGAAAGAAATAACAAGGTAGTTATGGCTAACCCAAAAATGGAACATAGAGGTAACTAACCCAAAAATGATATCAAGGGATTCTTTTCATCAAGAGTTTTGGTCGAAAAATAGCAACGTACTTTTTCAAATGTACCATTTTGGTATGTGTACTATTTTTTGTTCCATTTTGGTACGTGTACTTTCATTTTTTGTTCCATTTTGCACATTTTGATGACGTGTCATACCTGAAAGTATGACACGTGTCACCATTCATAACGTGACACGTCATCAAAATGTGCAAAATGGAACAAAAAATGAAAGTACACGTACCAAAATGGAACAAAAAATAGTACACGTACCAAAATGGTACATTTGAAAAAGTACATTGCTATTTTTCGACCAAAACCCTTTCATCAATGTGTATGGAATATTGACAAATCTACACACTCATGATACCAAGCATAACATTACTTATCTGCATTAAAACAGTGATGCAAAATACATGAATGTGCTTTCTCCAAACCTTAACTGCAAACTAGGGCCTGCCTTGTGAGAAATATCACTTTATAAATCTACACCTTGCAAGCATGCTTAGCCATAACTACTTTGGAAAAATTCATCACAAACCAAGTTCCATAACATACCCAAAAACTCTCATTTCAGTGCAATACCCACAATCGGATGAACAAAAGTTAAAAGCTAAGCTACAAGGTTCATATAGAAAGATTTCATCGACTAACTGCAAAATAACCCAAGAAAAATAACATACCCACAAATTACCCGTTTTGACATGTTACACAAATTACCCATCTTGTTCCATAAGTCCATAACATACCCAAAAATTGCCATATCAGTACAATACCCACAATAGGATGAACAGAAGTTAAAAGCTAAGCTTCAAGGTTTGACTTATTTTCTTTTGGGATCAGAACATCCATGTGTCTGTGTTCTTTCCTTTCCTCATAACATTTTGACTTGTTCTATGACCTTAATGAGGATACAAATAACATCTTAATATCACAACAACAATAGCCCATTCCCGCCGGAGCAGGACGATAACATTTTAAAATCTTACTCTAATTTCGTTTCCTATTTCACGATATCTTCATAGTAAGAGTCCTAAGGGTCATTGTTTGAATGGCTCTGTAACACACTGGTGGGAAGTCTAGTGTAGGTGCAGTAAGAGCTTGATTGCAGTCCCACTAGTGATACTTAACTAAATGACTAATGTAGGCGCTGGTAATGGCTCTCGTTATGCTCTGTTTTTTTGGTTGACAGTTTGTTTTTTGTATAGCAACTTGCTAGGATTTCCTATTTAGCAGTTTCACACATATATGCAACTAGTAGATAGTTTACAAATTTTACAATGTAATATGCATTTAAGTAACCCATAAACGCTATCCAGATATCATCATTACTCAAGCAATAAGACATGTATAAAGGACATCCTCCGTACCGGAAATGCTTCACAGACAATGACCAGAAGCAACACTAAAAGCAAGCATTCTTTAGTAGCCATACTAAAATATACAGTATAAACAAATAAATAAGATCTAAACCACGGAAGTCTTTTCAGTAGCCATACTAACTTCAAATACATAAACCTTGATAATCATAGATGTGTGATGAATCTAAACACTCAAATGATACCAAGCATAACATTACTTGTCTAAATTTAAACAATTATAAAAGATATATGAAGGTGGTTTTTCCACACCATAACTACTACCGAGGCCCCTCCCTGATGAAAAAGCATATCTTTGTAAATCCGTACCTTGCAATGTGGCCATCATCTCTGTAATTAATTAATTTTCGGATATACGCAAGAATCCGAGTGATCAAGCAGAAGTAGTGTCTCCTTGTAAGAGCTAATGAAGAATGAACAGTTTTGTCCAGAAAACCCAAGACTTTTTATGTGTTGTGAGCACGGATCATAAGTTTTAAGTGCAGATTCCTTGGCTTCCCCAAAAAACCCCCTTCGTCCACCCCTCTCTTTAGTTTCAACGACAAGTTCACCATTCTTCCTAAATCCCACTATATTACTTATATATGAATCAGGTGTGTTAATAGTGAATAGCTGTGTAAAAGAACAATCAGGATCCATCTTCCATACTTTGACTTCTATATGCAGAGTAATCACAACAAGAGAACCCTTTAGCTTAGATAAGATGAAACTTTCAGGTGTGGTAAACGGAGTTGTTGTTTTTATCTTATCTGGTAAATCTATGGCTTTGAATTCTTTAGCAATCAAATCAAATGACACGATCATATATTGTTGAGTGAAATAACCATCCGGAAGACGAATTTTCTCATAAGCACCGCGATAAATACAGCTACCAATAACAACCTGAGAGTAAAGATGTACAAGTCCAATTGATTCACGAGGCTTGTGACAATGAATCTCAGTCCATCTCTTAGAACTTAGAGTAAAAATTTCAACTTTCCAAGGGTATGTAATCTTGACAATGGTATGTTCACTAGTGACGGGACAAACCGCGAAACCAAAAACAACAAAGCATCCCGACCCAAGAATACCAACAGACCTTCTGATTGAAGGGTTCCAGATAACAAGTACCCCTTTTCCAAAAGCATACAAACACCACAAACCGCGAGAGTAGCCAATTACTTTAAGATAATCAAATTGTTTCATGATGTCAGTAACATTTGGGGCAAGGTCTTGTTGTACCTTAAAAGTGTCACTATTAACAGATAGATACTTTACCTCACGATCATTCTGGGTATCTCCGTGCCTTAAAAGCAAACTATGCGGCTGCGTTTTGCGGGTGCGGTAACCAGCGATAAACTCAGAGCTGTCGATGAAAGACAACCATGGTTTGGAAACAGATCTGAATCGAATCAATGACTTGACATCAGGAACTCTTTTGATGATTTCAGTTTGGATTTCAAAAGGGATGTTGTCTGACATTATGTTTTAGTGACAGACAATGTTGATTGAAATCAAAGAATATGAAATTTGGGATTTTAGGGTCCTTTGTTTTGTGACTTTTGGATCGGTGGAATTGATTGAATGTTGTAGTAAAATGTTTGGTTCGTGGGTCGATGTCTAGTCAAGGGTGTGAGAGCAATAAAAGTGATACAAGGCTACTAGGATTCAACTGATAGATGTCATTAGGGGTGTCAAATGGGTTGACCCAACCCGACCCGACCCGAACTCGATAAGGCCTTATAGGGTCGGGTTGATTCGGGTCCAACCTAGCTTATCGGGTTTATCGGGTCAACCCGATAGACCCGATAGGCTTATCGGGTCGGGTTAGGGTCCAAGTTAATTTCTTATCGGGTTATCGGGTTGACCCGATAAACCCGATAAGATATACTAGCATATTAACAAAATTGTAATGTATAGCCGAAATGGAACCAATAAATGAAAATAATAGCTACTAAAACTAAAATCGAACTGAATAAATATGTTTAGCATAAAGATAGATATGTGAGTTTATCTCTAAAACATTGTTTCAAATATGGAAAACATGAAATTTTAATTGTAGTGTTAGGACTCATTGAATGGAGAAGTGATTTCAAAAGACCAACTAAAAACTACGTAGTTCTTGAAAACGTCGCTAGATGGATGAAAAAAAAGTAATAAAACGAGCTATACAATGGTCTTAAAAATACTACCAAATGGTCACTAGTTCGATGAAATTTTCATTGGAGATAACATTACAATTTCTTTATTACCAACTTTTTTTTCCTTAACAAGTAACCCGATAACCCGATAAGCCAAACCCGACAACCCGAAACCCGATAGACCCGAACCCGATAGACCCGATAGCTTATCGGGTCGGGTTTCGGGTTAGTTTTAAAATTTTCAAAACCCGATAGACCCGACCCGATAGAGGCTTATCGGGTCGGGTTGACCCGAATGACACCCCTAGATGTCATTATTGTGGGTCCACTTTTTTCCACACTCTATATCACCGGACGAACACGAACGGAGCCTTGTTCATATACGTTCGTTTAATTTTAACTGGACAAATAAACGGACACGAACACTTAAACGGACGGATTTTCTTGTTCATGTTCGTTTATTAAGAAAATGAGTTGTTCATGTTCGTTTATGTTCGTTCATTAAGATACTAAACGAACGCTAAACGAACACAAACGATCGAACATTAATGAACATAGACAAACAAATATAAACTTTATTAAATTATGTACAATATATTGTTTTATAAGTGTTGTTTTGTTTAAACAAACCAATTTTAAAATTATACAATTAAAAGATATGATATACGAACATAAATAAATAAATGAACATAAATGAACGCATAATCGGACGTTCACGAACATAAATGAACGGACGCGACTCTTGTTCATGTTCGTTCATTTAACTAAACGAACGTAAAATATTGTTCATGTTCGTTCATTTAATAAATAAACGAACATAAACGAACTTTTTACCGAATGGTTCATGAAATATTCACTGAACGTTCAGTTCGTTTACAACCCTATCTATATCTTTTTTAATTTCAAAATAAAATAATATTTTATGTTTTATATAAATGAATAAAATACATTATTTTTATAAAATATAATTTATTTTCTCTTTCTACATCAAATCAAAATCCAAACCCAAATCCGAATCCGAATCCAAATCCATATACAAACCAAACGGGCCCTTAGTTTCTAGGGTTTTACTTGTTTCAGTGATAATGGTATGTTTGGTCCTTTAACTATGCATTTGGCCCTTTAATAACCAAAATGTCAACAAATGTTGTAGCACGAGATAGAGTTGGCAATTTGTGCCCAAAATAAAAAAATGGGGCAAATTTTGGCTATTTTGTAAACAATTTGGGCACATTTAATCCTCTCTTTTTTTTTTTAAATGGGCACATTTAGCCAATTGAAAAGTTAAATTGGCACAACGGTCACATATTTTCTCTCAATTAGAGAACATTATAATCGTTTTTGAAATATAACTTATATATTTTAAATATAAATGAGGTATTACGTTTAAAGAATTTATTTCGTCATTTTCGGTCTTCTATAAAGCTATTTGTATAACATGTGACCGTTTAGCCCGTGCCCATTTAAGCCCGTGCCCGCCCGTTTTGCCACCTCTAGTAGGAGACTAGGAGTGGCAATGTGACGGGTGCGGGTACCAAACCGGCCATGATCCAGTTGGTTGTCTTATTGAGATGCCTTGTTCAAAAGCAATACATTTTCCCGTTTACTATTGGTAATCCCGAAAACAAATCTACACATTATTACTTTTAACCATTAGCAATACGATTTATGCAATAAGATGGGAATTAATAACTAAGTAAGTATTTTACAAAGAACCAGTCTCTTAAAGTCTTACAGATTTGCATTAAAACTACATTAAACTATAAGCTACCCCGTTAGAAATAATAATTGCTCTAAAGAAAATGACAGAAAACAACCTTCTAAGATTATAATACCACCCGCTCCCGGCCCCACCCAAAGTTCAGGTTTTAGATCATTTAGGGAGTGTTTGGTTCGAGGGTATGGGATTAGGGAAATGACTTTCATTCCCATTGTAATTTTTTGGTTGGTTGGTTAGTTTTAAAGAAACTGGGAATGAAACTATAAAAATATGCATATCTCATACGGGTTAATATACAAAGATGTTACTAAAGTTTACCCAAAATGTTCACCTAAGTTACTAAAGTTTTAAACGTTACAAATACATTACTCAAGTTTGCGGGTTTGTGATGTATGTTACTCAAGGATTAAAAATGTTACACCTAAGTCACTGTGAGGGTGGGCAACCGGCTGACAGCCGGTTTCACTGCCACCTCACTAAATATAATCGTTTGGGGGTTTTTTTTTTTTTTTTTTTTTTTTTTTTTTTTTTTTTTTTTTTGAATATTTAATGCCCTCAGTACCCACTCCAACCCCACTCCACCTTTATATCATCTTTTTCCCCAAATATATTAGGGTTTCAAAAAACCCATTCCACCCAAATTCGATTCTCCAAAACTAACCATCAAAATGTCGATTCTTTGTGGCTGTGGTGAACTAGCAAGGTGTCGTACATCTTGGACACAAAACAACCCTGGAAGGAGGTTTCTTGGCTGCCCTAACTTCATGGATCACACCAGAAATTGCAACTACTTTAGGTGGGTTTATGGCCCATTACCAAATAGTTGGTATCAAGCAACCATGTTTCAGCAACATGCTAATTTAGTGAATGCAGAAGCTCAAATTGTTCAACTTAACAATCAAACCTCTAGAACTGCCTTCTACAATAGGGTTTTGATTGTGTTCATTGTTGTGATGTTTTTAGTTAGGTTTATTTAGGTGATGATGTAGGGTCAGAGTGATGGGTTGTAATTTAGTCATCTTTTTGGTAAGGTCTGACAATGGATACACTGCAAACAAGGGATTAGTAATGTAGAATGCGATTGTTGTAATGCAAGTGTTTAAATGATGAAATGAAATGAATTATCTTATATGATGGGCAAAATATAGTTCTTGCATTTACATACTGCTAATATACTTACTGCATATCAAAGTTTTTACTGCAAATAGAGATAATGCAAAATGTCATAAAGGCTCAAAGATGACAATGGATACACTGCAAACAAGACATACTACATTAAAGGTTACCAAGTCTTTACATATGGCACATTTTCAAAATAGCCTCACAAGTGGCTAGCCATACAAAAAAGTGGCAGTTATACCTACCTAGATCAGTAATAGCAACATTAAGTATCAATTCTAATAAGGGTTACATATTGTCATGTCGTTTAGTCATATAAGCACAAAACTGATTATATAACCCATTAATTACTAGATTTGAACATTAATATATGTACTAAAACATGACAAAAAAATTAGTTACCAAATCAGAATACGGGCAAAAGCCTATTGTAACTAAGAATTGAATAAATGAAACGCCTAATGAAAACTTTGCAATGATACCGTTTGTATGAAGTTGCGAGAGTGGTAAAATTCTATCAACGATATTATGACCCCCTTACTTTTTTATAATTTTCTAGAACCGCAAATAATTCATACACCTAAACCATCTAATATCTCACAAATACATCAAACGAGACTTTAACATACCCTCGATGCTATACACACGAACAAGCCTAATAGTTTTAAGCTACATCCATGATAGGTTTCAACACGAGAATTGTGAATTTCTCTTATCATTTTGGAACAGGTCTTGATCCTTCCATCATCAACTATACACCGTTATGGTAAAAAATTGTTGTTATCCAACAAATCAATCAAGAGAATAATGCATGCTATTAGACCTATAAGCTATTTCACCTCACCCAACTATAGTTTGCAGCTCCTCATTATGTTATACTATGTATTTTCGGTCTTGTTCATAAGCTTTTTCTCCGTCAATGATGCATTTAGAATTTAATTTTGTTAGATGTCATGTATTTTTTAGGTTTTATATACGAAAAATCAAAGTATAAGTGTGGAAAACTAGAATGGGGGGGGGGGGTTGAATAGTTTTACGTCTTTTTAATTTATTATAAAAACTTTGTTTACTTTTAAAAACTTAGATTCGAATTTATGTGAACTCAACTCTTGAACAATATGAACAAATATAAGTAGATCTAAATTAACAATGCAAGTAAAGTAATGAAATGAAATGAAAGATAGAGATGGAAAGATCGAACCGCGAGACAAAGGATTTATAGTGGTTCGGCTACAAGGACACCTTCCTTGCCCTACTCCACTCCTCGAGCACCTAACTCGAGAGTTTTCTTCACTATGTCAACAAGCTCCCTTATGGCGGAGAAAACCTTACACAACTTTTGCTTACACCAATTTTACGACACAAAGCTAAATGTCGAGTTCTAATCGTAGCTAGAACCAATCTCACAACTTCAATCACAACTTCTTCACGACTTCTTCACAACTTCTTCTCTACGGCTTCACAACTTTTTCACAACCTAGCACTACTTATATACTCTTCTACTTCTTCACACCTTCACTACTTACACACCTTAACTTCTTCACAACTTCACTACTTACACATTAATCTAGCCTAAACAATTATGCTCACACCTATCTAACAAATATACACAACTTATACAAATGAATGAATGATTTACAATTTTGATACACCAACAACTTGGATGGAAGAGATACACCAAGTTGTAATACTTCTTGTCTTGAAGGATAGAAGTATTCTTCTTTTGAACTTGAGAGGTTGAAGCTTTGGATCACTTGAAATAAAAGCTTAAGAATATATGATCAAAGGATTTAGAAAGATATAAGAAGAGATTTAGAACAGAAGGTTTGGGGTGCAAAAGGTGAGGAAAAAGTCCAGGAATGAACCAGTATTTATAGGCAAAGCTGGGGAGCTGAGGAGCGTGGTCGGTCCCCTTAACTAGGGGGCCAGTCCCCTTAATTATTAAGGGGGCCGCCTGCCAAATTAAGGGGGCCGCCCAATGTATCCGTTGCCCAACTTTGTCTTTTTGTGGGGAAGGTTTTTCTGGAACATTTTTGCCATTTTTGGTTGAAAATTTGAATTTATATATTTATAATAGATTAAACATATTTATTTAATACCAAAAATGATTTTCTAAAAGATATAAAATGTTTGTGACATTTTATAAAAAATCTAGTGATTAAGAAAATGTTTCTTCGATCTTATAATGCATTAGGCATTTGTTTATTCATACCTTAAGTGATTAAGTTGTTAAAATAGATATTTACAACTAAATACTTGTTTACGTCATAATCTTTCGTTTAATGATTTTACATTTTGTGATTATCAAAACGTAGAGATATCGAAAAATATTAATAACGTGTTTAGGCATTATTTATATCAACAATCTCCCCCTTTTTGATGATTACAAAATCTAAACTCATTAAATTAAAAATTAATTTTTGGACAAGTATTTAGTGAGTTTATATCTACTTCTCCCCCTTTTTGTAGAATCAAAAAGGTTATGCCGACAAGTTCTAGATACGAGATTTGTCGGAACGAGAACTCCCACTTGATGTGTGCTCCCCCTCGTTTGAGGGCACCAAGGAGACGAGCTTTGGATATCTTGGCTGCAAAAACAAGTTAAGAACACAAGACATATATATGCATAGCAAAAATATTTAGAACAAACAACTAATCTATTCATTCATTCAAGATGATCATGTATAACACATGAATCATCATTACATCACACAATATTCTTAAAACATAAGGATTACAACATAAGTAAAAGATACTAATGGTCCTAATATTGCCAAAGAGAGCGATTGGACTTGCTTGCGACACAAAAGGGTGAGGGATTTTATTTTGGGGCGGAAAGCATTTGAATAGGACTTAGTTATTTGATGGTGAGGGAAATGGAGCGGATGGAGTGGATCTAACGATGTTATATCGGGTTAGAGGAGGAATAGGATGAGGACGAGTGAGTAGATTTTTGATCCAAGAAATATCTTCACTCAAGTGGAGAATTTGTTTTTGAAGGAAGATGCAACAAGGACAATAGTGGGTGTGGTTTGTAACTTGATCCAAGTTGAGAGAGTGGGGTAAGCAATTTGAGTAGGGTGAGGATGGAGGTTGTCCCTTGTTGCGTTGTGCAAGGTGCATAGCAAGGAGATCATTAAGGTCGTGGATTTGGTTAATCTCTTCATGAAACTTTTGCTTTTCCGTGGGAATGTGGATTTGATCATTTGGTGGGAATGGATGAAATTGGGGTGTGTGGTTTGAGGTAAAGTTTGATGTTTGACCAATATGATGAGGGTTTTCGAAGGTTTCATTGAAGTTGGTTTGAGTTTTAGAAGTGTAGTTTGGAATGAATGTGGATGTTTGGCCAACATGATAGGGTTTGTAAAATGTTTCAATGGAATGAGCAGGAGATCTTGGAGAGTAGTTGGGAACAAATAAGGATGGAGGTGTTGGTTGTCTAGTCACACCATTTGTTGAGATGGACTTGTTGTGAGGGTTAGTTTTTCTTTTCCATACGCGTTTTTTGGTCATCCTTGCTAACCTTGAGGTTTTTGGTTTTGGTTTGATGGGAGAAGACATGATGAGATGAGTGAAGATGGTGAGGAATGGGGTTATTTATAGTGGAGGATTGATGTGATTAAGGATGGATAAAATTGTTGGGGTGATTAGGACAAAATGTGTTTGTGAATTTAGGGAAGAGTAGCATGAAATGGGCTAAAAAAAGCAGAAAAAGATTCTGTGAACTCTACTTTAGATGGCCGGTCCCCTTAATAATTAAGGGGGCCACCTCATGAATTAAGGGGGCCGCCCATCTGCTGGTATTTAGAGTTCCGGAAATGGGTTTTTCTGCAGGAATAGGTAAGGAGGGATATGTTTTGAGTTTTTGGTTTTAGGCAAGTCCAACTCTTTGAGGCAAGAAAGTATGTAATATATTAATAATCATGCATGCAAGACATATTAATTAAACAAATAAGCAAGCAAGAAATTCTATCTAGCAATCAAGAATATTAAAACGAGTAATCATATAAGGCAAGGATAATAGAACAAAGGCATTAGAAACTAACAAGGAATTGGTGATGGAACAAATGTGGAGACATGATTAGCAATTTTGTTCTAGTGTGTGCCTATATGCAACAAATGTGGAGATGTGATTGTTTTGACTCCTAAATGCAAAAATTTCCTAAGAAACAATCCAAAGTCTCCTTGATTTGATTTTGCTCAATTTATGAATATCAAAGATATATATTAGGTTATATATTTTGACAATTCATGTGAGATTTTATGCATGAAAGAAAAATGTTTTTAGCATTATTCAACAATGCAAGAAAAATGGTTTTCATGTGTTTTCCTAGATGTGAGAATGATTTGAATAAAATAGATTGGGTTTTGTATATAAATATGTTCATGCAAAAGAAAAATGTTTCCCAATCTTTAATTTTGTGCAAAACAGATTCCTAGACACAGATGAGAGGAGGGAAGAAAGGAAGAAGAAGAATTTTTATCAGAAAGATGGCCAGTCCCCTTAATGAGAGGCCGGTCCCCTTAATAATTAAGGGGACCGCCTTTATAACATTAAGGGGTCCGCCCATCTGACGATTAAAAAATGTACCAAAAATGTAGAAAATTCAGTCAATTTGTTCCATCATTCCTAGGCCTAAACGTAAGTGGTTAAAGAGTTCGTGCTTAAGGGGTTTAGTGAATATGTCTGCTATGTTATCTTCTGATGCAACCTTTTCTATAGATATGTTTCCTTTTTGAACATTATCGCGAAGGAAGTGGTGACGTATTTCTATATGTTTAGTCCTAGAGTGTTGAATGGGATTCTTACTTAAATCTATAGCACCTTTGTTATCATACATAATTGAGACATTATCTAACCTAATTCCATAATCTATGAGAGCTTGTTTCATCCATAGTGCTTGTTGACATGCCTTTCCAGCGCTTACGTATTCGGCTTCTGTAGTAGAAATAGCAAGAGCAGTTTGCTTCTTCAAAAACCAAGATGTTAGGCAACATCCCATGAACGTGCAAATACCGCTAGTGCTCTTTCTATCCACGTAGTCTCCCGCATGATCCGAATCCGCATAGACGATGGTTTCTATGCCGGGTCCCTTAGGATACCATAATCCTAAGTGTATAGTGTCTTTAATGTATTGGAAGATACGCTTAACCGCTTCTAGGTGAGAGGTTTTGGGATCCTCTTGAAAATGAGCACAAAGGCAGACACTAAACATGATATCCGGTCTACTTGTCGTTAGGTATAATAAACTACCTATCATCCCTCTATACTTAGTGTTTTCTACGGACTCACCTTCTTCATCTCTTGTGAGTTTTACTTCCGTAGACATCGGTGTTTTCATAGGCTTAGAGTCTTCTAATCCAAATTTCTTAAGCATCTCCTTAATGTACTTAGATTGATTAAAAAATATTCCATATTCTAATTGTTTTATCTGTAATCCTAGAAAGAAGTTTAGTTCACCAATCATACTCATCTCAAACTCATCATGCATGATTTTGGCGAATTCATCACACATATCCTGACAAGTCGATCCAAATATAATGTCATCGACATAAATTTGGACAATGATGAGATTTGGGCTTTTCTTTTTCGTGAAAAGAGTGTTATCTACCATTCCCATGGAATAATCATGTTTAATAAGAAAAGCTTTTAATCGATCATACCAAGCCTTAGGAGCTTGTTTGAGTTCATATAAAGCTTTCTTGAGTTTATAAACATAATCAGGTTTTGCGAAGTCAATGAATCCTGGAGGTTGTGCCACGTATACCTCCTCATTGATAAAACCGTTAAGGAATGCACTTTTCACATCCATTTGAAATAACTTAAAGTCTAGGGCGCATGCATAGGCAAGGAGTATTCTTATAGATTCTAATCTAGCTACGGGGGCATAAGTTTCGTCATAATCAATTCCTTCTTGTTGATTATAACCTTGGGCAACTAACCTAGCTTTGTTCCTAGTAACAATTCCATTTTCATCCAACTTATTTCTATATACCCATTTAGTTCCTATGATGGTCATGTTCATGGGATTTGGGACTAGTTCCCAAACGTCATTTGTCTTAAATTGATTTAGTTCTTCTTGCATAGCAATAACCCAACTTTCATCTTTTAAAGCCTCATTTATATTTTTAGGTTCTATTGTTGAGAGGAAACAAAAGAAGTTATTTTTATCTTGAGCTTGTGATCTAAGAGTTCTTTGATTTAGGCTTCCTATTATATTATCTAATGGGTGTGATTTAGATTCCTTAACATTTACTATTTCGTTTTCTCCAAGTGTTATATTTTCATTATCATCACCTAAGGGTTTAGTTTTACTAACCTCAATAGCTTCTTCTTCAACTAGGTCATCATCTTCTAGAGGCAATGTTTTAGGTGGTGGTGGAGTTTCATCAAATGTTACATTCAATGACTCTTCTACTTTCATAGTGTGTTTATTAAGTATTATATAAGCTTTACTATTTTGCGAATACCCTAGAAAAATTCCTTCGTACGACTTAGGGTCAAACTTAGTAAGGTAATCTTTTGTATTGAGAACAAAACATTTGCTCCCGACTACCCTAAAGTAATTTAGATTAAGTTTTCTACCTCTTAATAACTCATATGGGGTTTTTCCTAAAATTCGCCTAATTGAGACTCTATTTATTATATATGTTGATGTATCTATGGCGTGACACCAAAATTTTTGTGGGATAGATTGTTCATTTAGCATTGTTCTACTCATTTCTTTTAAGGAACGATTTTTTCTTTCTACTACCCCATTTGATTGTGGAGTGCGAGGAGCGGAGAAATTGTGAGATATTCCATTTAAATCACAATATTTTCCGAACTGCACTTCGTTATCAAATTCCCGACCATGGTCCGTCCTAATAGATACTATAGAACATCCTAATTTGTTTTGAATCATTTTACTAAATATTTCAAACTTATTAAAGGCTTCGGTTTTGTCACTTAAAAATCTAGTCCACGTGTATCGTGAATAGTCGTCTACAATTACTAAGGTATAACGGTTACCTCCGTAACTCCGCACAGCGGATGGACCAAAAAGGTCCATGTGTAATAATTCTAGGCATCTAGTAGTGGAGACTATATTCTTAGCTTTGTGACTAGCATGTGCTTGTTTTCCAATTTTACAAGCATCACAGAAATGTTGATCATATCTTAGGTTTGGCAAATTTCTAACTAATTCCTTAGAGGCTAGGGATTGTATTTGTTGCATATTTGTGTGACCTAATCTCCTATGCCACAATGTAGAGTTTTCATCTAAGGTTCCTAGACATATTTTATCTTCCGGTTTATTTCCTAGTTTCATGACATAAACGCCACCTTTCCTAATTCCTCTACCTATGATCTTTCCGTCCTTAACTATTTCGCTATCTTTATCGGTAAAGGTAACCCTACACTTATTATCGCATATTTGTCCTATACTAAGCAAGTTGTATGTTAAATTATCTACATGCTCAACATTTTCAATAGTTAGGGAGTCTTGAGAAATCGTACCTTTGCCAATGATTTTTCCACGCAAGTCACTACCGAAAATAACATTACCTCCATTGTATGCCGTGTAGGAAGAAAATAGCTTGCGATTCCCCGTCATGTGCTTCGAGCATCCACTATCCTTAATCCATTCATCGGGCTCCAAATTTATTCCTAGACATATTTCATCGGTAGCTTGAGCTACAAGACATTTTTCGTCGTTTGCTTTGTCCGCTTCGTCTTTGTCGCTATCACTCCATGCTCCACTAACAAAGGCGCTTTGGTAATCATAACCCGGTGGCTTTGGACATTCCCCAATGAGATGGTATGGGCTTCCACATCTAAAGCACTTTCTTTTCCCGTAGTTATCATTCCTATTTCTTTGAAGCGATCTTCTTTCATCTCGTGGTTGTCTTGTGAATCTTCCTCGTCTCTTGAAAAAATTCTTGAACTCTCTTACAACCATTGCATATTCTTCGTCTTCACTATAGTCACTTGAATCGTCATCATCACTAAGTTCCTTTTTGGCTTTTAGCGCAAGAGATTTGATTTGATCTTTCTTGCTCTTGACCGTTTCCGAGTCTCTCTTTATAATTTCTTCATGGACCTTCAAGTTGCCGATAAGTTCATCAAGCGATAACGTCATCAAGTTCTTCGCTTCTTCAATAGCCGTGACCTTCGCGCGCCATTTTGGATGTAATGCCCTAAGAAATTTCCTTAAACAATTTTTGCTAGAAAAAGTCTCATCAAGTGCTTTTAAACTTGTGATAATAGTGTTAAATTTAGCAAATGCATTATCAATAGATTCCTCTTCAGGAATTGTAAATTGTTCATATTGTTGAACAAGAAGATCTATTTTGTTGTCTTTGACTTAACTATTACCTTGGTGAGTGATTAATAAAGAATCCCAAATTTCTTTTGCGGTTTGACACGTAAAAATTCGTTCATATTCTTTACGTGGTAATGCATTATAAATTACCATTTTAGCCTCATTATTTTTTGCTATTTTCTTTTTCAAATCATCATTTTGTTTTCCAAAAGGTACAATTTCATCTATTTTAGTTAAAGGATTATTTTGAATAGGGGGAAAATCACCATAGGTAATTGTTAGGAATTAAGCTTTAGCAGTTAGTACGGATGAATGTGGAAGTTAGTACTGCTGATGAGTTTTGAAGACAAGAGTAGTTCGTACAGTTTGTATGAAGAAGTTAGTACGGTTTATGACTTTGTGAAAGATAATTATAGAAAAGATTTTGTGTATATCTTATACGATTAGTTGATAGTTATCTTGTAAAGGAATCCTTAGTCTATAAAAGGATCTCCTAGGTGAATGTTTTACGGATTATTATTATTCTAGTTTGTTAAGATTCAAGGTGTAAACCCTAGTACTAGAGAAGAGTACTCGTATTATTCATTAATAATATTGAATCGTTGAAGTATATTACATTCCTTGTTCATTCGTTATTTATTCATTCATACAAAAACACAAACAAATAATCTTCTAAGTGCTAGCTAGTAAATTCCGCGTGCTAGACTAGACATCATTCAAAGTATCCATCTAACACAAGGAGTGTGCGTAGATCCGGTCAAGTGGTATCAGAGACAGGTTGCTGATACTTTGGTTTAGAAGATCCGAGAAGAAGTAAGATGGACATGGAGACACCTCAGACAACTAATGTTGCTGCTAAGCTTCCAATGCTCAAACCCAATGAGTTCGACATGTGGAGACTACGAATTGAATAGTTCTTCCAAGTGCAAGATTATGCACTTTGGGAGATCATTGAAGAAGGAAACTCTTTTACACCTATAACAACTACAACTGTTGTTGAGGGTACATCTGAAACTAAGGTGCAAACAAAGCCAACCACCACTGGTCAGTTGTTGAATTTTAGCAAGTTTAAGTGTGCTAAGACTCTATTTGAGGCAATTATTGCAAGATATGGTAGGAATGAAGCCACCAAGAAAACTCAAAAGACTCTTCTTAAGCAACAGTTTGAAAACTTCTCTGCCACAAACAATGAGTCTTTGGATCATATGTTCAATAGGCTTCAAAAACTAGTGAGTCAACTTGTTGTTCTAGGAATTGAGATGCCTCAAGAAGATCTCAACTCAAAATTCCTAAGGAGTCTACCATCAGAATGGGCTATGCATGTTGTAGTCTGGAAAAACAAGACAGACATAAACACAATGAGTCTGATGGATCTTTATAGCAACTTCAAGATTGTTGAACATGAAGTGAATAAGTCTGCTGGATCGAGTTCAAGCTCTGGGAATATGGCCTTTGTATCAACTCCCAATACTTCAAGCCAAGGAGAAGAAGTGCAAGTGGGTGGAGCAGTTGGTACTGCTAGTTCAAACCTTGGTACTGCTAGCACCTCAAGCAGTACTAGTGGACTGTTGAATGAAGATACTTATTGTGCTTTCTTGACTACTTAGCACAATGGTACTATGTTGACTCATGAAGATCTTCAAGAGATAGATGAAGATGACATGGAAGAGATGGATATCAAGTGGCAGATCTCTCTTCTTAGCATGAGGGCTAAGAGATTTTTGAAGAAGACTGGCAAGAAGATTGTCATCAATAGCAATGATGTTGCAGGGTATGACAAGTCCAAGATTGAGTGTTTTAATTGCCACAAGAAAGGTCACTATTCAAGGGAGTGCAGACTGCCAAGACAACAAGATGAAAAGAGCAGAAGTTTTGGAAGCAAGTCGAGGGTTGTGGAGGTTACTGATTCAAGCTCAAAAGCCATGGTTGCCATTGATGGCTTAGGGTTTGATTGGAGTTACATTGCAGAGGAGGAAGCTGAAGCATCTACAGAGATTGCACTCATGGCATTCTCAGACTCTGAGGTACAAGTTTCTAAGTGTTCTAAATCTTGTGAAAATTTAAAAGATCTAGAAACCCTTAAGAAAAGATATGATGCACAAAGAATAGAGCTAACCCAAACCAGTTTTAATTTAGCAAATCATAAGAGGGCTTTAGCTGTGTTAGAAGAACAAATTGTTCACTTTAAAAGTAATGAGTCTAAGTTTGCTGATGACATGATCATAGTAAAGAGAGACTTAATGCTTAGAGAGAATGAAATCAGTGTGCTAAAACATGAGTTAGATAAGGTTATGAAGGCAAAGGAGAACATTCAGATGAGTGTAGACACACTAGAATACACATCAAAAGGTGTTCAAAAGATAATTGAGTGTCAGATCCTAAACAAAGCTAAGTCAGGTCTAGGGTACAAGTCAGTTCCACCTCCCTATAGAGGAATTCCTACACCCCCGGGCATTGACCTAGAACACACAGGACTCCCTGAATTTCAATTACCTGAGCTTAACTATGGTCCTCAACCTAAGAAGGATGTAGTTGAAAAACCTGTGTATGTAAGTGCAAGTGATGCCTCACTTTCTGAGGATAAGGTGTCCTCAGCCAAGGGCTCAGATGCTCCAACCATTAAGGATTGGAATTCTGATGATGAGGATGATCAGGCAGTGGTTAAGCCTGTTAGTGTTAAGGTAGAAGAACCAAAGGTTCCAAAGATGGTTAAAACTGAGACTGTTAGGCCTAGATCTAATGCTAAACCTTTTAGACCAACAGTTAAGTATGCAGAAATGTATAGAACCACAAACAAGCCTAGAGGTAACCAAAGGAATTGGAACAACCTCAAATCTCACCAACTAGGTGATGATTTTGTCTGCTATAGGAAAGCTTGTTACTCTTGTGGTAGCTTTGACCATCTTGTAGATTTTTGTGATAAATGGGTGTCTGGATATACAAATCATAGGTTGAGCATAGCAACACCTCAATCTTTTCCTAGGAATGATAGAATGATACCCAGATCAGTTCTTTTGAAGTCTGGCCAAAGACCAATTCAAACTGCTAGATCAGCAGTTCAGACTGTCAGACCAATAAGACCTGTTCACCCAAGGCCAACAGTTCAAGGTGCAAAAACAGTTTTTAAACCAGCACCAAAAACTGTTACAAGACCCTTTCATCACAAAGCAGTGGTAACTAACCAAGTTTGGAAACCCCAGGTAACAAATACAAAGCCAGCAGTTCCAACTGCTAGCAGAGTAGTTGGTACTGGTATTAATAAAAACACTGCTAAAGGAATTATGGGCAATGGAGTTAGTGCATCAGCATGTTGGGTTTGGAGACCTATCAAACCCAATGGTGCTAAGATTGTTTTGAAAAGAATGAATTATGTTGATGCAAGAGGAAAGCCTAAGTCTATTATGGCTTGGGTTCCACAAAGGAATTAATTTTTCTTTTTGAGTGCATTGTTAGTCATATGCTTATATATTGTGAGACAAGTCCTTTGTAGCTTGTTTCTTTGTTTGTTGGACTAACACTTGCAGGTTATGGATGAAGAGCACCAAGGAATTAATCTGTTTGGGGCTAAATGGTGATTTGAAGTTAGTTGTGTGATCTTTACACACAACAAATGGTAATTGGTTCACCATGTCTAACCCACATAAGAACCAACTAGTCCAGAGCAAACGGTATCTGGTAAAGACTTCTCAAATCCGTTGATGGTTGACAATTTGTCAAAAATTGTATTGTTATCAGCTCACCATATCTAACTATGTAGAGTTGGCTAGTCCAAAGCAAACGGCTATTGGTAAAGACATATCAAATCCGTTGATAGCTGATAGTTTGCTAAAAACTATATTTGAGCCATGGTATTTTAAATTATTTTCAACAAGCTCATACGGCTCAACAAAAATTTTCCAGCAGTTGGTACTGCTAGTTAAAAGTTGGTACGGCTCAACTAGCCGTTGTAAAAATCTGTCAATAATCAATTTTATAGCCGTTGGGGTAAAATCGTTAATCATAACATACTTATAGGGATTTTTCTTAAAGATAATTATCTTTTTACCATAAATTTATTTATTCACTTTCCAAAGATAATTTATCTCATACGCAACATTAGAAAAACCCTAACAGTATCTAAAAACCCAATTGGTTGCATAAAATCTCAATTCCACTCTAAACGATCATCTTATTGCTATAATCTTTCACTTCTCATCATTAAAAATGGCTAATTTGGAATTTGTTAAGCGTCACAATCAGGTTGCATTTTTAGAGAAAACCGAGGAAGGAGATGGATCAAAGTTTTATGAGATTGTGGATTTTCTAAACCACTCTCACATAAGGTATGCTCTAACCGTCTCTCCTACTCTTTACGTCTCTCACATCACACAGTTCTGGCAGAATTCAACTGTCTTGACTAGTGAAAATGGAGACTTAGAAATTCATTCTGAAGTGGATGGTGTATTTTTTGTTGTTACCGAGTCTACAATTAAGAGACATCTTAAATTGAAAGACTCAGATGGTATCAACACTATGCACAACACTGAAATATGGCAAGAACTTGCCAAAATGGGGTATGATACATCCGCACACAAATTAACTTTTCAAAAAGGATGTTTCTCACCTCAATGGAGATTTTTGATACATACCCTTTTACATTGTTTGAGTCCCAAAAAGACTGCTTGGGAGCAGTTCAGTAGCAATATTGCTATTGCTCTCATTTGTCTGTCTACAAACAAAGTTTTTAACATTTCAAAATATATTTTTGAGGGTATGGCATCAAATGTCAACAGCAAAACCAAGTTTCTAATGTATCCAAGGTTTGTTCAAACTTTTTTGAATAAAAAGACATACATGCTTACAAAACCAACAGAAACTTTTGCTACTCCTAGCCTTCAATCAAAAGTTTTTCAAAACATGGCTATGGCTAGTAGGCTTTTTAAAGGAGTAGTAGTTCCATTGTTTCCAGAGATGCTTCAAACTGAAGTAGGTGAAGGGTCAGTACCACCAACTGATCCTCATCACACATCTACTTCTACTCCTGAAAGGACCCAAACATCCCCAATTCACATCACTTATAGGAAAAGGGAGACACCCAGAGTGATTCCTAGATCCTTGCCCCATGATTCACCTCTCCTAGCAAGTAACACAGCTAGAAGTGATGAGGGTAGCTCTTCACATACTGAATTGATGGAATTGTGTACCAAGCTAGTTAAAAAGGTTGAAACTTTGGAGGAGGAGCTAAAGACGAACAAGGAGGATCTTAAAGCCCACAAGGAGAACTTTGCCAGATTGACTTTAAGGGTAAAGAAGCTTGAGGATCAGTTAAAGAAGAAAAGGGAAAAAGTAGTATTGGATGAAGATTCTTCTGATGGTGATGACTCAGATGATACAGATGGTGATGATGGAGATTCTTCCAAACAAGGGAGGAAATTTGATAAAGGCAAAGGGGATGGATCAGGATCTAAGGGGAGGAAAAATGATGAAGAAGAAGAACAATTGGATACTGGTAATGTTGTTGACATGGAAGTAGAAGAACGGACTCATGAAGCTGAGAAAGAAACAGTTCAGATTGAAGTTCAAGAGACCGAAACAGTTCAGACTGGTATAGAAGAAGCTGAAGTAGTTCAAACTGTTGAAGCAGTTCCAACTGTTGATACAGAGCATGAGACAGTTCCAACTGGTGATACTACGGCTAAAGAGGAATATGCAAGAAAAAGGGCAGATAAGGGTAAAAAGCCTATGACACTAGAAGAAGCTGCTCAAGAACTAGAAAGGCTCAAGAAAACAAAACCAAGAACTCAGACTCAGATAGACTTTGATGCAGAGGTAGCAAGAAAGATTCTAGAAAAGGATTTAGCTGAAGAACAAGCTTGGTTAGCTCAAGATGCAGAATTAGCAAGGAAGATGGCTGCAGATGATGTTAGGAACATAGCTGAATTCATGGATAGAACAAGATCTGAAGATGTTAATCAAGAAGAGTTCAATGAGCAGTTACAATATTTGTTGGATTCTGATGTGATTGTAAGAGCTCAAGCTGCACTTATTTTGAGAGATAAGAACTTAAGTGAAGATGAAAAGACAGAGAAGCTTAAAGAGTTTATACTTAAAAAGAATAGAGAAGTAGAATGGAAAGATCTGGTTCAGAAGATTAAAGATAGGCAAAAGTATGGTTACAAGATGATGCCTACAAAGAAGGAGCATATTAGTTCTATGAAACATTATTTGAAGAACTCAGCAGATTATAAGATGAGTGATTTCATTGGAAAAATAGATGCTGAGATTGAAAAGGAATTCTATGAAACCTATGCAAGACTAAAAAAACCAATGGGAAAGGTTGCGTCAAAGAAAAAGAAAAGAGAACCACAAGTTCTGGAATCTGATGCTGCAAAGAAATTAAAGTCTGGAGAAGAAGAATTATTTGATGAGCAGATCAAGAACATGATAGTAATAGCTCCAGAATCTACAAACATCAAACCATTGCAAGTAAAACATCCTATCATTGGCTGGGAAGTTTTCACAGATGGAAGGATGAAAGGATGGAAAATAATAAGACTTGGAGGTATTTCTGAAAGGTATAGATTGTTTGAAGATTTACTCAAAGGCTTTGATAGAGAAGATCTTAATCAATTATGGAGCCTAGTAAAGGATAAATTCAGAGATAAAGATCCACTTGAAGACAAAGACAAAGAAATATGGGTTCAGTTGAAGAGGATTTATGAACCTGATAATGGAAAGTCAATGTGGAGATTTGAAGCACAAGTCAAAGATGTGTATTGGTATTTATTTGAAACATGTGGAGTACATAGAGTGTCTACTACAGATGGGATAGAGATTTACATGTTAGTGGAGAAAGACTATCCACTCAGATCATTTGTGTTAATGGCTATGTTATCACAAAAACTCAAGGTTGAAGAAGATTCTGAGATGGCAGATTTGCTAGTGACAAAGATATTCAACATTGCGCAGCAAAGAAAACTGATGTGATAGGTGTTTGAAAGAATCCCCTCATCAAGAAGGAGAAGCTTAATTGAAGAAACTTAGTGATTTGGGTAGAAATCATAAGTTTAGGGGAGGATTGTTAGGAATTAAGCTTTAGCAGTTAGTACGGCTGAATGTGGAAGTTAGTACTGCTGATGAGTTTTGAAGACTAGAGCAGTTCGTACGGTTTGTATGAAGAAGTTAGTACGGTTTATGACTTTGTAAAAGATAATTATAGAATAGATTTTGTGTATATCTTATACGATTAGTTGATAGTTATCTTGTAATGGAATCCTTAGTCTATAAAAGGATCTCCTAGGTGAATGTTTTACGGATTATTATTATTCTAGTTTGTTAAGATTCAATGTGTAAACCCTAGTACTAGAGAAGAGTACTCGTATTATTCATTAATAATATTGAATCGTTGAAGTATATTGCATTCCTTGTTCATTCGTTATTTATTCATTCATACAAAAACACAAACAAATAATCTTCTAAGTGCTAGCTAGTAAATTCCGCGTGCTAGACTAGACATCATTCAAAGTATCCATCTAACACAAGGAGTGTGTGTAGATCCGGTCAGTAATAATATGCCAAAGATCAAGATCTTTTTATTTCACATAAGTTTCGAATCTATTTTTCCAATAAAGAAAACTATCACTCTCGAATAGTGGTGGTCTTTGCATAGATTGCCCTTCTAAATATTTTTCGGATTTCATAGATCGTTTCAAGTTTTAAAATACAATTTATTTTAAAAATCTTGTTTGACGTGGCTCTTGATACCAATTGTGGAAAACTAGAGGGGGGGGGTTGAATAGTTTTACGTCTTTTTAATTTATTATAAAAACTTTGTTTACTTTTAAAAACTTAGATTCGAATTTATGTGAACTCAACTCTTGAACAATATGAACAAATATAAGTAGATCTAAATTAACAATGCAAATAAAGTAATGAAATGAAATGAAAGATAGAGATGGAAAGATCGAACCGCGAGACAAAGGATTTATAGTGGTTCGGCTACAAGGACACCTTCCTTGCCCTACTCCACTCCTCGAGCACCTAACTCGAGAGTTTTCTTCACTATGTCAGCAAGCTCCCTTATGGCGGAGAAAACCTTACACAACTTTTGCTTACACCAATTTTACGACACAAAGCTAAATGTCGAGTTCTAATCGTAGCTAGAACCAATCTCACAACTTCAATCACAACTTCTTCACGACTTCTTCACAACTTCTTCTCTACGTCTTCACAACTTTTTCACAACCTAGCACTACTTATATACTCTTCTACTTCTTCACACCTTCACTACTTACACACCTTAACTTCTTCACAACTTCACTACTTACACACTAATCTAGCCTAAACAATTATGCTCACACCTATCTAACAAATATACACAACTTATACAAAGGAATGAATGATTTACAATTTTGATGCACCAACAACTTGGATGGAAGAGATACACCAAGTTGTAATACTTCTTGTCTTGAAGGATAGAAGTATTCTTCTTTTGCACTTGAGAGGTTGAAGCTTTGGATCACTTGAAACAAAAGCTTAAGAATATATGATCAAAGGATTTAGAAAGGATTTAGAAAGATATAAGAAGAGATTTAGAACAGAAGGTTTGGGGTGCAAAAGGTGAGGAAAAAGTCCAGGAATGAACCAGTATTTATAGGCAAAGCTGGGGAGCTGAGGAGCGTGGCCGGTCCCCTAATTAAGGGGCCGGTCCCCTTACATTAAGGGGGCCGCCCAATGTATCCGTTGCCCAGCTTTGTCTTTTTGTGGGAAAGGTTTTTCTGGAACATTTTTTTCATTTTTGGTTGAAAATTTGAATTTATATATTTATAATAGATTAAACATATTTATTTAATACCAAAAATGATTTTCTAAAAGATATAAAATGTTTGTGACATTTTATAAAAAATCTAGTGATTAAGAAAATGTTTCTTTGATCATATAATGCATTAGGCATTTGTTTATTCATACCTTAAGTGATTAAGTTGTTAAAATAGATATTTACAACTAAATACTTGTTTACGTCATAATCTTTCGTTTAATGATTTTACAATTTGTGATTATCAAAACGTAGAGATACCGAAAAATATTAATAACATGTTTAGGCATTATTTATATCAACAATAAGCTCTAAAATTATATCAATGGTGAGATATTCTTTCTCAAAAAGTCTACTTCTATTTCTCATCTTCTTCCTGCATTACCAAAGCTTTGCTGGATTACAAACACATATGTAAAAAACATTAACATAAATATCCCACACCTTATTATTTTCAATTTTGAGGCATTGTAAGCAACAATTGATACCCTTTATAAGGGCAAGAAACCATGGTTGATCCTCATAATTACTATGTCGACTAGTTGCATCCATTCATAGATAAGAGCATATAGGCCATGCCCATACTATGCCTTATTTATTCTCTTATGACATTTTCACTTTGTGCAGTTGCCATAGGAATGTAGCCATGTTGGTGAATGCATACGTAAATCAAATGTCCTAATTAAACGTAGTTTTTCAGAAACTGTTGATGTATGGACAATGCAAAAGATACACATTTGCATCTTCTTAGGTGAAAATGTTGCTGCATAAAAGACCAGCAGCTAGCGTGCATCTGATTATGATGTGCAGGTGGCTTTAACCTTTTACAAATCCTAAAACTGTGAGCAGATGGCACTATCCTGTTTAACATGTCCATCAAATAGTTGACTTAGCAGCCGTTTATATATACGTTTTGTCGTACGTAATGACACTCAAAGAATATTTAAAAGGGCCTTAAAAATACATTATTTAGTACACAATAAAGATGAATAAGGTAATGATGCAACATGTAATGATTATGCAATGAACCAAATACCCAACAAGCTGTAAGTATTAGCGATGTATTATCTAAACACCATTGCCACAACTGCTCACAAAGCCAAACAACATTTACAAGCTGTAATCTTGATACTGACAAGTGCTGCATCAAAAATATCGAAAAACAAAACTACTTTACATACAATTAAACTGAAATATTAGTTTTAGATAGTAATATTGCAGGTCAATTCGACCCAACCCAACGGGTTTTTCTGGTGTGTATCAAAAATACCCATTTTGACCCGTTACACAAATCACCCATTTTGCCCATATCACATAACTCATTTCCTCATACAAGTATGCTTAGCCATAAACAAAATTAACTTGGAATTCATCAGAACTCAAGTTCCATAACATACCCAAAAATTATCTTATCAGTGCAATACCCACGATAGGATGAATAACAGATGAGGTTCAAATAGGAAGATTTCATCCACTAACTGCAAATAACCAAAACAATATATACACTTTGACTTATTTTCTTTTGGGATCAGATCGTACCATGGGTCTGTGTCTCTAACATTTTAACTTTTTGTATGCAAACAATAATATATACTAGGAGTTATGGCCTTAATGAGGATACAAATATAATAGCTAATAAATACTAGGTACTCACTCATAATGAGCTATGAAATAATGACAATCGGAAATACATGATAAGAAAAACTTAATGCAGAAATAGAAACAGATGCAACATAACTGATAGCATTACTTGTCTACATTAAAACAGCTTATGAAAGAAAAAAATAGATGAAAGTGTTTTCTCCACACCTTAACTACAAATCAATTTAAAAATCCATGCCTTGCAAATTGTTATCAGGAACACACAACCATTCGAGTGATCAAGCAGAAATAGTGTTTTCTCGTAAGAGCCCATGCAGAATGAACGCTCTTCTCCATAAATCCTAAGACTCTTGATGCTTTTTGAGCGTGGCTTGTAAACTTGAAGTGCACATCTCTTTACCCCAAACTGTTCAAACTCATGTTGTCGTTTCATTATAGTTTCCATTACAAGTTCACCATTCTTCCTAAATCCCTATATGTTTCTTATCGATGAATCATGTGTGTTAATAGTGAATAGCCTTGTAAAAAAACCATCACGGCCCTTCAATACATTACAAACTAGGATTTCGAACTCTACATGGCATACAAACACAACAAGAGACTCCCTTAGCTTAGATATGAAGTAAGGCACAAAACACGTTTCTTAAGTTACAAATATGTGGGCCTGGTACGCCTACAACTCTAATTTTCTTACCAACCAAATCAAATGACATGATCATATTATTTTCATGATTCCAACCACCATGTGTTTTCTCACAAACCCAATAAATACAGCTCTCTATAACAACCTGACACGATACAACTTTAAGAGATCCACTAAAAGGCAACTTAGTAAACGGGAATAACGTCCATCTCTGAGAGCTTACGTAAAAATTGCAACTTGGTTCGGATATGAAATCATGACAATGGTAGGATCAGTTGTAACTGGACAAACCATGAAACCAGAAACATGACTACAACTTAAAGGCATATCATCTGGTAAATCAACACCAACAGATTTTCCAATTGAAGGCAAACATATCTTGTCCGCAAATGTGTAAACACAACAAACTGCGAGAGGAACCAACTAGTACTATATTAACGAGTTATTTCATGTGATCAAAAACATGTAAAGCAAGGTCTTGTTGTTGGGTCAAAGTGTCGTCATCTACAAAAGAGACACATTTACCCTCAGTGGAATGTTTATTATCTTATGTATCATATTTAAGTCAAAATAAAGTCATAAGTAAAAAGGACAGACCTGAAAAGTGACCATGTAAAATATAAGTCACTCAAACAAGGTCGTAAGCTTAAACAAACACCCCCTAACATACACATTCATTGCAACAAATGTTGCATTCAATACATACACATATGTTACAACTGAAAATTTAAAGGTCTTTATGTGTAGCTGATTTTATGGCTTGGAAATTAAATACACTTTATGTGCAGATTAAACACTATTGTATTAGTTTTGATATTAAATCAATATTGACTTGTAACACGCCATTTACACCCAATTACCACAAATTAAATAAGGACTTGTAACAGCCATCGTTACTCCCTCCAAACTTAAATTCACACATCTAACCTACTCCCGAGCCTGCCATATATAAAACCCCGATTATCACAAACAACACACATTTACAACAACAACAACAACAACAACAACAAAAAAATATAATAATAAAATAAAATCCATAGGATCTCCATATCCTAAGAATAAACCTACAAATATGATTGGTGTAATTCAAAATTGATTGGTGAATATGAGGAGAGAGAAAAAGTGTTTTTAATACTTGTCAAAATGTGAATGGAGTAGGCATGTTTGTAGGTTTATTTAGTAGGACTATTCATCACTACTCTTACAAATAACCAAATGGTTACCATAACCTTTGTTCGGGGAAAAAAGAAGCGTGCTGAAAACTCAACAGTCAACTACAATAATATCAATCCCATCTCATCTTCGAATAAACAACCACCAAATACATACCAACTTCAAATACATAAACCTTGATAATCATTGATGTGTGATGAATCTAAACACTCAAATGATACCAAGATATATGAAGGTGATTTTTCCACACCATAACTACAAACGAGGCCCCTCCCTGATGAAAAAGCATATCACTTTGTAAATCCATACCTTGCAATGTGGCCATCATCTCTGTGATTAATTAGTTTCAGGATATACGCAAGAATCCAAGTGATCAAGCAGAAGTAGTGTCTCCTTGTAAGAGCTAATGAAGAATGAACAATTTTGTCTAGAAAACCCAAGACTTTTGATGTGTTGTGAGCACGGATCATAAACTTTAAGTGCAGATTCCATGGCCTCCCCCCAAAACCCCAACCGTCCACCCCTCTCTTGAGTTTCAACGACAAGTTCACCATTCTTCCAAAATCCCACTATATTACTTATATATGAATCGGGCGTGTTGATGAAGCGAAAAGTGTTCCGCTTTTAGGGGGTCATTTAAGCCCTAAATCGTATTTATTTGATCAAATATTGCCCTAAATCGTTCCTTTTGTCATTTTAGGTACTTTGGAGAAGAAATATGGAAAAGGAAGCATTTTGGACGTTTTTGGAGCATAAAAGTGAAGAAAACGACAAAGTCTCCAAAGCTGCTGGAAAAGTACACGTGACGGCGTCAAGGATTGCTCCTGACGGCGTCACGGCTTGGTAAAAGAGGTGGATATGACAAAATACACGTGACGCGCCAGAGAGTTTTACAATGGAAATCTGACGGCGTCACCCTTTAAGGTGATCAAGGTCGTCACGGTCTAAGTTAAAGAGAGACGGCGTCAAGCACAATTCTGACGGCGTCAACCCTTGACGCGCCAGAGAGGATTTTTGAGGATTAAAGAGGGACGGCGTCAGGAAGACCATCCGGGAACCCTAGCCGCGGCGAGGTGACGGCGTCACCTCCTACAACGTGACGCCGTCAGCCCCTAAACTCTATATATAGTTTTGCAATTTTTAGTCATTAGTGTGCAACTTTGTGAGGAGAAACCCTAAGACGAATTTTCTGCCATTTTTAAGGGTTTTATACCCTTGGATCTCTCATGTTTAATTGAAGATAAGTAATCATTTAATCATTCAATATGTCTATGTGTTGTTTGATTATATCTTATTCTTGTCTTTTAATTAACATGCTAGGCTAGATTTATCTTGTGTTTGCTTAGATCTAATGAAACCTAACTATTGATTATTGGTTGTTGGTGTGTTATTAATTGTATTGGATGATTGTTTATCGATGTTAGGCTTAAGAAAACTGGCTAACCTCCTATACGGTAACTTGCTTGAACGTCTTAAGAAACATGAACCAATGCGTACTAAGGTTTTTATGGTTGTATTTAATGCATGAGTGAATTCTAGTGATCCTATGTTAGGAGCTTCTTAGCCGGCTCGACATAGGAGTGAAGTAGGAGCTTGTAGAGTTGGGGAAGTACGTACGCCACCCCACGATTGGTATTAAGGAATACACCCGTCATCCACGCAATTAATACACACTAATCAACCGGTAAAAGATAGTTAGGGAGTAAGGAAATCTAAGTAAACACATTTCTCTCCATATAAGTTTCACAACCTTTTCATTTTCAGTTATTTTATTTTATTTGCAATTGTAGTTATTTGGGTTAGTTGACTAGCAACTAATTCCGCCCACTCCTTCAAACCCAAGATTTTACTTGCTTTCATAAAAAAATATAAAAAAATACAAAAAGAATCTTCCCTCACCCTTAGACCTATTAGAGTAGTTTTTTAATCCTAACGACACTATTCCCCTAGAGAACGATCAATCCCCCGGTACTTGCCACTTCACTATACTACATCGGTCAGGTACACTGCCTGGTGGGGATTGCAAGCCTCTTGAGATCCCTCGAGAGGTAAAACCTGTTGTAAGGTCGCAAAACCACGCATCACGTGTTAATAGTGAATAGATGTGTAAGAGAACAATCAGGCTCCATCTTCCATACTTTGACTTCTCTATCCGGTACAATCACAACAAGAGAACCCTTTAGCTTAGATAAGATGAAACGTACAGGAGACGGAGTTGTTATCTTATCTGGTAAATCTATGGCTTTGAATTCTTTAGCAATCAAATCAAATGACACGGTCATATATTGATCAGTAAAATAACCATCCGGAAGACGAATTGTCTCATAAGCACCGCGATAAATACAGCTACCAATAACAACCTGAGAGTAGCGAAGTTCAAGTTCAATTGATTCACGAGGCTTGTGAAAATGAATCTCAGTCCATCTCTTAGAACTTAGAGTAAAAATTTTAACTTTCCAAGGGTATGAAATCTTGACAATGGTAGGTTCACTAGTGATGGGATAAACCGCGAAACCAAAAACACCAAGACCAAAGTATCCCGACCCAAGATTAAGAATACCAACAGACCTTCTGATTGAAGGGTTCCAGATAACAAGTACCCCTTTAACAAAAGAATACAAACACCACAAACCGCGAGAGTAGCCAATTACTCTAAGATCATCAAATTGTTTCATGAGGTCAGTAAAATTTGGGGCAAGGTCTTGTTGTACCTTAAAAGTGTCACTATTAACAGATAGATACTTTACCTCATGGGAATCATCTATGTACCTTAAAAGCAAACTATGCGGCTGCGTTTTGCGGGCGCGGTAACCAGCGATAAACTCAGAGCTGTCGATGAAAGAAAACCATGGTTTGGAAACGGCCCTGAATCGAATCAACGACTTGACATCAGGAAGTCTTTTGATGATTTCTGTTTGGATTTCGAAAGGGTTGTTGTCTGACATTATGTTTCAAGGGTTTTAGTGACAGACAATGATGATTGAAATAATAAAAATATGAAATTTGGGATTTTAGTTTCTAGGGTTTTACTTGTTTCAGTCATAATGGTATGTTTGGTCCTTTAACTATGCATTTGGCCCTTTAATAACCAAAATGTCAGCAAATGTTGTGGTAGGAGACTCGAGTGGCAATGTGACGGGTGCGGGGTACCAAACCGGCCATGATCCAGTTGGTTGTCTTATTGAGATGCCTCGTAAGAGCCCAAGCAGAAATATATGATGTTTTAATGTATTCTGGAATGTTTAATGTTGTGCAGAGATGTGTAAGTTGGTTTTTCGAAAAATATATTTTTGATGACAGTAGGATTTAGCTGGGCGGCTAAAATTATTTAGCTTGTGACTAAATGAAGATTTTGGTTTTAACCTGTGGCTAAAATTATTTGGCGTGCGGCTAAATGAAATTATCAGTTTTTGGTCGTTTTCTAAAAATCATATAAAATCAACCGTAGCTCCGTTTGAGACGAGCCACCGTTGAAAAGGAATTTGAGTGTACTTTCTTATAAAAGTATTTTGAGAAGTTGTTTCTAAATAGAAGTATACAAGAATACTTTATTTGTAACAGAAGTAAAAAAAAATCGAGTTTGTTTTGGAGCGTTTCAACTTGGTATCAGAGCTTCGGTTTAAGTGAATTAGGTTGCCACTATAAGATTGCCTAAATTTAGACCACTAATAACTGAATGTGTCGTAAGTTTGAATTGTGTGGAAAAGTATATGTCTTAGTTATAAGGTAGATTAAGTACTTGCAGCTATGATAATAATAGTTCTTAGAAATGAATGGATTATATGATGTACTATATAAGCCATAGATGAAATGATTAGAATGTGCTTAATAGCGTCGTGACACTTCTTAGATAGCGTCGGGTGTAAGATTATATGTGTATAATGCGAAGTTAAGTCTATGGTGATGTACTAAAGTATATGGTGATAACAATTCTTGAACCTCCAATCAACCAAAGCTCCAAACCAAAGTATGAAAATCGCCCAACACTTGCTCCAAGCCTTGCACTAACTTGACTGATTTTCTGGACAGAGGTTATTTGTTCTTTTGTGATAGATAATTGAGGGAAATCGCTCATACCCTTTGTTGCTAAGGAAAGGGGTGTTTAAGTACACTAAATATCATCATTAACAGCCTAAAAATGTCCCATGTCAGTAAATAATCTTAAAAATGGCCTCCATTAATTAGGCAAGTTTAGGGATTCATTCAATGAAACTTCTCTTGTAACTGCTCCAAAAACCGCCGGTTTTGAAAAACCAAACCGGCGGTTTTTTAGGCCTTCGTCAACAACTTTTTCAACCTTCTTTTGTTGGTTGTTTCAAGATCCAAAATGCCGGTTTTTTGCACTTTTCTTCAAAAACATAAACTTCCAATATGTTTAGCTCTTTCCCTTATACTTTCAGCCTTTTGAACCAACCAATTCGATGCTCGTATAAGTATATTAAGGCTGTTTGAGTGGAGGCATGACGGGAAACGACTAATACATGCATGAACATTTGTTTTGTGTTCATTTTTGTAATTTTACGTTGTTTCTTCAATGCGGCCTTCTATGAACCTGAATTCACATATTTACCTTATTAAGTATTATAAGTTCATAAGAATAGCCAAGATTCATGCATAAAGACCAAGATAACGCCTATAAAAACATATCACATTTGAGCGTTATCAAATATTCTAACAATATTAGTCCCTGTACTTAATAATGATGAGTTTGCAGTATACAAAGTATACTTTTAACACTTACCTACATTCTTCAGTAAGTGTAAGCAAAAACTTATTTTTGTGACAGTGTTATTGTGTTACAAAAATCCCTGTCATTAAATGTCGTTGTGTGTTTGTATTTGATGCTTTCGCGACATGGGACATTTGTTTTAGCAACTTTTTAACAGCACTATCTGGTAATCGTTTAATGCTTGTGAAATTTAATGACATCAAATATGGTGTAGGGGTGTTCACAAATCAGGTAATACCCACAAGAAGCGAAAACCGAAACCGAATCAAACTGAATAAAACCGAACCAAATTAAATATTCGGTTTTGAGTTTGGATATGGTTTTATCAAAATGAAAACCGAACCGACCAGAAAACAATTAAAACTCTTTCCTAGTATAAATATAACTCTTTTAAGTTTGAAAAAAAAAATTGTGCTGAAATTTATATAATTAGTGAAAAAATATAAATTATGTAATTCGGGTTATTCGAGTCAACTAAAAACCGAACCGAATTCAAATTTGGTATAATCCAATTTGAATTCGGTTCGGTTTGGTTTTCGGTTTTACCCAGAATTTTTTAACCGAACTAACCAAAGCGAACAACCCGATAACCGAACCGATGAACACCCCTAATACGGTGTGGTGTCAAAAGTTGGGTCAATTCCATATTTACCCAACCAAAACATAAAAATTTCATATTTTCCCAACACATGCTCTAAAGGCATTGAAAACTTGCGTTTTGAGAAAATATGATATTTTAATATTTTGGTTGGATAAATATGAAATTATCTCATATTTCTTATGAAAATTATGTATAAATAACGTTGATATCTATTAAAAGTAGACATAAGTTATGTATAGTTTAGCCACTCCTTCTTTTGTCCTGTATTTGTAGATGCTTTTCCCGCACTCTCTTTTATCCCGCCGAAGGTCCCCCTTGCGTAATAGGAGAGACGATTGCTTCCATTACTGACAAGACCCTGCTGAGGAATTGCCAAACCATTTGACTCTTCAACCATTCTAGTATAAAGGATTAGTCAATCAAATACTCCCTCCGTCCCAGTAAAAGTGTCCTACTTTGAATATTCAAAGTCTTTGTTTTTCAACTTTGACTGTAAATATTTTTGTTTGTGTTATATAATACTTGATGAAAAGTATACCCAATGAAAACACATCTAAAACTAAATCAATTCATATAACTTTCATCAAGTATTATATAACACAAACAAAAATATTTACGGTCAAAGTTGAAAAATAAAGACTTTGAATATTCAAAGTAGGACACTTTTACTGGGACGGAGGGAGTAATAGATAGTAAAAGACTAATCTTTTCAATCTTTTCGATATTGGTTCCGTAGGAGCAAGTAAAAAAGTAGAACCATCTAATTTAATTCAATACTTCACTAATATACAATGATGCCCATTTTTGTAATTTTACAAGTTTTAGTTAATCAATAATTTCATTTGCCAAACATTTAAAAATTTATTATCTGATTATTGCAATGTCAAACAACATAATCAAATCCAAGCACGTTTTAAAATAGCTGATTATTGATTATCCGTTTCAAAACGCATAATCTATTTTGAATAAGCAATCCCAGTTTAAAAAGAGATTTAACCAAACGGGACTTTTGCCCATCTCTAGAAGCTAGACCACAAGATTATTAGATTATAGTAGGAAGTTGTAAGAACAAGTACACCTTCTTTCGATCATTGGTTTAGCCGATGCATAAGTGGTTAAAAAATATTTTTCCTTACACAAGGCCTAAACATAAACTTGGGAACGTTTCTACTTCCAAATTTAAGGCTAGAGTATTACTCCGTATAAACTAAACATTGGTTAAAAAAACTTTTTACATCAGATGCCATTTACTAGTTCCCAGAACCGTTGTCTCTGCCATCTTCTTCAACCAACTGCTTACCTTCTCTTGTTACGTAGCATAATAAACGACTTGTTTTACGAACAGTGAAAAATATGGGCACACAACTTATTTCATAGCATATTAAAAGTGTTATTTTTTTGTCAATCATTTACAGTTATAATGCACAAAGGCCTACTAAAATTAGAAATTCTTAAAATTCACCATTGCTTATTATAGTAAGATTCAATAGTTTGCACATAATTAAAACACAATTAATGTGGTCAAGATATTGAATATAGTCGATTAATTAACTAGTCAACAAATACAATTAATGCAGTTATTAAAACACCCTTTACATAATAAATACAAATTATCAGACATATTATACAACCAACTCAAACACAATTATTAAATATCACTAATACAAATAATAAAGCACATTTTACAAATATTCAAGTCCAAACGGGCAACGGGCCAAAAGGGCTCGAGCCCAAACGGGCACGGGCCAAACGGGCTCGAACCCGAACGGGCACGAGATGAACTAAATTCTTGATATCCGTAAATTTAAATTGTCAAAAAGAACATAATAAACTAAAATTCATGATTCACCGAAAAATTTTATTTCAGGGTACCCGCCGCTGCAACGCGCGGATACCCTGCTAGTCATTTATAATGTGGGGATATAAAGTCATAGGAATACTTAGAGCTCATAACTAAAGGAGTAAATTGCATAAATCGTCCTTGAATTTTGGCCAAATTGCATGTTTCGTCCCAACCATTTCGAAAGTGCAGAAATCGTCCATGTGGGAAACCTTTGAGCAAATTTTCGTCCCTGGTTGGGACGAAAATTGCATGTTTTAAAAGTGACAAATTGCACGTTTCGTCCCAACTAGGGGCGAAAATTTTCTCAGAGGTTTCCCAGAGGGACGATTTATGCACTTTCGAAATGGTTGGGACAAAACATGCAATTTGGCCAAAGTTCAAGGACAATTTATGCAATTAACTCTAACTAAAGGAAATATGTTTGAGAAAGATGTAAAATACACCTATCCTAAAAAGGAGAATCAGTTTGTGGCAATCTTCTTCTCTTTTTTTTTTTTTTTTTTTTTCTTTTTTTTTTTTTTTTTTTTTTTTTGGTGCTATACAATTATACAGTTTTCAGAGTGCGAAAAAGTGGAAAATAAAGGGTACATTAGATGATTTGTTGTTGCACAAGACAAATCCAGAAAAGTCAAGATGTAACAACCATGTTTCTGTGGTAAGTGTGAAGACTCACAGCCACACTCCACAGTCCACATAAGCATTAGAAAGCATAGACTATGTTCACAGGCAAATGGGTGCTGTTAATTGGGGCACAAGACATCTTAATTCATTTTCAATAAAAGAGAATGCGATATAGAGAAAAGTAAAAAACATTTTAGTTAAACAATCTTTAAGTGAGACAGTGCAAACTTCACGGATGACGCAGTCATGCTGCAGGGTGGTGAACAACAAAACTATTTTCCATATAATACAACGGAGATATTAGTTATAGATAGTCATATAGGGTCTACTCGACCCAACCCAACGTGTTTCTCTAGTGTGCAGTTTGATTGATGCATAAACCAACAGCAGCTAGTGTTACCTGATGATGATATGTAGGTGGCTATAACCTCTTTACAATTCTCAAAACTGTGAGCAGATGACACAATCCTATTTACTACGTCCATCAAATTTTCGGACATCCTATCCCAATGCTATATATATATATATATATATATGTATATATATATATATATATATATATGTATATATACTATATATATTATATACATATATATATATATATATATATATACATATATATATATATATACATATATATATATATATACTATATATATATATATATATATATATAATATATATATATATTATTTATATATATATATAATATATATATATCGATGTCCAGCCCGTCAATATCTATACATGCATAAACCATAGAATAGTTGAATTAGCAGCCGTTTATAAATACGTTTTGTCATAGATATAATGACAGGTGAAAGAATAGTTAAAGGGCCAAAAAAAATACATTATTTAGTTCACATTAAAGATGAATGAGGTAAATGACGCAACATGTAATAATTACGCAATGAATCAAACATCCAACAAACCGCAAGTATTAGCAATGTATTATCTAACTGGCTCCTATTTAAGACCACTACAACCTGTAATGATAAACAAAACCATAAGGTAATCTAAATACCATTGCTACTATTGCTCACAAAGCCAAACAACATTTACAAGCTGTAATCTTGAAATTGAACAAGTGTTGCATAAAAAATAACGAATAACAAAACTATTTGCATACGATAAAACTGGAATATTAGTTTTCGATAGTAATACTGTGGGTCTACTCGACCCAACCCAGCGTGTTTCTTTAGTGTGTATCAAAGTACCCGTTTTGACCCGTTGCACAAATCACCCACTATGCCTGTATACCATCACATAAATCATTTCCTCATACAAGCATGCTACCCAATAATTCTCATGTCAGTTGATACCCACAATAGGATGAATAATAGTTAAAAGCTGGTCTACAGGGTTCAAGTAGTGAGGTTTTGACTTATTTTCTTTTGGTATCAGATTGTCTATGGGTCTGTAAGGGTCATGTGAACTGGTTTGAATGGTGCTATAACCCACTGATGGGAAGTCTAATGCAGGTGCAGTAATATAGCCCCGATGAGAGGAGAACGTAACCAGATTGTAACTAAGCCAAAAATGCTATAAAGATTTCTACATGTGATGAACATCAAAAAGAGCATGTCATAGTTGATATTTCAAGCTGACAAGGCATGTATATAAGGCATACTCCATAGATAATGATCAAAAGGCAACACTAATTATCATCATCAACAATTCTGACTTGCTAAATAATAGAAAGAAAGAGATGCAATCATAATTAAAGGAATTTTTTTAGGACATACTAAAGATGATACCAAGCATAACATTACTTGTCTAAATTAAAACAATTATGTAAAACATATGAAGGTGAGTTTTCTACACCATAACCAAAAAGAAGGCCCCTCCCTGATGCGACAGCATATAACTTTGTAAATCCATCATCTCCGTGATCAATTCATTTCAGGATATACGCAAGAATCCGAGTGATCAAGCAGATGCAGCGTTTCCTTGTAAGAGCTAATGAAGAATGAATCACTATGTCCAGAAAACCCAAGATTACTGATGTGATGTGAGCACCGATCGTAAACTTCAAGTGTATCATCCTTTGCTCCAAAGAAAAAACGTCGTCCATCCCTCTTTTGAGTTGTAACTACAAGTTTACCATTCTTCCTAAATCCCACTATATGACTTATATATGAATCAGGTGTGTTAATAGTGAATAGCTGTGTAAAAGAATAATCAGGCTCCATCTTCCATACTTTGACTTCTCTACGCGGTACAATCACAACAAGAGAACCTTTTAGCTTAGACAAGTTGAAACGTACAGGAGACGGAGTTGTTATCTTATCTGGTAAATCTATGGCTTTGAATTCTTTAGCAATTAAATCAAATGACAGGATCATATATTGCAGAGTGAAATAACCATCCGGATGACGAATTGTCTCATAAGCACCGCGATAAATACAGCTACCAATAACAACATGAGAGTAAAGATGTACAAGTCCAATTAATTTACGAGGCTTGTGAGAATGAATCTCAGTCCATCTCTTAGAACTTAGAGTAAAAATTTCAACTTTCCAAGGGTATGTAATCTTGACAATGGTAGGTTCACTAGTGACGGGACAAACCGCGAAACCAAAAACAACAGAGCATCCCGACTCAAGAATACCAACAAACCTTCTGATTGAAGGGTTCCAGATAACAAGTACCTTTTTTTCAAAAGCAAACAAACACCACAAACCGCGAGAGTAGCCAATTACTCTAAGATCATCAAATTGTTTCATGAGGTCAGTAACATTTGGGGCAAGGTCTTGTTGTACCTTAAAAGTTTCACTATTAACAGATAGATACTTTACCTCACGATGATTCTGGGTATCTCTGTGCCTGAAAAGCAAACTATGCGGCTGCGTTTTTCGGGCGCGATAACCAGCGACAAACTCAGAGCTGTCAATGAAAGACTACCATGGTTTGGAAACGGCCCTGAATTGAATCAATGACTTGACATCAGCAACTCTTTTGATGATTTCAGTTTGGATTTCAAAAGGGATGTTGTCTGACATTATGTTTCAAGGGTTTTAGTGATTGAAATCAAAGAATATGAAATTTGGGATTTTAGTTTATAGGGTTTTACTTGTTTCGGTCATAATGGTATATGTTTCAAGGGTTTTAGTACCCATTCCTCTCGTTCCCGTTCCCATTTCCATTCCCATTCCCTTTCCCTTTCCCCTTCCCCTTCCCCTTCCCCTTCCCCTTCCCCACTACTAACCAGGCACACCCTAAGTATTTTTACAAAGAACCACTCTCTTAAAGTCTTACAAATTTTCATTAAAACTATATTAAACTATAAGCTACCCCATTAGAAATAATAATTGCTCTAAAAAATCTGACACAAAACAACTTTTTAAGATTATAATACCGCCCGCTCCCGGCCCCACCCAAAGTTCGGGTTTTTGATCATTTAGGGAGTGTTTGGTTTGAGGGTATGGGATTAGGGAAATGACTTTCATTCCCATTGTAATTTTTTGGTTGGTTGGTTAGTTTTTTAAAAACTGGGAATGAAACTATAAAAATAGGCATATCTCATACCTACCAAGTATGGTGGGTTTACAAACCCACTACAATTCTCGTACCCATAGTGATTCTCATTAACAAACCAAACGCCCTTTTAGGTTTTACTGCCATCCTTTGTCATGTCGTTTAGTCATATAAGCACAAAACTGATTATATAACTCATACGGATTATATCACGACATTTACCACTTGTTGAGAGGTTGTGTAACATCTCTTCCCTCGCATTTTTGCGATGTAAAATAACATTTTTAATAGGTAAACTAGCACGGTTCATGTGAGTAAGTCTACGTCGTGTGATGAAAGCAACCAATAAACAAACTAAATGAACTGCTGCCAATTGGCGAGCTCTCACTACACATCGTATGGTGAGTATTCTTTCGATAAGAGTACTATCCAACCTAAATCTTAAATATGATACAAATTGTGTGTATGAGTCCATAGAAATCATCTATAATAAGTAGATAAGTAACTAAGAATTCTATATTAAACTTATTGTTGTCATAAGCATTTTTGGTGTTTGGCTTCTCGTAAACTTTGGAAGACAAGATAACAAGTTACAATCTAAACTAAAAGATGATAATAACATAAAAAAGTAAATGTTCCACAAAACTAACCATTTGCAACAATTATATTATTGACTTATATTTCTGTAATTATTTATATTTTAGAGGCAAATACTAGCACACATTTGTCCCTATGGGAACTCGAACACACAATGTAAGCAATCATAAACCTAACTTTTATTTTAACACTTGATTAACAAGACCCCTATCTAAAATTATACATATCAGGTATAGATGTAAATAATGCTTAACCAAACTTGATCATTCAATTCTCATTCTCATTTTATGCAATGAAGAAAGTTTTACGTATCCATGTTTTTTAGTAAAATATGCATCCAACACACCACTAGATCATCCATCATCATCATGCAAACTTTTGTTTTTATTTGACACACATAATAGTTGAACTACCTATCTACTGCCATATAAATAGGAACTAGACACGTAATGCAATTTGCAATCGAGTATAACTCAACACAAATATGTTGCACACATCGCATGATATACATATTAAAAACAAGAAGATAAGACAATATAAGAATTAAAGTTTAGCAAAATTACCAGATAATGAAACAGTAGAGAAGAAAATGGATACTATATACGGCGGAATGAACATGTATATAAATTTAAATTTTAGGTTAAGGGTATTTTGGTGATAATTTTTTTTAAAAGGCCCAAGACTTCTTTATTTCCAAATCATCCCAATATTGGGAAGAAAGTTAGGAGAGAAGATTTGATGGAATTTCCTTCCCTCTTCTTTTCTCTTCTTTCGAACAAAAAACTCGGGAACATGATTTTTTTTAGTTTTTCAAAATTCTCTTTCCTCTTCTCTTCTCTCAAAAAAATAACTCGGGAACACAGTGTTAAGGAGGATGCGCCACTTTAAAGCATAAAGGAATAAAATCAGGGAAAAACTTCAATAAAGTTGCTTCTTGTTATCCCTCATGCGCCACTTTTGCAAGGAATAAAAAGGGTTGCACGCCACTTTTTGATTAAAAGGAAGAAGAGATGAAGTTTGTGGTACAATGTTTGCCTTCATGGAACCTTCATATACTATTGATCCTTATACACCTTCGCACGCCGCTTTTTGAGTAAAAGGATGAAGGGTAGTTGAGTAAAAGGACGAAGGGGAGTTAATTTGGCTCATAACTCACGCTCCACTTTGAAGAAAAATGAAGAGGAGTGGATTTAACTCACAACTAATGCTCCACTTTTGAAGAAAATGGAAGGGGAATTGATTTGGCTCAAGTCTCATGCTCCACTTTTGATTTTGAGCCAGTTTTTGGAGGAAACAAAGGTCATACGCCATTTTCTTGTTTTTTTAACGGTACGGTAAGCCACTTTTGAGTTTTTGGAAGTTCATATGCGTCACTTTATGATTTTGGAGGGAAAAGTCCTTGTTTTATTGCTTAAATAAGGGGGAGAATTGTAGCACCCGTTTCCCGAATAGAAATAGGCCCCCACCCTAGATGGAATTGACTAAGGTTTAACGTGATTGGCTAATCAACGAATGTTTTAAGTTATAGTCAAACCCGATAGTCAAAGAAGGTGTTATATGGTTATGGGAAGTATATTGTGGCACAACTAGAATGAAAGAAGACTTGAGGGGCTTAAGTTGGTTTAAACTAAAGTGTTATAATATGTAGTGTGGCCAAAATAGAAGGAAAGTGACTTAAGGGACTTATTGTGCCAAATGACCAAAGTGGTGCAAGTAAATATGTAGTTACCTAGAACTTTCTACTCATTTCTCATCTCTTCAAGAGATGGTGTGTGTGTGTCATATATGGAGAGAAAGAAAAGGAGGGAAGACAACTTTGATGACCTTTGATGAAGAAGATTAGGACTTCAACTCAAGGGTTAAACCCATAGCAATCCCCTACAAGTAAGTAATCCTCTATTGAATTCATTAGTGAATTAAGGGTTAGGGTTCATGTAACCAAGTAAAGGGGTTTTGGGCAATTGTTGTTTTAAACTAAGTAATAAGGTGTTTATGATAAAGGGTTAAAGTCAATTGATGAATTAAGTGTAAATTGGATAATTAGGGTTCATGTACCCTAATTAGGGGAATTGGGTAAAAGATGTTTATAAGCTAATTAAAGAAGTTATGATGATCATGGGTTAAGTTTTATTAAGTCAAGTTAATAATTTAATGGGATTAATTATCATATAATCATTATATGATTATGTGGTAATTAGAAGTGATTAAATGAGCTATGGTTGTGGTAACCATAATATAGTTAATTGATTATGTGTTTATGCTTATAGTGTTTTGGCTTGGATTGTAAGAGTGGAAGAGTGATGATGTTCTTGGTTTCATTAGCTTGAAATCAAGGTAAGTAAACCGGTCATAAGATAATGTTATAATGATTTCTATGCATTATGTGTTTATGCGTATTGATATGTTAAGGTTAATGAATAGCTTGTATAATTGTGTTATATGAAAGTGTGTTTGAGGCTAGTTGATGTATTAATCAAGGTTGGAGTAGGAAAGAGATTTGGATGCTTGAGTATTAAGGTATGTGTTAAGGATTTAATGAAATAATGGATCAAAGGTTATGATGCGTAATGTGTGAATGAATTGTGATGTTATGCTATATCCGCTTTACTTACGAAGCATTCGTGCTTACGGTTTAATGTCCAATGTTTTGTAGGCTCTTGTGTTAATTCGAAGGCTTGGACTAAGGATTAAGGTTTGGTTATGCAAGTTTAGAAGATTGGTAAGAAAGTAGGAGCTAGGTAGTATACCGAGCTCGTTTCAATGGAGTACCCCCGTTGGTCCTACAATGGTTTGTAAAGTGTATTCAAGTGTCAAAATGTATGTTAAGGTCGTTTTATTAATTCGGTGGTCAATCATTGTGTCAAAGTATGCTTTAAGCATTCATGATCAAAGTTAAAGGGGTGTTTGGCATAATGTGTGTTTATACCCATTTTGGGTTGTAAACGGGTCAAATGATTATGCAAACGTTTTATTATGTTATATTAATGATGTTGGCTAAGTTTGGTGGGCAAATGAAGTAGTAAAGGTGGTTTGTAGTGAAAATGGGTCAAAAGTGCACAAAAAGGTTATGCAGAAAAGGGGTGTTTGGGACAAGGTCCATTTTAACCCGTTTTGGGTCAAACGGGTTAAGAATTTTGGGAAACAATGTATATGGTATATTTTAGTTCAATGTGTATTAAATGTGTTTAAATATAGGTCTAAAGTGTCGATTTTTGTGTTTAAAGGCGTACGGGTCATTTTAAAAAAGTAGTGCATAAAAGGGTTATAGTACACTTTAGGGGTCCTTAGTGCACCGGAGGTGCTATAGTGCACTTTAGGGGTCCTTAATGCACCAGAGGTGTTATAATGCACTTTAGGGGTCCTTAGTGCACAATAGGGGTTATAGTGCACTTTAAGGGTCCTTCAGGACAGGTAAGTGCACTTTAGGGTGCCACCCGTCATTTTAAATGTATTTGAGTCTAGATTCATTTAAAAATGGTTTCAAGGTCTATATGTCTAAGGATATTTGTCAATGATCAAAAGAGTATTGGAATGAAGGTCAAAGTTGGGTCGTTTTCGTGTAAAAGTCAAAATTTTTGGTCAAAGCGTTCACGGGGTGTAACAACTTGGTATCAGAGCTTTGGTTTAAGTGAATTAGGTTTCCACTTTAGGTTGCCTAGACTTGAACCACTCGTAGACGCGTTGAGCATAATTTTAAGTAATGCGAATAATAGATGCCTTAGTGGTATGTCATGGAAGTGCTTATTGTAATAATAAGATAGGGCTATAGTCTAGATGTAACGTGATCATTGCAATGTGGATTTAATAGTTATAGAAGTAATGAGTTAGCCGCGGATCATATAATTTTATATTGTAAGATGAAATGTGTGAAATGTTATATAGATTTAAGTTGATAAGTGTTGTATGTGTTTTAGAGTGTTAATGTATATGTGATATAATTCTATTTTGGAATATAATGTGCTAAGTGCCAAGCAAGCGAATGAATTGTATGTATTGTGTTGAAAGAATGATGACCTAGTAAGGGTTATGAGATCGAGTAAGGCTTGTTTATATGTGGACGTTAAGATAAATGAGAATGTGTGTATAACGAGGATTTAGATGTTTAGGTAAGACATAATGTTGAATGTGTAACTGTAAGATATTAAAGAAATGTATGAGCAATGAATGAAACATGAAATAGCTATTTGATAGATTGGTAAAGCGAAATAGTAATTGCCTCAATGAAAATAGACAAATGGTACCACTTAGATATGTTCAAATGTTTTAAGCTATGAATTAACTTGAGACTAATGAAGTGTAAGTGGTTAGTAATGTTTATCTTTTGTAGAAAGAATGTCGAATGTAGACTTCACGTATGTATGAGATTAAGTATGTATTAATGCGCTTGATGTTTATGTATAAGATGCTATTTTCATCATAAGCAAGGTGATTTATGAATATGTGTTATAACGTGATGTATAAAAGAAATGTAATGCAAAGGAATCCAAATCAGACGAGTCAATGGGGTTAAAATAGGTAAACACAAAATGGCGTACATATGTAAAATAGAGTAAGATGTTAACTTGGGGGTTAACAAGAAAATGATAAATGTAATGTGACAACTCGGGTGAAATATGATATGTGTATATAAAAGTATAGAATCGGCAAGTATCATATAGATTTTGTAAAAGTAATGAAAGGTGATAGGTGAGTGATTGAAAGTGCGTTAGTCAAAAAGAAGGAAAAATGGAAAAGTGCTAGTTTGAGATATGTTTGAATAATGAATAAATTAGTGAAACACAGAATTAGTGAATTAAACGCGATTGATTGGTGGTGAAATGTAATGAATGATTTGAAAAATGTGAAAAATAAGTCCAGGATAGACTAAAGATGTTTAAATAATAATAATGTGAATAATAGGTTCATAGAATTTAAAGGTGTTCTAAGCATATGTTTAAGTTACCGATGGTTTATGTGATATGTACTATATGACTAAAGATGATAAGAGACATATATGTTTTATGGTAAGGAGGTGTTTGTGATGTAAATCCATGGCGGGCTTGATGAGTGCAAGTAATGATATCAACGTAATGGTAATGATATAAGATTGTGTATTATAGAAGGATAATATAGTAAGATGTGAAAAGGGATAATAAATGGTATTAGAAATGGGATAGTAAGTATCTTAAAGTATTAACGCTTAAATAATGGATCATAGTGATAAAAGTGTGCTAAAATATAAAGTGTAATGATAAGATGGAATTAAAACGCTGATTAAGGGTTTGTTGACATGGAGATTATGGAATGAGATTAAGGAATGATGATATGTAATGGCTCGGGATCCATAAGGTATTGATGACCAACATATGGTCTCACCATATTTAGTACCTAATGAATGAGGATAATGTGATATAGGGACGAATTGACGGTAGGTTAAGGTATATGAGGTCTAAGTATGAACATGAATGTATAATAATGACAATGATGTTATGGTAATTTATGAAGAAAGCAAGATTAAATGAGCACCTTGATTGTTTAATTTAATGTAAAATTTATAGGATTAGAGTAAGGTGCGTTGGTAGGGTAATGACGATATAAATGGTATGATTTAAACGCTAACGATTGAATGAGACGAGTTAAGTATGTAAGCAATAATGTAACGAAATATTGTGTGGTAAACGTAACAAGCTTATGTTAATGATATAGATGTGTGTGAAGAAAAGGTGACGCTAATGAGTTTGTTATAGTTAATGATCTATTAAAGGTATATATGTAAAAGATGAGATTGAATGACATTGCTTAAATGCATAAATAATTAAAGAGATGAGTCAAGGTATGAGAATGGGGATGTGATGGGTTAAGTGTGTAAGTAAGAACGTAATGATGTGTTGTGAAAGTTAGACATGATAAGAATGTGTTAACAACTTAAAATGTGAACGATACGAATGAATGTGTTGTCGAACTAACCTATGTAAGGTTTAAGTGTGAAAAGTTGTGTAGACTAACATAAATGGTGAAATGGCTAACAAGGGTTACAAGAATGTAAGTTTTGGTGAGAAAAGTAAGCACATAAATAATGTGTAAATATGATAAGCGGGTTTTGTATGCCCTATGATGCTTAATTAAACTAAATAAAATGGATGAGGTAATGTGTGTATGTTAAAATGTTAAAGGCTTGGATCCAATGTTAAAATGTGAAGGTTAAAGATGGTATCCTTCGGGATGGCCGAGCTAATGATGATTAATGATAGTATCCTTCGGGATGGCCGAGCTAATGATGATTAATGAGGGTATCCTTCGGGATGGCCGAGCTAGTGATGATTATTGATGGTATCCTTCGAGATGGCCGAGATAGTGAATGATAAAGAATACTTCAGGATGTGTTAAAGATCCTTCGAGACGAAAAGTATTGCCTTCATCGGCAAGGGGTTGCCTACATCCTTGGCACATAAAATATCCCTATAGTGATTGTAATAATGGTAGGGATCCAAGTCTAAAAAGGTAAAAGTGAATGTGAAGTGTGAAAAGAATGAAAGATTGAAAGTTAAAGTAGGTAATAGGAGTAGTAGTGTTACGTCGGAAGTATATAACCATGGGTTTATGTTTCTTGATTTACATCGATTGGGACGCCTCTCCATGTAAATGAAGAAGTATGAATGAGTGGGATTATGTATTCTCGACATGGCACAAGTAGGGTTAGAGGAGTAGAAAGCGGGAGTATAAAATTAGTTAAAATTTATAAGAACTAAAATAGGAAGGTTAGAATTAGAGCACGACATTTAGTGGAGACTTATGAGAAACCTACGTTTTAGGTGTTAAGTATAAGTTGAAGGAATTAAGAAATCGTAATGATGTTATAATACGCCTTGCGGCGTGGTTCAGAATATGAGTAATGAAAATAATTGATGCTAATTGTCATGTGAAATGTGATGGCATAGGTTAAAGTATGATGTTATAAAGTCAAAGTATGAAATATTTCTATAAGACTTATAATGGTAAACGAAAATGACATGAAGAAAGAAGTGAAAGAAATGAGGTAAGTGTAGAGAACGTAAAAAGAATGGTTGCATAGTATTTGCGTTATAAGGGAAAAAATTGAAAAAGAAGTAGAGATAATGGAACGTTATAGTAAGAATGTTAAAGGAATAATGAAATGACTATGATAGAATAAGGAAGTATTAGTAATGTGTTTGACTTATGTAGAGCCAAGTTGGTGTTTGCTCAAGTGACATATAGTCCTTTAAGAGAAGGATAGAATGGAACGACTTGGTAAGTCACGTGATAGACATAGGAATGGTTATATAGTATACATTAGCAGTGTGAATTATGTTTCGGATGACATAATGATTGAAAATAAATGAATGGTTAAAGAAATTAAGAGAAAATAGAATGGGTCAAGTGTGTAAAGTGTATTATAGAGTAGCTAGAATTGCAAAATCATTTAGATCTTTGCGACTAAATGGACGAAGAATTGGAAGTGTTAAGAACGAGGAGTGTTATGAGACTAGGTTTTGGTTGGCAATATGTTAATACAAATATCATCCTAAAAACGTTATTTATATTTTACGATCTTTGCTATATTTTGTGAATGACAATTATAAAGTTTATCTTTAGCAAAGCATAAATATAAGATTAAGTCTTTTACATTTATAGTAACAAGCTTTTTAAATTCATTTACATATCACATGATCACTAGGAATTACATATTACATACATTTATACATTTACATGTTTATGTTTTTATTCTTAAAATAGAAATATACACATGACATAATGGCATACCTTATTTGGATATCTTTAGGATTTTGTATATATCTTGAAAGGATCTACAAGCAAAGGATTAAATTGTGTAAGATCTTGGTTAGATATGGAAAGATATTTGGAAGATTGTCTGTCAGAGACTGGCTGAACCAAATGGTTCAATGGACGGACCCCTGCATTTGGGTCCGCCATATCTGTGGACTGTTTAAGCAGTTTGCCTATAAATAGCAAGCTGCTCATTCAAGTTCACTCATCACTCATATAGCATAAATTAGATATTCATTCTTTCATACATTACTAACCCATTCATTCATTCATTTCATTCTTAGTGATCTTTCTTTTATAGCAAAGACATCAAGCATCAAGGTTCAACAAACTATTGCAAACCTGTTAGTATAGTCACTGTGTGATTTATTAGTAGTTCACACATCATTGTTGTACCAATCATTCAGTAGAGTCCGGTTAGTGTTTTAGTCCTCAAAACACATAGAGTGTCGGGAGTGGTTGAACCCTTTTAAAAGAACTCCACATCTAGCTTAGTGTCGGAAATTGTATAGGCGACGTCAGGTTGGTTCTACCTTGAACTAGAACCCGGTATTTAGCTTTGTACCAGAAAAAGGTGTAAGCGACATGTATAAAGGTTTTCTCCGCCGAGAAGGGAGTTTGTTTCTTTGTGAAGAAAAACTCTCGAGTTAGAGGCTCGAGGAGTGAAGTAGGGCAAGGAAGAGAGTCCTTATAGCCGAACCACTATAAACATCCGTGTTGTGGTTTGATTGTTCCTTTCTTTACTTACTTTACTTATATTGTGTGTTTGTATGCATTAAGTTGAATTCACGTTAAGTATTCAAAGCGAATTAATTTTAAAATGGTAAAAACAATTCAACCCCCCTTCTAATTTTCCACAATTGGCATCAGAGCTACGTTACTCAAGATAATCAAAATATATTGTATTTTTAAAACTTGAAACGATCAATGGATTTTGAAAACTTCAAAGAAGGGCAATCTATGCAAATACCACCACTATTTGAACCAAATAGTTTTATATATTGGAAAAACCGCTTTGAAACTTATGTGAAGTCAAAGGATATAGATCTATAGTACATTATTGTAGAAGGTGACCATAAACCCATAATTAGAGATATATCAAGTGGTCGGGATAAGGGTACTTCTCTTACTCATCACAGTGATGAGCAAAAGAAGTTGATTGCCAAAAGCAATGAAGCTAAAATGATGCTTTATAATGCTTTACCTAAAAAAGAATATGAAAGAGTTTTTATGTGTAAAATCGCTAAAGATATTTGGCAATCTTTAATTATCACTCATCAAGGGAACTCAAAAGTAAAGGATAACAAAATTGATCTTCTTGTTCAACAATATGAACAATTTGTTATTGATAACGCTTAAATCTAACATGTTTTTAGTAGCGTTATTGGTAGTTTTATATACGTTTTGTGGTTATATTTATATGCTTTTGTTACTAAATCGTACCAAAGTGTGTTTGCAAAGCATTTGTAGCCAAAGACAGGAAAATGGATGGAAAAGATGCAAAAAAGAGGAAGAAGGAAATATTTATGATTGCATGTGAGTCTTGTGTCAAGTTCTGCACCGTAAGGTATTTCAATGAGTTAAAGTCCAAGTAGTCGAGTTAATAAGCTTAAGGATGAAGGGAAAGATCAAAGAATAAAGAGCTACGACCGAGAAACAAGTCATACGAAAAAGTCCAAGAAAAAGGTCCACCAGCAGTAGCCATCCGATCGGTCGCCGCCCGCAACCGAATCGGATGAGGAGAATTGGGAATTACCGTGAAGACCAACCGATCGGTAGACCATTCTATCCGATCGGTTGGAGGTTGCTGTTGACCCAAAACTTCTTTATTAAGGATTGTGACTTTACAAATCCGGTTCTAGGTCCTTCTTTTCAGTATTCTAACCTATTCAATACTACTTGGAGAGCAAGAGAAGCATTTATGCACTTAGACCCTTGGTTAGAGCAATTTATTGAACCATTTTTTGGGTATTTATATATACCAATCAATCTCTAGAAAGAGAGAGTGCTTGTATGCTAGAGGAGAGAACCACTCATAGAAAATACTCAGAAAATCCGTCCTTAGGTCCAGGAGAAGGAAGAAAGTCGAATACACCATTTCCATTGCTTGTGGAATCATTGTCTTTCACTTGTAATCTTATTTCCAATCATTGTAAGACTTTCAATCATGGTTTCTAATGTTCAAAGTATTGAGTTTGCATTTATGTTTGCTATGAGCGGCTAGTGCCTTTGTGCACTTGCTTAGATGATGTGTATTATTTATTTATTGGCATATGATTGTGATAACATGTTTTAATCCAATTTCAAGTTGATTCTAAGAACCAATTGTGATAAAGTTTCATAGTGACATTTGGGTAATCAAGTTTAACTAGTGCTAGTAATCTTAAGGGTCGAAAGAACTATTGTTATTCCACTAGTTATAATCATTTGTCTATGAATGATTGTTGTCTTCCACTATTCTTGATTAAACAAAGGAACTTGATTGTGATTGTAATGAAAATGATTTTGTCTATCAAAACGGATTGATTGTAAACCAATTTAAAGGTCGAGAGATTAATAGTTTACTTTCAATTGTGATCTTTTGTCTATAATCGGTTACCTTTTGTATTGACCATTTCCTAAGCTTGTTTGATAAAACAAAAGATTGTTTTTGTGTTTGAGGAACACAACTCATGAACCTTGAATTGATCTTGAATTGATTGGTTAAACGTAATGCTTGTTTTTATAAACCAAGATCTTGACGAAGGTTTAATTTGTAGAAACAATAGATTAGTGCCAAAACTAATTATCACAACCAACATGTTATCCAAAGTTATCACAATCATATTAGTCAATTGTAGTACACTAGTCTAAGCAAGTATAGTTTTTAATCATTTGAATTTTCATAATATCATTACTACTTGTTTGAGAAAGTTGCTTTTAACTTACAATTCGATTCACTACACAAATCCCTGCGAACGATCCCGACTTACCATCAAAATCTTGCTACAACGGACGAGTATACTTGCTCGTATGTGTTGTCATTAGATTCGGTAATTCACCCCTTATAAATTTAAAACTTGCACCGAACCGGGCACATCAAGTTTTTGGCGCCGCTGCCGGGGATTTTGATCGTGTTTCTGTAAGTTTTAGTCCATTTCTCACATAGCTAGTTTTCGTTAAAAAAAAAAAAAAAAAAAAAAAAAAAAAAAGTCTTACCGAGCCGCCCATCCGATCGGTTGTTCATCCATCCGAACGGTTTTCCAAAATTTTCATTTACCGAGAGAACCATCCGATCGGCGGACACTTCCATCTGACCGGATCTTTTAAACCAAATTTACCGAGAGATCCATCCGATCAGTAGACCATTCTATCCGATCGGTTGGATGATTCTGATCTTTTCAAATTGTTTTCATTCTTCGTTCGTTTGTTTAGACATTGCCTCGATTCTCTGGGGAATTGTATGAACACTCGATCAACTGGAGTAGAACCAATTCCACCACTTTTCGATCCCGAAAGTTTGATTCGAACAAGATCTAGAAGAAGAAGAAGAATACCCTTTGTTCCATTAGCCAATCGTGTGCCAAGAGTACCAAACCCAACTTTTGATAACCTTTTTGAAGCCAAAGTCGTTTATAACCCATTCACTGATCAACCTTTTCCCATGGCTGACGATCAACCCATGTGGGAAGCAAACCGAGCCGTAGCACCCACTCCTGGAGCTGCTATTGTTGCTGTCAACTTAGGTGACAATTTCACCGTGAAAGGTCACCATCTTTCTATGATCAAAGACCGTCAATTCGATGGCCGTTCGAGGGCCGATCCTCACAAACACATTGCCGAATTCATTGAAATTTGTGGCATGTTCTGATACGGTGATACAAATGTGGATGCCATTAAACTCAAACTTTTCCCGTCATCACTTGCTGGAGATGCAAAAGTGTGGTATAACGAATTAACACCAGGAATCATCACTACTTGGGAGGAGATGAGGCAAGCTTTTGTAAGCCGATTCTTTCCACCTGCAATGTTTGATCGACTCATGGGAGAAATTCGTGCTTTCACACAAAACCCTAACGAATCACTCATCGAAGCCTGGCTTCGTATGAAAGATCTACTTCGAAGTTGTCATGGACATGGTTTAGGACGAGGGACCATTATCCAAATCTTTTACCATGGACTTGATGAAACATCTCAAGGAATTCTCGATGCTGGAGGAATATTTCTTTATAAGACTCCTAACCAGGCATACCAATTGCTTGAAGACCGAGTTCTTCTCAAACTCGACTGGTCAAAAGATGCCAAGACAAAACCCTTAAGAAAAACCGTTGCCTTTGCCGAAAGTTCTAATTCATCTAAACTCATGGAGAAAATGGAAACCTTGGTTTCCAAAATCGACTCGCAATACAACAATCTTAGAGGAGAGATGAAAGAAATGCGAGATGGTTGTAACAACTGTGGAGGTAACCACCCATCATCAGAAATGCGATGATCAACCTATGGATCAACCAAAAGAAGGAGAAGCTAATTACATCCAAGGAGGATACCGTGGAGGCGGATATCGTGGAAATTATTACGGACGAAACTCTTCTAGTTGGCAAGATCGCCGACAAAGGGATAATAACCATGAGTCCCAACCAAAAGTAGAGAACCAAACTTCACAAAATTCCGACAAGAAATCTGAAGAAACAGATTTTGAAAAAATGATGAGAGAATTCGTCACAGCTCAAAAATCAACCAACGAGTTCGTCAAGAATCAATTCTTCAATCTCAAGACCAAAGTTGAGCAAGGTCAGAAAAATCATCAAGCGTCTATCCAAGATCTTGAAAACAAATTCGGTAGACTTGCTGATCAAATTTCTTCCCGACCATCAGGTTCGTTGCCTAGTAACACCCAAACCAACCCAAAACCATCATCATCATCGAACGATAAGACTTATCGTCCACCACAAACCAGAAATGAGCATATCAATGTTGTATTCACAAGAAGTGGCCTTTCTTATGATCCACCACCCAACCCAAACAACACCACAACTATCAATTACGATAGTGAGGATGAAGATGAAGAATCCAAGAAGGAAAATACACCAAAAACACCAACCAAACCCAAACCCAAACCCAAACCCAAACCACCAGTTAAGGTATACACTCCAGAAATTTCATATCCTCAGAGCCTTAAGAAAGAAAGAATGGAGGAACTTTATAAGAAGTTTGTTGAAATAATCAAAGAAGTTAGACTCAATGTACCTCTCATTGATGTTTTAGCCGGAATGCCCAATTACGGGAAATTTTTGAAAGAACTTCTTAACAACAAGAACAAGTTGGAGCAAATATCCGCTACCTTCTCCAAATATCCGCTACCTTTCTCAATGAAGAATGTTCAGCTATTGTTCAAAACAAAATTCCACAAAAACTCGGAGACCCCGGAAGTTTTCTGATCCCATGCATATTAGGAAACAACATCACATGCGATGCTTTAGCCGACCTAGGTGCGAGTATCAATTTGATGCCCTATTCGCTGTATACAAAACTTTCCATCAACACCTTGAAACCCACAAGGATGAGTATCCGACTAGCTAATCATACTTACCAATATCCTGTTGGTATTGCTGAGAATATGCTTGTCCAAGTAGGTAAATTCATTTTTCCGGTGGATTTTGTGATTTTAGAAATGGAGGAAGACAGTAGAGTACCCCTTATTTTAGGAAGACCTTTTCTAAACACCGCTGATGCGATCATCAAAGTAAAAGGAAAAGAACTCAATCTTGGAGTTGGAGAAGATAGAATCACCTTTTTAATCGATAAAGCAATGCAATATCCACATTGCAGTGATGACACTTGCTTTAACATTGATATAATCGATGAAGTCACTGAGGAAGAATTGGATGCATTACTTGAAGATTCTGATCCATACATGACTATTTCAGAGAAGATTAGTGAAACAACTTTTGATTAAGAATTCGCTGATTTTATGGAAGTAAAGATTGATGAAGAAGAAGAAGAAGTTGAAGAAGGAGAGATAATAGGAGAAGATTTTGAGGAAATCAGTTTTAATGATCAAATGAGGATCAAAACATCACTTCAAGAACCACCGACTGATCTTGAGTTGAAACCACTTCCCAAAGATCTTGAATATGCTTACTTGGAAGACAACTCACTCCTTCCAGTAGTCATATCTTCGTTGCTCAATGATTATGAGAAAGAATGTCTGATCTCAGTTCTTAAGAAGCATAAAGAAGCTTTTGCGTGGAAAACTTCTGACATCCCAGAAATCAGTCCTGATTTTTGCAAACACAAAATCAATTTCGAAGAAGATGCCAAACCAATTGTAGAAAGACAACGTCGACTCAACCCCAACATGAAAGAAGTTGTTAAAAAAGAAATCATCAAACTTCTTGATGCCGGTATAATTTACCCCATCGAGGATAGTCCTTGGGTGAGTCTTGTTCACTGTGTTCCGAAAAAAGGAGGAATGACTGTTGTGACCAACGAACGAAATGAATTAGTTCCTACTAGAACTGTCACCGGATGGCGAGTATGTATTGATTACAGAAAATTAAACAAAGCCACCAGAAAAGATCATTTTCCTTTGCCTTTCATGGATCAAATGCTTGAGAGATTAGCAAGAAACAAATACTTTTGTTTTCTCGATGGTTTTTCAGGATATTTTCAAATTCCTATTGATCCGGCTGATCAAGAAAAGACTACATTCACATGTCCCTTTGGAACTTACGCTTACAGGCGTATGCCTTTTGGATTATGTAATGCTCCCGCGACTTTTCAAAGATGTATGATTGCTATATTCCAAGATATGCTTGAAACGTCTATGGAAGTTTTCATGGATGACTTTTCAGTTTTCGGAAGCTCATTCGAAGCTTGCCTTTCTAACCTCGATAAAATGCTTGAAAGATGTAAAGCTGCACATCTTGTTCTCAACTGGGAGAAATGTCATTTCATGGTAACTGAAGGAATTATGTTAGGACACAAAATTTCCAGCGCAGGAATGGAGGTTGACAAAGCAAAGATCGATGTCATAACCAAATTACCACCCCCAACTAACGTTAAAGCCGTTAGAAGTTTCCTAGGACATGCAGGTTTTTACCGTCGTTTCATTAAGGATTTTTCCAAAATATCTCGTCCAATGACGAAACTTCTTGAAAAAGATTCTGTTTTTGATGTTAATGCAGACTGCATGAAAGCATTCGAAGCATTGAAAACACAACTGACTAGTGCACCCATTATGGTTTCCCCTGATTGGTCACTACCATTCGAGCTTATGTGCGATGCAAGCGATTTTGCTGTTGGAGCTGTGTTAGGACAAAGAGAAGAGAAACATTTTCGTCTTATATATTTTGCCAGCAAAACACTCACCAATGCCTAACAGAATTATACAGTTACAGAGAAAGAATTGTTAGCCGTTGTTTTCGCTTTTGATAAATTCAGATCATACCTTGTACTTTCGAAAACAATCGTGTTCACCGATCATTTAGCGTTAAAATATTTGTTTGCGAAACAAGATGCCAAACCGCGTCTCATCCGATGGATTTTACTACTCCAAGAATTCGATATCGAAATCAAAGATAAGGAAGGAGCAGAAAATCTAGCCGCTGATCATCTATCTCGTTTAGAAAATCCAAATCTGGAAGAGTTAAAAGAAGATGAGATTGATGATTATTTTCCGGATGAAACACTCATGACTGTTGATACAATTGATGACAACGAAATTCCATGGTTTGCCGATTATGCAAATTATCTCGTTGGAGGAATTCTAAAGAAAGGATTAACTCATGCCCAACGAAGTAAATTCTTTTCGGATCTTAAACATTATTATTGGGAAGAACCCTATCTTTTCAAAATGTGTCCCGATGGGATGATTAGAAGATGTGTTTATGGTTCTGAAACGAGAAGAATTCTCGATGAATGTCATCATGGCCCAACTGGGGGACACTATGGTCCTTCTACCACCGCTAAAAAAGTCTTTGATGCTGGATTCTATTGGCCGACTATTTTTAAAGAAGCCCATACTCTTGTTAAGAATTGTGATGCTTGCCAAAAATCCGGTAGTCTTTCTCGAAGAGATGAAATGCCACAAAAGAGCATTCAAGTCTGTGAATTATTCGATATTTGGGGAATTGATTTCATGGGACCGTTTCCTAAATCACACAAATTCGAATACATTCTCGTTGCTATTGATTACGTTTCCAAATGGGCTGAAGCCGAAGCCTTACCCACAAATGACGCCCGAGTAGTAGTCAATTTTCTCAAAAAGCTTTTCGCTCGTTATGGAATTCCTAAAGCTTTGATAAGTGATCGTGGAACCCATTTCTGTAACAAACAAATGGAGAAAATTATGAAGCGATACGGAGTTCATCATCGTTTCGCTACAGCTTATCACCCACAGACCAGTGGTCAAGTCGAAAATACCAACAGAGCCTTAAAAAGGATACTCGAAAAAATGGTTAAAGACAATCCCGCCGTTTGGTCGAGGAAACTAGATGATGCTCTGTGGGCATTTCGCACAGCTTACAAAACACCAATTGGTACAACACCATACAGATTGTTGTATGGAAAAACTTGTCATTTGCCGTTCGAAATCGAACATCGCGCTTACTGGGCACTAAGAAACTGTAACCCAGACCTCAAAGTAGCTGGAGAAAAGAGATTTTTGCAATTGCATGAACTCGATGAGCTTAGACTACAAGCTTATGAGAACTCCAAACTTTACAAAGCAAGAACAAAAGCTTATCATGACAGAAAGCTAAGAATCAGAAAAGAATTCAAAGCTGGAGACAAAGTTCTGCTTTTTAACATGAAGTATAAGTTCAAAGCTCCCAAGCTGAAACCGAAATGGTTCGGACCGTATACAGTGAAACATGGATTTCCATCGGGATATGTTGAATTGCATGACAAACATGGTGGAAGTTTCATTGTTAATGGGCACCGAATTAAGTTGTACTATGACAAGGAGCAATTGAATGAAGTTTCTATTCAAGAGATTCCGCCTGAATCCGAATATGAAGCCATAACATTTATGACACCCTTCTCGGCCGATTTTAAGAAAAACACTCCGTGGGCCGAAGACACCGGTTATATCTATGATGTTCTTCCAAGACTGTGGGAGAAAGTTAAGTTGGAATACATAGATGAAACTGGAGAAGGAATAGTGATTGGAAATGTGCTGTACGTTCCAAAATTCTCAAAGAAGAAGCCAGAAATTGCACCAACATGAAGAGAGAGAAGTTCGAGTCCGGCTGATGACTCGTTAATAAAACAAGCGCTACTCGGGAGGCAACCCGTGTGTTTGCTATTTTTATTTTCATTTTTATTTTCTAGTGATTAAACCCCAAAGTTTTTCTAAATCGCTTAGTTGAACTTAAGTGTGGGGGTGTATCACTGTCCTTTAAATAAATCGTAGGAATATCTCGTGTGTATTTCTTTTGTTTTTAGATTTCTGCAGGTAATGATTGCGAAGCTTGGACGCTAGGATCAAGACTCCTCTTGAGCAGAAAATACGGTTTATTCTCTTATTTCCCTATTTCATTCTTTGTCGTTTATCACATTGAGGATAATGCTTAACTTAAGTGTGGGGGGGGGGGTGAATAGGAAAATAAGAATAGATTGTAAGTTTCGAGCTGAATTTTAAATTTTGTTTGCCCTTGTAATCTAGTATTTTGTCATTTTAAAGATCATATACTAGAATAACTGGATTTATCCGCTGGTAAAATTCTGTGATTTTGAAAATTCGAGATGTGTCCCGATTAATATTGCAATCCATTCTGGGATCGATAACATTAGCTAGCACAGATTATAGCCCTTTCTACTAAATTGTGAGGATTTGAGCCTGTTCTATATATAGCATACATCTTTTATGCTTAGATCTTTTGCTATGAGTGTGCCGGTGATTTTATTTATTCTAGAACTTGTACTTGTAAATCATTACGAGACCGTTGTGAGATCACATTTCATTTGTGATATAAGTGTATATGCGTGATAAGAGGCAACCTTAGGATTTAACCCAAATGGCCTTCCATTTTCATATAATGCTATATTAGCTAGCTACATTGGCTAGTTAACCACTCATATGGACCCATTTGTTAGCATTTGTCTTTAATGCTAGATACCCCTAGTTACACCCGCCGAGCCTATCTTTTCTTTTGATACAATCCAGAAAAATTCAAAAAGATTTTACACCTTTTTAGCCTAGCCTTATCCATAGTCAAGTCTTGGTTGGTTGCTAGCTATTTGGCAAGATGGATGTTATGTGGAAATCATGAAAGTTCAAAGAAAGCGCAAGCTCCGAAAGTTGTTATCCAAGTAAGGTCATCGCGACTATAAGATGACAAGTAAAAAAAAAAAAAAAAAAAAAAAAAAAAAAAAAAAAAGAAGAAAAGTCATCGCAACTATAAGGTGACAAGAATAAGCCAATGGGCTAGTGAAACAAGTATGAATAAAGGAAGTATGGAGTTTTTCGCAAAATGGCATGATAGTGGTTTGTAATAGCTAGTAACATTTGGTTCATAGACTTTGACTAAATTTTGTTTTTATTTTCAACCAATTTCATAAATATATCCCATGCCTTATCCTACCCTTTTTGACTTTGTGAAATTATTAAGTGTATGGACATGTAGTGACCATCCGATTTCTTGAGGAATTGACTAACGTTGTTAGCGATCTAGGGCGTATTTTGGCAACCATCCATTATGCAAGTAACATCGTTAGCGAACCAAGGTACAATCTAGTGACCATCCGTTATTTGGTAATGCAAGAATTCGTTGTTAGCGAGCTATTATGTTTTGCAAGAGATAGTGGCGCATTAGTCCATTATTACCCTTAAGCCTTAAACCCGAATAAAAGCCCTCTTTGATATGTATACTTGGCGCTCACACCATTTCGGTGTAGTTTTGTTTCTTGTACAAGCCTATGGTAATATTTAGATCATGACTGAGCAAATGAGTGTCATTCCTCTTATATACTCCACCAATCATACAAATGAGTGTTTGAGTGAATTATATTTCATTTTCCTTTCGTGAGGTATTTAGTAATGTGTATCATGCAAGAAAATCATTTGGGTATTGTCAAACATCTCGATGATTCAACCATAAAAGCTTAAAACGATGAATCTAGCTTGTACTCGTGCTTGATAGATTTGCATCACATTTTCCTAATCATTTGTGTATACCATGTGGGTAATTGTTTTTATTTCTAGATTTGCTTGAGGGCAAGCAAAGTTCAAGTGTGGGGGATTTGATAACGCTTAAATCTAACATGTTTTTAGTAGCGTTATTGGTAGTTTTATATACGTTTTGTGGTTATATTTATATGCTTTTGTTACTAAATCGTACCAAAGTGTGTTTGCAAAGCATTTGTAGCCAAAGACAGGAAAATGGATGGAAAAGATGCAAAAATGAGGAAGAAGGAAATATTTATGATTGCATGTGAGTCTTGTGTCAAGTTCTGCACCGTAAGGTATTTCAATGAGTTAAAGTCCAAGTAGTCGAGTTAATAAGCTTAAGGATGAAGGGAAAGATCAAAGAATCAAGAGCTACGACCGAGAAACAAGTCATACGGAAAAGTCCAAGAAAAAGGTCCACCAGCAGTAGCCATCCGATCGGTCGCCGCCCGCAACCGAATCGGATGAGGAGAATTGGGAATTACCGTGAAGACCAACCGATCGGTAGACCATTCTATCCGATCGGTTGGAGGTTGCTGTTGACCCAAAACTTCTTTATTAAGGATTGTGACTTTACAAATCCGGTTCTAGGTCCTTCTTTTCAGTATTCTAACCTATTCAATACTACTTGGAGAGCAAGAGAAGCATTTATGCACTTAGACCCTTGGTTAGAGCAATTTATTGAACCATTTTTTGGGTATTTATATATACCAATCAATCTCTAGAAAGAGAGAGTGCTTGTATGCTAGAGGAGAGAACCACTCATAGAAAATACTCAGAAAATCCGTCCTTAGGTCCAGGAGAAGGAAGAAAGTCGAATACACCATTTCCATTGCTTGTGGAATCATTGTCTTTCACTTGTAATCTTATTTCCAATCATTGTAAGACTTTCAATCATGGTTTCTAATGTTCAAAGTATTGAGTTTGCATTTATGTTTGCTATGAGCGGCTAGTGCCTTTGTGCACTTGCTTAGATGATGTGTATTATTTATTTATTGGCATATGATTGTGATAACATGTTTTAATCCAATTTCAAGTTGATTCTAAGAACCAATTGTGATAAAGTTTCATAGTGACATTTGGGTAATCAAGTTTAACTAGTGCTAGTAATCTTAAGGGTCGAAAGAACTATTGTTATTCCACTAGTTATAATCATTTGTCTATGAATGATTGTTGTCTTCCACTATTCTTGATTAAACAAAGGAACTTGATTGTGATTGTAATGAAAATGCTTTTGTCTATCAAAACGGATTGATTGTAAACCAATTTAAAGGTCGAGAGATTAATAGTTTACTTTCAATTGTGACCTTTTGTCTATAATCGGTTACCTTTTGTATTGACCATTTCCTAAGCTTGTTTGATAAAACAAAAGATTGTTTTTGTGTTTGAGGAACACCAACTCATGAACCTTGAATTGATCTTGAATTGATTGGTTAAACGTAATGCTTGTTTTTATAAACCAAGATCTTGACGAAGGTTTAATTTGTAGAAACAATAGATTAGTGCCAAAACTAATTATCACAACCAACATGTTATCCAAAGTTATCACAATCATATTAGTCAATTGTAGTACACTAGTCTAAGCAAGTGTAGTTTTTAATCATTTGAATTTTCATAATATCATTACTACTTGTTTGAGAAAGTTGCTTTGAACTTACAATTCGATTCACTACACAAATCCCTACGAACGATCCCGACTTACCATCAAAATCTTGGTACAACGGACGAGTATACTTGCTCGTATGTGTTGTCATTAGATTCGGTAATTCACCCCTTATAAATTTAAAACTTGCACCAAACCGGGCACATCAGTTATCCCTGAGGATGAGACCATTGATAGTGCCTTTGCTAGGTTTAATATTGTTATTACTTCTCTTAAAGCAATTGACAAATCTTTTTCTAGTAAGAACTTTGTCAGAAAATTTCTTAGGGAACTTCATCCGAAGTGGAGAGCAAAGGTGATGGCTATTGAAGAATCCAAGGATCTTTCAAGCATGACACTTGACGAGCTCATCGGAAATCTCAAAGTTCACGAGATGGTGATGAAAAAAGACTCAGAGATAGTTAAAGGAAAAAAGGAGAAGATAAAGTCCATTGCCTTAAAAGCTAGGGTAGAGTCAAGTGATGATGAAGAGTCTAGTTCAAGTAGCGAAGACGAAGAGTATGCCAAGGCCGTAAGAGATTTCAAGAAGTTCTTTAAGAGACGAGGAAAGTTCGTAAGACAACCTCGTGAAAAAAGAAATTCTTCCAGAAAGACCGTGACGATAAGAAAAGTAAAGGAGATAGAAAGTGCTTTAGGTGCGGAGATTCTAGCCATCTAATACGAGAGTGTCCTAAGCCTCTAAAGAACAAGACTCAAAGAGTCTTTGTTAGTGGAGCTTGGAGTGACAGTGAAGGAGATGACGACGAGCCTAAGAACTAAAAAGTTGCTCTCATGGATCATGACTCAGAAGAGGTACATTCTGACTCGTCATATTCTTCTATTGATGATGACACCTTAGAAGTAGAATATAACAAACTGTGTGAAATTACCCTAAAAATCATAAACAAAAATAAGTTTTTAAAAACCAAAAAGGTACTTCTAGAAAATGAAGTTTATTGGTTAAAAGAAAAAGAGATACGATTAGAAAAGGGTAAAGCTAGTAAAGAAACATGTGTCTCATGTCAAGAACTTAAACTAGAATTAGAAACACTTAAGACCACACAGGAAGATCTTATCAAATAAAACTCTAAGTTTAAAAGGTTTGATAAAAATATAAGTTGTGAAGATGAGATAATGAGGATTCAAAAATTACCTCATGATCAAACCGGACTAGGTTTTATGAAACTAGGAAACTTAAGTGACTTTAAGAAATAAACTGTGAAAGTACAAGAAACTGTTCCAACTAGTTCAGACACCCACGGATCCAGCGGAACCAAAAATTTGGTTCCGCCAGTAGTGACCAAAGGGTCCGCGATGTTGCTAAACAGAAGACTTGTACTTCGGATCGTACTGAGTTCGTTAAAGTCACAAGAAAACCTAGCTCTAGTACAACTGTTAACAAACAAAACCCAGCAGTTACTATAGGAATAGGACAAGGTAAAAATGAGTTTAGGACTAAAACAGTTCAACAAAGACCTAGAACGACCATTCCCAAACGCCCCTTTCCAAAGAGTAATTACAACTTAACACATCATTATCAAAATAGTTGGAAACAAAACATGCCTAGGAACTATCAAGGTCCTAACTACATGCAATGGAACCCTTATCCACCATTTCCATACATGAACCATGATAATGTAATGTTTAACCCAAATGGACCCATGAGATATTGAGGACCAAACGCTTGAGTTTTTCTTGAACTTAGGTGTGCTTGAAAGTTGGGTTTGAACCAGATGAGTGGATAAAAGACAGCGGATGTTCAAGGCACATGATGGGAAATAAAAGCCTTTTCTCAACCTACCAACCTTACGACGGAGGTAACGTTACGTTTGGTAGCAAGCTTAAAAGTAAAATCATCAAAAAAGGTACAATCTCTCATGACTCTCTCTCTATTGATGATGTTGCTCACGTAGATACTTTAGGTTTTAACTTGCTTAGTATTAGTCAATTATGCCGTAAAAAGTAAACGTCATTTTCAGTGAAAATGGAAGTAAAATACTTAAAGACGGTATAACCGTTGGAAAAGGTGTTTTAAAGAATAATGTATACGTTATGAAATTAGACAAAACACCTAAAGACAAACTTTGTCTCACCTCCTTGGACGAAAACTCAACTCTATGGCATAGACGCTTAGGTCACGCCAATATGAGGCTAATCCAATCCTTATCATCTAAGGAACTCGTTAGGAACCTACCCAAATTGAAATACGACCAACACTTTTGTGACGCTTGAAAAATGGGAAAAAAGTTCATAATAGCCATAAGGCTAAAAACATGGTGTCCACATCTAGGTGTTTAGAATTATTGCATATGGATTTATTTGGTCCATCCGCTATACAAAGTTATGGAGGAAACTTCTATACTTTGGTAATAGTTGATGATTACTCTAGGTATACTTGGACTAAGTTTTTGAAAACTAAAAACGAAGCATTTGATAAATTTGAAATTCTAAGTAAGAAAATTCAAAATCATATAGGAAATAACATCGTGTCAATTAAAACCGACCATGGTCGTGAATTTGATAACGAAACTCAATTTGGAGCTTTTTGTGATACTAATGGCACAACACATAATTTCTCGGCTCCTCAAACTCCTCAATCTAATGGTGTTGTAGAACGTAAAAATAGAACAATTCAAGAAATGAGTCGAACAATGCTAAATGAACAAAAAATACCACAAAAGTTTTGGTGTCACGCCGTAAATACATCCACATATATCCTAAATAGAGTTTTAATTAGACCAATTTTAAAAAAAAAATCCATATGAGCTTTATCGAGGAAAAAAGCCTACATTAGGATATTTTAGAGTTTTTGGAAGCAAGTGCTTCATTTTAAACACTAAGGATTATCTCACCAAGTTTGACCCAAAGTCTTATGAAGGTGTGTTCCTTGGGTATTCACAAAATAGTAAAGCCTACATAGTCTTGAACAAAGAAACCTCAAGAGTCGAGGAATCATTGAACGTAACATTCGACGAAAGTCCACCTCCCTCTAAGACATCACCTTTGGTAGATGATGACTTAGTTGAAAGTCAAATGGTTGAAAACCAAGAAAATGTAGAAAATGACAAAGAAGATGAACCGGTAAAAGGAGAAATAGTCAACATCAAAGAATCCAAAAGTCATCCATTAGACAACGTCATAGGAGAAATAATGAAAGAAAATTAAGATCAAAAGCTCAAAACTAAAGTAATTTCTTTTGTTTTGTTTCAACTATTGAGAATAAAAATATAAATGAGGCCATAAAAGATGAATTTTTGGTCATTGCGATGCAAGAAGAATTAAATCAGTTTGTTAAAAACGATGTTTGGACATTGGTCCCTCAACCTAAAAATCAAACCATAATCGGAATAAAATGGGTTTTTAGAAATAAAATGGATGAAAATGGTGTAGTGTCTAGAAACAAAGCTAGGCTAGTAGCTCAAGGCTACAATCAACAAGAAGGTATAGATTACGACGAAACATTTGAACCGGTCGCTAGGTTCGAGTCTATTAGAATACTACTTGCATATGCATGTGCACATGACTTTAAACTTTTTCAAATGGATGTCAAAAGTGCATTTTTAATTGGTTTCATAAATGAGGAAGTGTATGTTTCACAACCTCCCGGCTTTACCGATTTTGAAAAACCAAATCATGTCTACAAACTTAAGAAAGCTTTATACGGACTTAAGCAAGCACCAAAAGCATGGTATGATCGACTTAAGACTTTCCTAGTTGAACATAAGTATACCATGGGCTTAGTAGACAACACCCTTTTCACCAAGAAAAAGGGATCACATATTATCATAGTCCAGATATATGTGGATGAAATCATATTTGGATCAACTTGTCAAGTGTTATGCGATGATTTCTCAAAAATCATGCATGACGAGTTTGAAATGAGTATGATGGGGGAACTAAACTTTTTCTTAAGTCTCCAAATAAGACAATTAGAAGATGGGATATTCTTCAACCAATCCAAGTATATCAAGGATATGCTTAAAAAATTTGGTCTTGAAGACTCTAAACCCATGAAAACACCCATGTCTTCCGAAACCAAACTCACTAAGGATGACGAAAGTGAATCCGTAGATAGCACTAAATATAGAGGAATGATTGGAAGTTTACTCTATCTCACGGCTAGTAGACCGGACATTATGTTTAGTGTTTGTCTATGTGAATGCTTTCAAGAAGATCCCAAAACATCCCATCTTGAAGCCGTAAAACGGATCTTTAGGTACATTAAAGGTACTGCACATTTAGGATTATGGTATCCTAAAGAAACGGGTGTAGAAACCATAGTGTATGCCGACTCAGACCATGCCAAAGACTATGTCGATAGAAAAAGTACAAGTGGTATTTGTACTTTTGTTGGGCATTATCTCACTTCATGGTTTGCTAAGAAACAAACGGCCCTCGCAATATCAACAACTGAAGCCGAGTATGTGTCAGCAGGAAAAGCTTACCAACAAGCTCTGTGAATGAAACAAGCTCTCGCCGACTATGGAATTCTACTCAACGACATTCCCATTCTTTGCGAAAATGAAGGAGCTATTGACCTCAGCAAGAAACCAGTTCAACACGCTAGAACCAAACACATAGAGATCCGACACCATTTTCTATGCGACAATGTTCAAAAATGTAACATCCCCAAATTTACCATACTGCAGAATAGAAATTTGGGACGTTACTTATTAGTTGCACAGTCCAAGTCATAGAAAACGAACTCTAAATTGAGACGTTTTCGAAAAACAACACCATTCGATAATATTACAGAAAATTTAGAGTTTTACAGCGCAAAATGGTCCCAATACATAAGTGCATAACATAAATTGTTCAAAAGTTTATCGAATGGAATAATTATAAAACAAGTCTTCATTTATGCAAAAGACTCGAAAATGCTTCCCACCTGCTAACGCCTTAAGTACCTGCGATAAAACATGCTAAAAACGTCAACACAAATGTTGAGTGAATCCATAGAGTTTAATTATAAGCATTTGATCACAATATAATTTATAAAGCAACTAAGCAACAAATGCAAAGTCTAGCAAGGTTATTATTGCACTAAGCTCGTGACCCTGAACATTAACGTGGGTAGATATTCTAGCAGAATATAAATTTGCCCTCCGACATAGGTAATAGCCATACCTAATAAACAATACGAATACAATACTTGTGATAGCCAAACTGGCAAATTTCGGCATGAGGGTTGTCATACCCAACAGGTCTATTTACTGTATTCGCATTCACTCGCAAGTGATTAACGGTTCATGATAATAAGAAGGGACTTTCGGCTATGGGTAACTTAGGCAATAACAATAACAGGATAGCATGTAATTTTCAAAGCATTGTGATCATAAATATTTATAGCATGTATCTCCCCCACAGAGTTTTGTAAAACAATAAAAGTAAAAAAAAACTTGGGGCTATGAACTCACCAAAGATGAAGTAGCAATCGAAATCGGAGAAGTGTGCACGTCGAGAAAAACAGCAAAGATCACAAGTGACCTAAATAAAAATACAACACGACTTAGGCTCGGGGATTAAAATATAATACTTATATTTGAGATTTAACTCAGTACTTGTACTCATAAAATCATAAGGTAATTTATTTAAAAGTTTTATAGCAAGTCATGGGTCGAAAAGATGCTTAATAAAGCTTATATGGTTTAAAATGCAAAGCTGATGGAAATTTTATAAAATTGCCGCACTAATCGGGTCGCCATTTCTAAACCGTGAAGGCTAAAATTATGAAATTTATATGCTTAGAAAGGTATGACTCTTTAATATATGAAAATCAAGGCCTCACATAACTGAGAACTTCAGAATATGGGTGAAATTACCAATTTACCCCTAAGTCTCAAAATAGTTAAACTCAGCATCCAAATAAGTTTAGTAAAAAGGGTGTATCTTTTTATTTACAGGTCCTATGAGCATGAATCCAATTGGAGAAGTTTTGTTTATGTCTTGGCTACATTTCATTCAACAGTACCAGGTAGAGGAAATGCCTAGATCTAGGAGTTTTTGGCCTTAGAACACTGACATGCAACTTCTGGACAAGTTTTAGTGTGGATTTTCTCCTAAAATCATTGTGATGAATTAAGAGGTAAGGTTTTTGGGGAAATGACCCTAAGATCTGAGGCTATCACCCAGTATTTTTAGGTTTTTATAAAACCTTTTGGGGAAAAAATGGTGGACGGATTTTGCAGCATCAAATCTGAGACAGCCTAAGACCAAGAGTAGCGGTGTTGCAATTTTTGGGTGTGGGTTGGGGCAAATGTCAACAAGTGTCAGTGAGAGAAAGTTGGGTGTGGAAGCTAAAATGGGGGTAATGGTTCAACGCCCGTTTTATATATTTGCAATAAAAAAAAAGAAAAAAGTAACTTGTTAATAATTGCTAGGTGTCAAGCTTTGAGAGAGAGAAATAACTTGGTAGCAGTGCTTTAACTCTTGGTAGCAGTGTTTTATTGACTTTAACCAATGAGAGAGAGATAACTTGTCAGGAGCAAATAAAGAAACGCCCGTTGTTCAATCAACGGGCGTTGATTTTTTTAGTTTTCAACGGGCTTCAACGATTGATGGGGGTGGTCCAACGGGCGTTGAAAGGGCAACCGAGGGGCTTCAACGCCCCACTACTCTTGGTCTAATAACTAATCCAAATTATTACTTTTTTACATTTATTACCTCCTATACACATGCATGCCTATGATCAATGATTACCAACATTATATTCTCTCAAAAACCTCACAAGTCCAGGAGATGAATGATTCTTTTGAGGTTTTATTTTAGTTTGTATAAAATATATCTAATAAAAATCATCATTAACTAGTTCAAAAATCTTATAAATTCATTAATCTCTTGCATAATACTTACTATCAATCCTAACAAATTTTATAACACCCTATTTACCACGAATTCTTGAATCAAATATCTTAATATAAAACATGCAAGTGATGTTTGTTTATCCTAAAATAATCTCTAATAAACATAAGAGAATAAACGAAATGAGGTGAAATAAACTAGAGGAACTTACTAGGGCTTACAATAGACCAAAGATACAATACTTTTAGATTTTAAAACTTTGATGAGGATGGTCTTGTGGGAGGGGAAGGTCACGGCAGCAAGGGGTTAGGGAGAAGGAGTTTTGAAGTTGGATGGTTGAGAGAGAGAGAGAGAGAGAGTTAGGAGTTGCATGTAAGATGGAATGATTAGTATTCTTGAAAAATGAAGGAATAAAAAGAGTGTGTAAGTAATTAACGGGGAGGGCTGGCATAGGGGTTATCTTGGGTTTGGTTATCTCTTTTTTTTTATTTAGTGTAATGATACATTTAGTATAAGTAGTATAAGTCTCAGAGTGATTTAAAAGCAAACGGAGCTAAACCGGTAACTTTTTATGCCTAATATATGGATATAAATGTCATGAAGATATTATTTTCATAAAAAGGTTAAATGTAACTTAAAATGACCTAATTTGATGTTTCATAAATTTCCTGAGCCTTCCAGAGTGTTATAATGTCTTTAATGCTCAAACCGCGTGCAAAAAACGCGTAAAACGTAAACTGTGCACACTTCACTTGGAAATGGAAAATTAATTTATTCCATATGAAAATAAGTATGTGGGTGAAACTAAATCATATAAGTTGGTAGACTGGGCATAGTCTGAGTCAAATTACGGATTTAAATGTACGTGTCACAACGTACACAGGCTACTTTCCCGGTAAAAGTTAATTTACTTAAAATAGAAAAACTAAGTAATTAGAATTAGTAAAATTAGTGACCTAAAATGTCTCGGTTGTTACATCACCCCACCGTTGAAGGGGAATCACGCCCTCATGATTCTGCTTGTCTTATCGGTTGTCGGCGTATCGATAAAAGGTGAGGGTACTTTCGTTGCATTTGGTCTTCCCGCTCCCATGTATACTCGGGTCCACGTTGAGAATTCCAACGAATCTTAACAATAGGAATGTGGCTCTACTTTAGTTGCTTTACTTCACGGTCCATGACCTCAACGGGTTCTTCGATGAAATGCAGCTTATCATCGATTCGAATCTCGTCTGGTGGAATGATGAGACTGTCGTCAGATAAACACTTCTTTAGGTTTGAAACATGAAAAGTTTTATGAATTCCTTGCAGTTCTACTGGCAGTTCTAACTTATACGCTACGGGACCAACCCTAGCTAGGATCCTTAATGGTCCGATGTAATGCGGACTTAACTTCCCACGCTTCCCGAAACGAATCACGCCCTTCCATGGCGAAACTTTGAGCATAACCTTACCACCCACATTAAACTCTAAAGGTCTGCGCCTCACATCAGCATAACTTTTCTGGCGACTACGAGCAGCTAACAAGCGGTTTTTGATCTGTACAATCTTTTCTGTTGTTTCTCGGATTATCTCTGGACCTGTGAGTTGGCTATCCCCAACTTCACTCTAGCAGACTGGTGATCTACATTTCCGCCCATAGAGAGCTTCAAAAGGTGCAGCCTTGATGCTTGCATGATAGCTATTATTTTAGGAGAATTCAACTAATGCCAAATGCCGATCCCAACTTCTTCCAAAATCAATCACACATGCTCGCAACATGTCCTCTAGGGTTTGTATCATCCTCTCGCTTTGTCCATCCGTCTGTGGGTGGTAAGCCGTACACATATCTAGGTCTGTATCCAAGACTTTCTGGAGTGACCTCCAGAATCGAGAGATAAATCGGCTATCCTTGTCGGATATAATCGATACTGGCACACCATGTCTACAGACAATTTCTTTTAAGTATAATCGGGTAAGCTTCTCCATACTGTCTGTTTCCTTCATCGGTAGAAAATGAGCAGATTTGGTCAAATGATACACAATGACCTAAATTGAATCATACCCACTGGGAGTTTTTGGAAGCTTGGTGATGAAATCCATGGTGATTCTTTCCCATTTTCAAACGGGAATGTCAGGTTGTTGCAGTAATCCGATTGGCTTCTGATGCTCAGCCTTTACCTTAGCACATGTTAGATATTTGCTAACATATGCGGTGATTTCAGCCTTCATATTCGGCCACCAGTACAATTTCTTCAAATCGAGGTACATTTTGTCGGATCCCGGATGAATAGAATATTTGGATTTATGAGACTCGTGCATGATTAAGTCTCTCAACCCACCGAATTTTGGCAACCAAACTTGTTTATCAAAACACCGGGTTCCGTCTGAGCGAATCTCAAATATTGGTTTTATTCTTTTCCCCAGGTTCTCAGCTTCTACATTTTCCCCTTTCATTGCTTCTGCTTGTGCATTGAGAATTTTCTCAGGTAACTTGCTATGTACTGTAACGCCCCATGACCAAACATGACTAAAAACTTAATCTATAGCACATAACTTATGTTTACATAGCATCATATTTACATAAATGGTACCTTGTCGGGATACGGGTGTAACAATTCACCCCTCCTTAAAATGAGAGTTCGTCCTCGAACTCTATTCTTGAAATAGATGAGGATACTTGTTCCTCATCTTCTCTTCCGTCTCCCACCTAATACTTGTGCCTTTCCGATGCTTCCATTGCACTTTGACCAATGGGATTTCTTTGTTTCTTAGTTGCCTCACCTTCCTTCCTAGTATGGCTTCCAGTTCGTCCTCTTGAGAAAGCAACTCCAGATCAATTTCGATTTCGTTTAAGGTGATCACACTTGCTTCGTCCGCTAAGCATTTCCTTAAGTATGACACATGAAAAGTATTGTGAATACCTCTCATTTCTTCAGGCAAATCCAACACATATGCTACCTCGCCTACTCGTTTCAAGATTTTGAATGGTCCTATAAACCGAGGACTAAGTTTCCCTTTGTTTTTGAACCTAAAAACGCCTTTCCACGGGGAACCCTTTAACATAACCAAATCATCCACCTCGAATTTAATTGGCCTTCTTCGGTTATCGGCATAGCTTTTCCACCTATCTTGTGCCGCTTTAAGTCTTGCACGAATCATTTCAATCTTTTTTGTTGTAGCCAACACTACATCCGTGCTCGCCAATTCCCTTCTCCCGACTTCTTCCCAACACACGGGTGTCCTACACCTCCTACCATAAAGCATTTCGTAGGGTGGCATATCTATACTTGCGTGGTAGCTATTATTATAGGCGAATTCAACCAAGGGCAAATGATCGTCCCAATTGCCTCCAAAGTCAATCATACAAGCTCGTGGCATATCCTCCGAAGTTTGTTTTGTCCTTTCACTCTACCCGTCGGTTTGTGGATGAAAGGACGTGCTCATATGAAGTTTCGTACCTAACTCTTCTTGAAACTCTTGCCAAAAGTTTGATGTGAAGCGTCCGTCCCTATCGGAAACTATAGAAATGGGTACTCCATGACGTGCGACTATTTCGTTAACGTAAACCTTAGCCAACTTGTGAACGGGCATATTCTCTCGGATCAGAATAAAATGAGCACTTTTAGTTAGGCGATCTACTATGACCCAAATCGTATCGTTCTTTTTTTTTTTGTCTTTGGCAATTTTGTAATGAAGTCCATCGTGATCTTTTCCCACTTCCAAACCGGAATGTCTAAAGGTTGAACTTTTTCATACGGTTTTTGATGCTCGACTTTGACCTTTAAACAAGTTAAACACTTCTCGACGTATTTTTCACAATCTCTTTTCATACCCGGCCACCAATAGTTCTTCTTCAAATCACGGTACATCTTTGTAGCTCCCAGGTGAATAGAATATTTCGACTTGTGTGCCTCCTCTGGAATCGATTCTTTGACGTTACTACGAAAAGGAATGTAAACCCTTCCATACCAAGTCTTAATCCCACGACTATCCTCTTCAAGATGCGGAATGTGAGAGGTGATACGCTCACTTTCTCTATTTTCTTCCTTCAATGCTTCCTCCTGAGCTAACTTGATCTTATCAAAAAGGTCAGTCGTGACGATCATCCGCAACGAATGAATCTTAATAACCTCGTTTCGATCCTTGCGGCTCAAAGCATCCGCCACAACATTTGCTTTACCGGGATGGTAGCGGATTTCGCAATCATAGTCCTTCAACAAGTCTAACCATCTTCGTTGCCTCATATTCGGATCTTTCTTCTCAAGGAAATATTGAAGGCTTCGATGATCGGTGCAAATCACAAACTTGACACCATATAAATAATGCCTCCAAAGTTTTAGAGCAAACACCACAGCCGCGAACTCAAGATCATGAGTTGCATAATTTTATTCGTGCTTTTTTAGTTGTCTCGAGGCATAAGCGATCACCTTACCCCTTTGCATAAGAACACACCCGAGACCGGAATAAGACGCGTCGCTATAAACCACCATATCTTCGGTTCCTTCTGGCAATACGAGAACCGGTGCTTCACACAACTTTTCCCGTAGCATATGAAAAGGTTTGTCCTATTCTTCACCCTACTCAAAAGTAGCGTTCTTCTTAGTGAGTTTCGTTAGAGATGACGCGATTTTGGAGAAGTCTTGTATAAACCTACGATAATATCTCGCAAGACCGAGGAAACTTTGAATCTCACCAACATTCCTTGGTGCATGCCATTTCAGTACAGCTTCCACTTTTGAAGGATCAACTTTAATACCGTCAGAATTAATAACGTGACCAAGGAATTGAACTTCTTGTAACCAAAATTCACATTTTGAGAATTTGGTATACAATCTTTCTCTACTCAACGTCTCTAAAATCTCCCGCAAATGCACGGCGTGTTCCTCCTTACTCTTTGAGTAGATAAGAATATCATCGATGAACACTATGACGAACCTATCCAACATCGTCCTACATACGCGTTTCATAAGATCCATGAAAACCGCAGGTGCGTTAGTGAGACCAAAGGGCATAACCATAAACTCGTAGTGTCCATATCGGGTCCTAAAGGCCGTCTTAGGAACATCTTCTTCTCGCACCTTCAACTGATGATAACCCGAACGAAGATCGATCTTAGAAAACCATCGTGCACCTTGGATTTGATCAAAGAGGTCGTCGATTCTTGGTAACGGATACATATTTTTCACCGTGACTTTATTCAATTCGCGGTAGTCAATGCACATCCGCATACTACCATCCTTCTTCTTTACGAACAAGATTGGAGCTCCCCAAGGTGAACTACTAGGACGAATAAAACCTATATCGAGCAATTCTTGAAGTTGATTCATCAACTCCTTCATTTCGGACGGAGCTAGACGATAAGGAGTTTTTGCAATAGGTGTAGCACCCGGAACAAGATCAATACGGAATTCGACTTGCCTTTCGGGTGGAATACCCGGCAAGTCTTCCGGGAAGACGTTACAAAATTCGTTTACAACCGGAACATCGTCGATGCTTTTCTTTTCAAAGCTCGTATCTACCACGTGAGCCATGAAGGCATAACAACCACGCGATAAATATCTCCTAGCCTTTATTACGGAGCATAACTTTAGTTCACCTTTTCTTTTATCACCATAAATAATCATTTCGCGACCGCTAGGATTCACAACCCGGATGATCTTTTGGCTACAAAGGATAGCCGCGTTATATTTATCAAGCCAATCCATACCAATAACAATATCAAACTCCCCGAGCATAATGGGAATTAAGTCAATCTTAAAACTGTTTTCGTCAATCTCTATCTCTACATCTCGATATACATTAGACACAACAACGATTTTACTATCGGCTATTTCAACTTCTAGGGGTGTCGGGAGTTTAGCTAGTGGGGAGGTTAGTTGCTTGATAAAATCATAAGATACGAAGGACACACTAGCACCCGAATCATATAAAACCCGAGCGGGTACGGAATTAACAAGATGAATACCTGTGTTGACATCGGACCCCGACTTGGCTTCATCGAAACTCATTTGATAAACCTGAGCTTTTGGTTTTGGGACTTCTACTTTCTCTTCTTTGATGTTTCTCAAAGGCTTTGCTTCAATTGCCTTTGTTTTTGGGCAATCCCTCAACCTATGCCCTATCTCGTTACACCCGTAGCATACTATCATCGGCTTGGTGCAATCTTTGCTTTGATGGTCTAAGGCTCCACACTTGTAACAACCCGGCGTATTACGCCTACACTCCCCAAGATGAAACTTACCTCACTTCGAACACGCTACCTTAGCTTTGCTTCCCACACCCTTCTTGCCATGGTCAAATTTGGTTTTCTTCCCATCTCGATCTACAAACTCTAACTTCCTCTTTGGTTCTTTGGTTCTTTGGCCTCTTTCTCCTTCCTCCTTAGCAAGTCCGCTTCCCTTACCCTAGCTCTACTCAAAAGATCTTCCAAGGTGGTACATTTGAATGGCGAGATCACATCACGGATATCATCTTTAAGCATCCTTTGAAACTTGTCAACTTTAAGCTTCTTGTTCCCAAGGTATTCGGGACAATACGGAACCATGTCATTAAACGTCCTCCACAACTCATTCACCGTCTCATTAGTTTGAGTGAGAGATTGGAACTTCTCTCGGATTTTGTCAATCTCTTCAATCGGAGCATATTCGGCACTAAACAACTCCTTAAATTCCTTCCAAGTACATGCTTCGGCCCAAGGTTCCCCCTTCTCACAAACTTTCCCTTCCCACCAAGTTTTTGCACTATCACGGAGAAAGTTAGTATCATAAATAACCTTCTTCCTTTCCTCACAACCACTAGTACGGAAAGCACCTTCTACAGCCGTAATCCACCTATTACTAACAATTGGGTCAAGGACACCGGCAAACCGTGGTACATCACAAGCCGTGAAGTCCCGGTAAGTAGCTTTTTCACTTTTAGGTTCTTTCGCTGAACCGCACTCTTTCTTAAACTCTTTAAACTCTTCCTTCATTAATTCCCTAAGATTTTGCGTTGTTTGTTTGACATAGAATGGCATTGCTTGCTCAATAGCCTTGCCCACTCTTTTTGCCATCATAGAGTCTAGGGCTTTCATTTCCTCTCCCGTGAAACCTCTAAAGTTAAGGTCTCCGGAGCTAGAGGAAGAACTTTCATTATCTTTACCATCATTACCCGAATCACTTGCCGAAGTTTCGGCATGCTTGGAAGCTATGGCTTTCGCGACTTTCTTCGTGTGAGGGGTTTCCGTCTCTTCTTCTTACTGAAAATAGAAAGTCTCATATCAAATACAATCATTTACATAATCGATGCATGAATGACATATATATATCCTTATCCTACACACACTAGCTTGTCACCCGTGTATGGTCTAAATGATTTCAAGTTCACATACGTTCCATATTTTTATCACTACGGTGGCCAGGCGTAGTCATGAAAATATTGAACATATGGGTCCTCAAAATCCTCCAAACAATACATAAATAACAAACATTAGCTCTATACGCATCTATACAAGGTCTAAGTCTAGGAAATCCTAAGGTTAAATCTTAAATCTCTTAGACCGAAGCTCTGATACCAGGTTGTAAGGCCCCATGACCAAACATGACTAAAAATGTGAAATTTTTTTCACAAATAGTATGCCTAGAAACTGTCCAACAGTTACTCTTTTACGAACTGACAAAAATCCATACACAATTAGACCTTGAGACAAATTTTAATTGAAACTAGAATCAATTACCTTCAAAACGACGGGTGGCACGGCCCGTGACGACTTACGGTTCAAAAGTTACGATTTTTCGAAAATCACCAAAAGTTTACGAGCCGCCCATCCGATCGGTATGGCGTTCCATCCGATCGGCTAGGCTCCATCCGATCGGTTGGAAGCTTCTGTTCAGAAATTCCATTTTCAAAATCCCCGCTTAGATACCCGACTTTCCGAACTTGAAACTTGACCAAACCTTCCAGATTTCTTTAGTATGTTTGTAAGATCATTTTCATCCAAAAACATCCACTATTTGACCACCCGAAATAGTACCTCAAGAATTTACGGATTATGCATAAAACCCATTATGACCCATTAACACTCCAAACCATTAAAACTACATCATTTACCCAACATACTTGACCAACATACATAATTTGACATACCAAACTTGTCCCAAGGGTACATGACCCATTTACATTCCAAAATGGACAAGGGAGTCTATTTACCAAACGCCCCTTTAATGACGACTAGAACTACCATCATGTACCATAGAGACTTCATAACTTTTACACATAATTAAACCATGACCTAAACATGAAGACATGACCGTTAAATACAAAATGACCATATAAATTTAAGTGTACCCAAAACACGAAATGACACTTGGGGCTCCCAACTTCAAATGCGTTTGGTACAAAAGAATATCGGCCTTCTAATCTACCTTCTACACTATAGCTAAGCTAATCCCTTACCCTTTCCTTCTCCACTTGTACCTACAAGATCACATCATCTAAAACCGTAAGCGAAAACGCTTAGTAAGTATATAAGATATAATCAACATTACATTTACTTAATATTGGCGATTAACACCAATTATAACATTAACAAGGAGCATCAAAACGGATTATTACTCACCTTGACCAAGCAAGTAATTATATGGCATTACACATTTAGCATTGGATCCAAGCTAACATATCATTACAAGCTCCATAACAATCACATTAGCACAATCATAACATGCATACTATAACATTAACAAAGATTATACCCATATACTTACCTCCACTCCTACTAGCTTCCTACTTGACTTTGAATGGGCTTCTATAATTGCTCCCTATCACAAGATTAACTACAATTAGCAACTAACTAACTAAGGAGATCATTAATTCACTACCTTTTGCCATAATCCTCAAAACCCACCATATGAACCCTAACTTTCACAATTAGGGAAAGTTACTTACTTGTGAAGAGACTACAATTAAGGAGTCTCTAAGGCTTCTTGATCACCTCTTGCTAACCACAATGTACTAGAATGATGATTTGGTTTCCCTCTCTTTCTTTCTAAAAATGTCGACACCAACAAGAAGTATCCAACCAATTCCAGACTTTTCTAAAGTCTGGGATTTATTTAGAGTTAGTTACAAGTTTGGTCTTTTGACACTTATGGTCCTTCTGGTTCTATTCCTCCTATTTTAGTCACACATTAAGTTATAACTTAATCTATAGCACATAACTTATGTTTACATAGCATAATATTTACATAAATGGTACCTTGTCGGGATACGGGTGTAACATGTACCGTCATTACTAATGACCTGACAAGCAACGGCTTTGTTCTTTCTTTTCGGCTTAGTGCATCTGCTACAACATTTGCTTTACCAGGGTGATAATGAATCTCGCAGTCGTAATCACTCAATAACTCCAACCATCTTCGTTGTCTTATATTTAATTATTTCTGATCCAGGATGTATAGAAGGCTCTTGTGATCTGTGTAAACTACACACTTCGTGCCGTACAAATAGTGTCTCCAAATCCTAAGGGCGAATACTACGGCACCTAATTCTAGGTCATGGGTTTTATACTTCTCTTTGTGCACCTTCAATTGTCTAGTAGCGTAGGCTATAACCTTCTCCCTTTGCATAAGTATTGCTCCTAAACCTTTCAGTGAAGCGTCACAATATACCACAAAATCTTCGGTTCCTTCTGGTAGCTCTAAAATCGGAGCACTACAGAGTTTTTGTTTCAATGTATGAAATGCCTGTTCTTCTTCTTTGCCCTACTCATACTTCTTGTTTTTCTGTGTCAACTTGGTTAAAGGCTTGACAATTAAAGAGAAGCCCTCAATAAGTCTCCTATAATAACCAGCAAGACCCAAAAATTTCCGAATTTCCGTTGGAGTTGTTGGTGTCGCCCAATCCTTAATCGCTTCGATCTTGGCAGGGTCGACATGAATACCTTGACTGTTGACTACATGTCCAAGGAATTTTACTGAATCCATCCAAAACTCACACTTGGAAAATTTAGCATACAACTGTTCATTCTTTAGTAGTTCCAAGATAGTTTTCAAATGTTCCCCGTGCTCTTCCTTGCTCCTGGAGTAAATAAGTATATCATCGATGAATACAATGACAAACTTGTCAAGATATGGTTTGCACACCCGATTCATCAAATCCATGAATACCGCTGGTGCGTTGGTCAGTCCAAAAGGCATTACTTGAAACTCATAGTGTCCATATCTCGTTCTAAATGTTGTCTTGGGGATGTCTTCTTCTCGTACGCGAAGCTGGTGGTATCCTTATCGTAGATCAATCTTAGAGTACACACTAGAACCTTGGAGTTGGTCGAACAAGTCATCGATTCTGGGAAGAGGGTATCGGTTTTTAATGGTTAACTTGTTGAGTTCACGATAGTCGATGCACATACAAAACGACCCATCTTTCTTCTTCACAAATAGCACAGGAGCTCCCCAAGGTGATGAGCTCGGTCGAATAAACCCTTTATCCGATAATTCTTGTAGCTGATCAGACAATTCCTTCATCTTCGATGGAGCTAAGCGGTAAGGTGCACGTGCCACTGGTGTTGCGCCTGGCACTAGATCGATTCCAAATTCTACTTGTCTGACTGGCGGAACTCCTGGTAAGTCCTCTGGAAATACTTCTGGAAAATCCCGAACAATAGGCACATCCGCCAATTGTTTCTCCTCTTTTTTACTTTCTGTTATTCGAACCAGAAACACTTGACATCCCTTCTCTTTATACTTCACAACTTTAATGAACGAAATAATATTTAATCGAGGCTTACTACGATTCCATTGACAACTAAGATTTCACCATTATAAGGAAGACGCACTACTCTTTCGTCACAAATAATTTGGGCATGGTTCTCGGATAGCCAATCCATGACAATAACAACATCAAAACTACCAAGTTCCGTAGGCAAGAGATCTATATTAAACGGGTGGCCTAGTAGATTAAGCGTACAACCTCGCAAGATAGTGTCAGTACTAAAAATTCTCCCATCGGCTATTTTAACATCATACCTAGTACCTAAGGTCGAAGGAATAATGTCAATCTTAGAACTAAAGGCAGTAGATACAAAGCTTCTATCAACCCCCGACTCAAATAAAACAGAAGCATAATGGCCGTTGAGTAAAAACGTACCCATAACTACCTTCTGGTTTGCCTGAGCATCCTTGTTTTCCATCACATACGCTCTCCCACGAGCTCCTCTGTTTTGGTCCTTGTTTTTCTTAGGGCATTGATTTCTGAGATGACCTTTTTCTCCGTACCCGTAGCAAGTGACAGGTGGTTGAGTGTTGTTGTTAGTAGCAGGACCCTTATTTTTGCAGAATTTGGCCTGATGGTCTGTCTTGCCACACTCCCTACACTTGATGGTGCAATCACCGATATGGTGCCACTTGCAGCGATTGCAAAAAGGGTGTGGTCCCCTATATTCTCTTCCTTCTGCTGGAGCCTCCACATAAGCCCTAGCGGCTTCCTGTCTTCGGTTTGCTTGATTGTGGTGATCATTGTTACGGCCTTGGGGTTTGTTATCGTTGTTGTTCCCCCTTCTATTATCATCCCAGCTTCTTTTGTTTGGATTGTTTTGGTTGCGGGTGTTGGTACTCTGAATAGTTCCAAATCGCACAACTTGGTCCATTAAGTTGCGAGATATCTGAATAGCGTCATCCAGGACACTAGGTTTCGATGATGTCACATCCCCTTGTATGCTTTGTGGAAGTCCCCAAATAAACCTATCAATTAAAACCCGGAGTTCGTTGTCCCGATGAAGGATGAATGGAATTGTGATTCGGGTTCGTGAAACATGTAGTGAATGGTGAATAAAATTGGGATTTGTGGTTTTTAAACTAAATAAAGAAATATAAACTAAAAACAATTACTAAGGCAAGGGAAATTCTAATCTAAGGCTTACGTATCATAAAACGTAAAAGAAATCCTAAATACGCGTTTAAACCGGGAAATCCGAACCTAAACGTCAAAATAATGAAACAATAATCCTATAAACGCCAAATTAATTTTCCTAAGTCCTAATTAGCAAAAGAAAGTTTTAGAAAAAAGAATTATATTTTTTTGATTTTTATTCTATTTATTATGAATTAAAAACTAGATTCAACTAATTAAATGATTAAAAATATTAAAACTCAAAGGAAAAATCTGAGATTTTTATAAAAGTTACTTCAAGATATTAAAGATGCAGGAAAAATAAGATGGGAGAGAAAGCTATTCTAGATAAGCAGTAATAAGCAAATCAGTTTAGTTAAGCTAAAAAGGAAAAAAATCTATAAAAGAATTTATGAAGAAGGGTTGGACATAGAAGTCCCAAGGCCATACTGGTATTGGTTTGTTTGTGTGAGGCGTGGGAAGGGTGAGACCAGGGTTCGAATCCCTGGTCTTGCTTTTTGCAAAACTTTTTTTTTTCTTCAAAAACTTATTAAGCGTAAGTTATCAGAAGCCAATAAGCACTTATGATCAATTAAAGGGGAAAAGGTCTGATGTGCACAGGTCTAGAACAGTCCAAAGAGGCAACTTTGGGCTTAATTTTAAGCACCAAGATAAGCCTCAAATACCACAAAAGCTGAAAATCTATAAACTTCAAATACCAAAAAGCTTAAAAACAGAAAATCGGATTGAAAGAGCTTAAATTTAGCTTGTTATAAAGCTAAGAAAACGTGGTGATCAGGACATGAGATATACTGATTCATCAGGATTCAAATCTAATCTAACTAGCTTAAAGGACCCTAACAGGCTATCAATAAGCTGAGAAAAAGTTCTACTGATTGAATTTCAACTAAAGAAGCAATCTAACCCTGAATAAGCAGACACAATAAGCAAAAGAGTTCAGATAAAGCTTATAAGCAGACAGATCTGGTGCAGGGCAAAAATTTGCTCACTGAGCTGTTTTCAAGCTAAGTAAAAGCTATCAAAAGCTAATTAAAAAAAATCAAAAAAATAGGTGATAACTAAATAAGCTACCAAAGATCATTTGTACCAAATATTAGCTTAAATGGGCTTAAAATGAACATATTAAAATTAAAGACATGAACTGAATAGGGCAAATTTCATATGCATGCTACAAATAGTTCTGAGTTGCTATGAACACTGAAGTGTGCTGGTATACATCAAAACTTAAGGAAATCAAACCCACAACTGAAAATCAACTTAAGGAACTAAAGGGGAACCAAGAATACCAAAATCAAACACCAAACTAGCTATTAGCTATAGCAGCTTATGTAGATCAGTATTAAGTCTCAAATTGCACTAGCTAAATCAAAATCTCCAAATACTTTAATTTAGCTTAAATCCTACTGGAAACAACTTGTTCAGGCTAAATTTAGCTTGATCAAACTCTAACCAATTGCACATGAACAGTGAACAAGATTTTTGACCCAGAATGAGCTTATTCCAAACACCTCTCTAAGTGGGCTTAAATGATATTTTAACTGCCAAAAACCAAAATTAGCTATGAATCTGATTTAACACTGATTGACTGAGTTATTTTAAACCTAATGAGCAATTTTTCAAAAGGAAATAAGCACTATATAAGCTATTCTATATAATCCTATTTTAAGCTATTTTTAAGGAATTATAGGTGAAATGAAAAAGAGGCAAACACAAGCTAATGAACTAGCATTTAAATAGCACCAGTAAGGTCTAATAAGCAAGAGGAGGACAAATAAGCACTTAGATTAAGCTAAATAAGCAGTTTGACTTTTTGTTGACCAAGTAAATAAAAGAGAAAAACTTACATTTCATTAACCAAATTCAGAATACAGGATTGAAAATGAAATTACACCAAGAATTAAAGAGATTACACTACTAAAGCACTAAACCTATGGACTTAATTCTAGAAATTTGTAATACCTGAAATTCAGATAACTTGTCAAATGACCAAAATACCCCTGAAACAATAAAACTTAAATAAATAACTTATAAAAATTCTGAAACGATTCCAAACATTCGAAAACGAACCATATATGAAACGAATAAATTTCTGGGACAACATTACATTATTTTGAATGTCCAAAAATTATAAAATCACATATGCATATATATATGATCCGAATATAATTAATTATATATTTAATATATTTTGTGAAAATCATTTAACTAGATAAATACCAATTAAATAAAGGAAATTATATACAAAATCAAATTACTTTTGTGATAAGTTTCTAGGCCAAAAATCTGGATCACATGCCCCCTCCTAGGTCGGTTAACACAATATAAATACAAAACATAATTTTTGTAAAACTCTATTTTGCCGAAACCCTAAGATCGACTAAACTAAAATCGACCAACCTTCCTACGCGACTTCTGGACCTGAGCAAAGAATTTCTTGGTGTTCCTTGGAGTATTAGCAAGCTACGAAAAAATAGGAGTTGGAGTGTCGAAGCTTTGATTCGAACGTGGTGATTTCTTTTGTTCGATCCATACGTACGAGAGGTAGAAATTCCTTGCGACTTATTTTTACGTTCTAAAAATTATCCAGTATTTTTAAAATGATCTACATGTCGAATATAACCTAAGAAAAATAATAAACACAAATCATGCATGTTTATTTAGGCGTACGAAATTAAGAGGGTTAAAACAAACTTAATTTGCAAATCATGCTATACGAATTTTCTGAGGTGTGACCATAATTTTTACGTGATCTATACTGATGATATAAGTCCAGAAAAATAACCCTTTGATTTTTGGAAGCTTAAATCGTGTGTTTTGAATTAATATTGTAATCGGACTTATTGAAAAATAAAAGAAAATAAGAAGAAACCCTAAATCGTGTTAGGGTTAGGGTTTTGTGGGTTGAATCTGAGTAATAAATGTAGTTAATCATTGTTTCATGATGGGTTAATGAGTGGGTAAAGTTAGGGTTGGATTTGGTAAATAAAACATGTATACGATTTGAGATATAAATGACAAGGGCTTGTTTTGCCAACTTTTAAACTTAAAGGTTATTTTTATAATATTAATTAGGTCAGTAAAAGTGTAGAAAAAATATAACTTGAGGGTCTTAAGTGTAAATATTGCGTAAAAGTGAATAAATGATAATTAAGGGTACGATTTGTAATTTATTTAAATGGAGGGACTAAAAATGTAAATTCTGAAAACTTGAAGTTATTTTGAGTAAATAACATTATAAAGGGTGTCTTATGTAAATTTGAGTAATTATGGGTTTGATATATAATTATTACTAAACTAGGGTTTGAAATATAAGTTTTGTAAAGTTAAAGGACAAAAGGTGTAAATTATGAAATCTGAAGCACCTGAATCGTAATACACATAATTTTGAGGATATGTTCTGTAACTTTGTAATATAAGGTTTTTATTTGGTAAAGACAAATATTATAGGGGTTTGAAACATGAATTATGTAAATGAAGGATTGTTTTTGTAAATTATATAATTAAGCGGTATAAACTGTAAATTGTGAAACTTAAGGGATTAATGTGTCATTCTGAATATAGTTTGTATTAAATCAGTAACTTAAAGTATTTTCATGATTAAACCTTTGAATTAGATAAAGTTGCAATTGAAACCCTAAACTATGTGAACTCGTCATTTAACTTTTGTAACCTAATAAAATGTACCCTATTTCCATAATAATCTTAAGAAGGACTTAACCTAATCTTGATATTGTCAACTTACTAATAATGGAAATATAACTAAAGACCCTTTGGACTTCTGTCTTCTACTCCTTAGGTTCGAGGAAGGAGTAATTTCATCTTGTCAGCTTTTATCTTTGTGTTCTTGCATTCGTCATAAGGTACAGATATTCTGACCTCTTTCAGTAAGGGTCCTTCATTTCTCTTTTCCTTCAGTTCTCATTTTCCTTTATTAGGATTCCCTATACCATTGCTATGTTCCCTGTTCGTTTGTAAACCTTTCATGTGATCTTTGTTTTGTGAACTTTCATAAACCTTGTGTTTGATTTTTGTCTTGAACCCTGAGCTGTGAGCCTTGTTTTGAATCTAAACTAGTAGACTGGTTATAAAACTAAATTGATTTTGGAATATAAACCTTAATCTGTTAAATCTTTAGTTAAACCTAATTGATTTTGAATTGTTCTTAAAACTACTTATGAAACGTTTTGAGAAAAGCTACTTTAAATAAGTAACATCACTTTTACTGAAAGTTACTAAAGGTTTTGGAAGAACATTTTGAAGAAAACTATTTTGTAAGATCAGTTGTGATGAAAACCATTTTTGAAGGATTGTTTAAATGGACTTTTAAATAGAAACCCTTTTTAGATAAACTGTTGGTATAAAACCTTGATTATAAACTTTTGCCACATGCTTTTGAAACATTTGATACAGTTCTTTAATTTGAACTTAACTTTGACATGAAACGTAACCTGATAAATTCTAAGTTTGAACCTATGGTATATAATCTTGAATTGTTGACATGAACCTTTTGCCATGTACCCTTAGGATATGACCTTTTGATTATTTGATAGTACGCTGACCTTTGACCTACAGTTTGATATTACGAGCCAATCACTAGGCATGAGGGTTTCATGTCCATGTCATTGACGCACCTTTGACATGACTCTAGGGCAGGAGAGTGATGACCTGTTCCGTCCCTTACTTATTAATTTGCTATGGCCATTATATTATGATTATTGATTTA